>JARFJB010002185.1:0-275000 GCA_036346205.1 Vesta saturnalis
AGGACAAACAGGAAAACAAAAACAGAAAAAGAAAAAAAAACGAAAAAACAAAAAAAAAACGAGACAAAAAAAAGGGAAAAACAAAAGGAAAAAAAAAGACAAACGAAAAAAAACAGAAACAAAGGAAAAAAAAAAAGGACAAACGAAAACAGAAACAGACAAACAGGACAAACAGAAAAAACAGGAAACAAAACAGGACAAACAGGAACAAACAGGACAAACAGGATAAACAGACAAACGGAAAACAGACAAACAGGAAAACGAGAAATAAACAGGAAAACAGGACAAACAGATAAATGAGACAAACAAACAGAGACAAGAAAAACAGGACAAACGAGACAAAAGGAAAACGAGAAAAAGAGACAAACGAAAAAAAAACGAGACAAACAGAAAACAGGAAACAGAAAAAGACAAAACAAACAGGACAAACGAGATAAATGAGACAACAGACAAACAGACAAACAGACAAAGAGACAAACAGAACAAAGGCAAACAGACAAACAGAAAACAAAACAGACAAACAGGACAAACAAGAAATAAAACGAGACAAACAGGACAAACGAGACAAAGAGACAAACAGACAAACGAGACAAACAGGACAAAGAGACAAAACAGGACAAACAGGACAAACAGGAAAAACAGGACAAAGAGACAAACAGGACAAAACAGAAGACAAACAGGACAAACAGGACAAACAGGACAAAACAAAGGACAAACAGAACAAACAGAAACCAAACAGGAACAAACAGGAAAACAGGAAAAACAGACAAACGAGACAAACAGGACAAACAGGACAAACAGGACAAACAGACAAACAGAGGACAAAGAGACAACAGACAAACAGGACAAACAGAAAAGAGACAAACAGACAAACAGACAAACAGGAAAACGAGACAAACAGACAAACGAGACAAAAACAGGAAAACAGGACAAACAGACAAACAGGACAAACAAGACAAACGAGAAAAGACAAGGACAAACAGACAAAGGACAAACGGACAAAGAGACAAACAGGACAAACAGGACAAACGGAAAAGGAAAAGACAAACAGGACAAACAGGACAAACAGACAAACGGACAAACGAGACAAACAAGACAAACGGACAACAAAGACAAACAGAGAAAAAAGACAAACGAGACAAACGAGACAAACAGGACAAACAGGACAAACAGGACAAACAGACAAACAGGACAAACGAGACAAACAGATAAACGGACAAACAGGACAAACAGAAACAAAAGAGAAAACAAGACAAACAGACAAAAGATAAACGAGAAAAAGAGACAAAGAGACAAAACGGAAAACAGAAAACAGAAAACGAAAAAAAAAAGAAAAAGACAAACGGACAAACAGAAAAAAACAGGAAAAACAGGAAAACAGAAAAAAAACGAGACAAACAGAAACAGGAGACAAACAGGACAAACAGACAAACGGACAAAAGAAAAAAGAAAAAGAGACAAAAACGAGACAAACAGGAAAAACGACAAACGAGACAAAAAAAACAGGACAAACGGACAAAAGAACAGGACAAACAGACAAACAGGACAAACGAAAACAAAAACGGAACAAAAGAGACAAAAACAAAAGAGACAAACGAGACAAAACGGAAAAGACAAACAGAAAAACAGACAAAGAAAAACAGACAAACGAGGACAAACAGGACAAAAGACAACAGGACAAACAGAAAACGAGACAAACGGACAAACAGAAAACAGGACAAACAGGAAAAACAAACGAGACAAACAGACAAACGAGGACAAACGGACAAAAGAGACAAACAGACAAACAGAGACAAACACAAACAGACAAACAGGACAAACAGACAAACGAGAAAACGAATAAACGAGATAAACAGATAAACAAGATAAACAAGAAAACAGATAAACAGGAAAACGAGATAAACAGGACAAACAGACAAAACAGAGACAAACAAACAAAACAGAGAAACAGAGAAACAGAGACAAGAAAAAACGAAAAACAGACAACAGACAAACGAGACAAAGAGAAAACGGACAAACAAAACAAGAGACAAAGACAAACGAAACAAACGAGACAAACGGGAAAAAAGAGACAACAGATAAACGGAGAACAAACAAGACAAACAGGACAAACAGGACAAACGAGACAACAGGACAAACAGCAAAAACAGACAAACGAAAAGAGACAAACCATACAAACGAGACAAACGAAAAAACAAGACAAACGAGACAAACGATACAAATGAGACAAACGAGACAAACAAGACAAACGAGATAAATGAGACAAACAGACAAACAGACAAACGAGAAAAACGAGACAAACGAGACAAACGAGACAAACTGGACAAACGAGACAAACGAGACAAACGAGACAAACGAGACAAACGAGACAAACGAGACAAACAAGACAAACGAGACAAACGAGACAAACGAGACAAACGAGAAAAACGAGACAAACGAGACAAACGAGACAAACGAGAAAACGAGACAAACGAGACAAACGAGACAAACGAGACAAACGAGACAAACGAGACAAACGAGATAAACGAGACAAAACAGGAAAAACAGACAAACAGGATAACAGAGACAAACAGACAAACGGACAAACAGATAACGAGATAAACAATAACAGGACAGAAACAGGACAAACGGACAAACAGGACAAAACGGAAAACAGACAACAGGACAAACAGACAAAAACAGACAACAGAACAGACAAACGAAACAAGAAAAGGAGACAAACGCGAAAAGAGACACGATAAAACAGACAAACAGACAACAGAGACAACAGAGAAACAGAGAAAAACAGAGACAGAAAACAGACAAAAGAAAAACAGACAAACAGGAAAACGACAAATGAAACAAAGAACAAACAGGACAAACAGAAAACAAACAAACAGACAAACAGACAAAGAGACAAACAGGACAAACAGACAAACAACAGACAAGACAACAGGACAAACACAAACGAACAAACGAGAAAACGGACAAACAGAACAAACAGACAAACGAGACAAACAGACAAACAGGACAACAGGACAAATGAGACAAACAGGACAAACAGGACAAACGAGACAAACAGACAAACAGACAAACAGGTAAACAGAGACAAACAACAAACGAGATAAAAAGACAAACAGACAAACAGGACAAACAGACAAACAGGACAAACAGGACAAACAGGACAAACGAGACAAATAAACGAGACAAACAGACAACAGGACAAACGGTGACAAACAGATAAACAGACAAACGAGACAAACGAGATAAATAGACAAACAGACAAATGAGACAAACAGAGACAAACAGGACAAACAGAGACAACAGAAAAAGACAGGACAAACGAGAAAACAGGACAAACGAGACAAAGACAAATGAGACAAACAGGAAAAACAGAGACAAAGAAACAGGCAAACAAAAAACGAGACAAACAGACAAACAGATAGGACAAACAGACAAAAGGACAAACAGACAAACAGGACAAACAGGACAAAGCAAAGATAAACAGGACAAACAGAGACAAACAGACAAACAGAGACAAACGGACAAACAGGAAAACAGGAACAGAAAAAGACAGATAAAGACAGGACAAACAGACAAACAGGACAAACGAGACAAACAGGACAAACGAGAAAACAGAGACAAACGGATAAACAGGATAAACAGACAAACAGGAATAAACAGATAAACAGATAAACGAGACAAACAGAGACAAACGAGATAAACAGGACAAACAGGAAAACAGACAAACAAGATAATGAGATAAACATAAACAGAAGAAACAGGAACAGAAAGAAAAACAGGACAAACGAGACAGACAGACAAACGAGACAAACAAGACAAACGAGACAAACAGACAAACGACAAACAGACAACAGGACAAAACGAGACAAACGAGACAAACGGACAAAAAGAGACAAACAGATAAACAGGACAAACGAGACAAACAGGACAAACAGACAAACAGACAAACAAGGACAAACGAGACAAACAGGAAACGAGACAAACGATATAAGTGAGACAAACCATACAAACGAGACAAACGAAAAAACAAGACAAACGAGACAAACGATACAAATGGGACAAATGAGACAAACAAGACAAACGAGATAAATGAGACAAACCAGACAAACAACAGGACAAACAGACAAACAGGAAAACAGAAAACAGGACAAATGAGACAAACGAAACAGGACAAACGAGACAAACAGAGACAAATAGAAAACAGATAAACGATAAACAGGATAAACAGGACAAACAGACAAACAGATAAACAGATAACAGATAAACAGATAAACAGAAACAGGATAAACGAGACAAACGAGACAAACAGGAAAACAGAAAACAGATAAACAGAAAACGAGACAAACAAGATAAACAGATAAACAATAAACAGGACAAACAGAGACAAACAGAAAACAGGAAAACGAGACAAACAGGAAACAAACGAAAACAGAGAGACAAACAGAAACAGGAAAACGAACAACAGAAAAAGACAAACGGAGCAAAACATGATAAACAGACAAACGAGAAAAACGACAAACAGAACAAAAACAGGAAACAGAAAACAGGACAACAGGACAAACGAAAAAGACAGACAAAACAAACAGGACAAACGACAAAGACAAACAGAGCAACAGACAAACAAGGAGACAATACAGGACAAACAGAACAGAGATAAAAGAGACAAACAGACAAAGAGACAAACAGAGACAGACAGGAAAAACAGACAAAACAGGAAAAAGACAACGAGACAAATGAAAAACAGAGACAACGAGACAAACGAGAAACAAACGAGACAAACAGGAAAAACAGACAACAGGACAAACAGAAACAAACAAAGGACAAACAGACAAACAGAAAGAGACAAACAAGACAAACGGAGACAAACAGACAAACGAGATAAAGAGATAAACAAATAAACAGAAATAAACAGAAAACAGACAAACGAGACAAACGAGACAAACAGACAAACAGAAAGAGACAAACAGGACAAACGAGACAAACGAGAAAACAGGACAAACGAGAAAAGAGACAAACGAGATAAACAAGAAAACAGAAACAAACGGACAACAGGACAAACAGAAACGAGACAAACAGATAAAAAAACAGAGAAACAGGAGACAAAGACAAACGAGAAAACAAACAGGACAAACAGGACAAACAAAAAGAGACAAAAGACAGGACAAGAAAACAGACAACAGACAAACAGAGACAAACGAGGACAAACGAAAGAGAAAACAGAGACAAAGAAACAGACAACAGAGACAAACGAAAAGACAAACAGACAAACGAGACACAGAGACAAACAGAAACAGGAAACAGACAAAGACAAACGGAAAAGACAAACAGACAAACAGGACAAACAGAAAAAAAGACAAACAGACAAACAACAAAGAGACAAACAGAGACAAACAGACAAACGAGATAAAAGACAAAAGATACAAACGAGACAAACAGACAAACAGACAAACAGGAAAACAACAAAGAGACAAACAGAGACAACACGAGACAAATGAGACAAAAGAAACAGACAAACGAGACAAAAACGATAAACAGACAAAGAGACAAACAGACAAACGAGACAAACAGGAAAACAGAAAACAGGATAAACAGAACAGCAAAACGAGACAACAGACAAACAGAGATCAGACAAACAGAAAACGAGAAAACAAAACAGAAGACAAACGACAAACAGAAAAACGGAACAAACAGGACAAACAGAAAAAACGAAAACACAGATAACAGACAAACGAGACAAAACAGACAAAACCGACAAACAGGACAAAAAACAGGACAAACGAGACAAAGAGAAACAGACAAACAGAAGAGAAACGAGACAAACGAGACAAACAACAGACAAACAGGACAAACAGACAAACAACAAACAGAACAGATAAACAGACAAACAGAAAACAGAAAACGAGACAAACAGAGACAAACAGACAAACGAGACAAACAGATAAACAGATAACGAGATAAAAGATAAACAGGACAAGATAAACAGAGACAACAAAACAGAGAAAAACGAGACAAACAGGACAAACGAGACAAACAGAAAAGGACAAACGACAAACAGAGACAAACAGACAAACGAGACAAAACGAACAAACAGAGACAAACAGGAAAACAAGCAAACAGATAAACGAGACAAACAGCAAACGAGACAAACGAGACAAACAGAGACAAACAGACAAACAGACAAAGAGACAAAACAATGAAACAGACAAACGGAAACAGAAAACAGGATAAAAGGACAAACAAACAAACGAGAAAATAGACAAACAGACAAACAGAGACAAACAGACAAACAAGAGACAAACAGACAAACAGACAAACAGGACAAACAGATAAACAGGACAAACAGACAAACGAGACAACAGGACAAACAGAGACAAACGAGATAACAGAGACAAACAGGAACAGGACAAACGAGACAAACAGACAAACAGACAAACAACGAGACAAACAGAGACAACAACAAAGAACAAACAGACAACAGATAAACGAGACAAACAGGACAAACAGACAAACAGACAAACAGACAAACGACAGAAAAGAGACAAACAGACAAACAGGACAAACAGACAAACGAGACAAACAGACAAACAGACAAGACAGGACAAACGAGATAAACGAGACAAACAGAGATAAAAGATAAACGAGATAAACAAATAAACAGAGATAAACGGAGACAAACAGACAAACGAGACAAAACAGAAAAACAGGAAAACAAGAAAACAGACAAACAGACAAACAGAAAACGAGATAAACAATAAACAGAGACAGACAAACGAGAAAACGGAAAACAGAAAACAGACAAAGAGACAAACAAACAAACGAGACAGAGAAAACGAAACAGAAAACGAGACAAACAGAAAACGAAACAGACAAACAGAGACAACAGGACAAACAAGAAAACAAGACAAACGAGACAAAACGACAAACAGACAAACGAGAAAACAGAGACAAACAGACAAACAGAGAAAACAAACGAGACAAACAGACAAACGATACAAAGGACAAACAGGCAAAACAGACAAACGGAAGACAAAGAGACAAACAGACAAACGAGACAAACGAGACAAACAGGACAAACGAGACAAACAAACAAACAAGAAAACAGAGAAAACGAGAAAGACAAAACGAGACAAACAGGACAAACAGGAAAACAGAAAACAGACAAACGAAAACGAGACAAACGGATAAACAGAAAACAGAGAACAAACGAGAAACAGAGAAGACAGACAGAAACAGACAAACGAGAAAAACAAACGATACAAAAACGAGATAAACAGACAAACGAAAAAAAAAAGAGACAAACAGACAAACGAGACAAATGAGACAAACAGAGAAAAGGACAAAGAGACAATGAAACAGGAAAAACAGAGACAAGATAAACAGGACAAACAGAAACAAGACAAAAGACAAACAGGCAAACAGACAAACAGACAAACGGACAAACAGACAAACGAGACAAACAGGACAAACAGACAAACAAGAGATAAACAGAGATAAACAGAAAACAGATAAACAGACAAACAGGAAACGAGTCAAAAACAAAGACAAAACAGAAAACGAGACAAACAGAAACAAACGAGAAAAAAACAGATAAACAGGACAAACAAGACAGAACAAACAGATAAAACAGGCAAACGAGAAACGAAAAGAGACAAACAGAAAACAGACAACAGAGACAAATGAGAAAAGAGACAAAACAAGACAAACAGACAAACAAGACAAACAGACGAGAGACAAACGAGACAAACGGACAAAAAAAGAGACAAAAGACAAACGAGACAAACAGGAAAAACGAGGACAAACGAAACAAACAGAAACAAGACAAACAGAGAAAAGAGACAAACAGACAAACGAGACAAACAGACAAACGAGACAAACAGGAAAACAGAAAACAGAGACAAACAAAGAAACAAGACAAACAGAGACAAACAGACAAACGAGACAAACAGACAAACAGAGACAAACAGAAAAACGAAAACAGACAAAACAGAAAACGAGACAAAGACAAGAACAGAACAGAGACAACAAGAACGAGAACAAGACAAACAGACAAACAGACAAAACAGGACAAACGAGACAAACAGACAAACGACAAAACAGACAAACAGACAAACAGAAAACAAGACAAGAGACAAAGAGACAAACAGACAGACAAAAACAGACAAAGAGACAAACAAGACAACGAGACAAACAGGACAACGAGACAAAGAGACAAACGAGACAGAGAAACAGGACAAACAGACAAACAGACAAACAGGACAAACGAAAGAAAAAGACAACAGATAAACAGACAAACAGACAAACAGCAAACGAGACAAACGAGCAACGGAAACAGACAAACGAGACAAACAGAGACAACAGACAAACGAGACAAAATGAAAAAGAGACAAACGAGACAAACAGACAAACAGACAAACAGAAAACAGACAAACAAACAAGGACAACGATACAAACAGGAAACAGGACAAACAAAGAAACGAGGCAAACAAAGAGACAAACAGAAAGAAAACAGGACAAACAGGACAAACAGGACAAACAGAGACAAACAGACAACAGACAAACAGATAATGAGACAAAACAGACAAACAGACAGACAAGACAAACAGGACAAACAGACAAACGAAACGAGATAAACGGATAACAGATAAACAAGACAAACGAGATAAATGGAAAACGAATAAACGAGACAAACGGATAAACGAGATAAACGGATAAACGAGACAAACGAGAAAACGAGACAAACAGATAAACGAGAAACGAGAACAGAGAAACAGGAAAACGAGAAACGAGACAAACGAGATAAACGAGACAAACAGACAAACAGAAAACGGACAAACAGAAAAACGAGACAAACAAGAAAAAGCGACCAGAGACAACGAGACAAACAGACAAACGAAAACGAGAAAAGAGACAAACAGACAAACAGCAAACAGAGACAAACAGGAAACAGAAGAGACAACGAGACAAACAGAGACAAACGAGACAAACGAGACAAACGAGACAAACGAGACAAACGAAAAACGAGACAAACGAGACAATCGGGACAGACTGGACAAACGAGACAAACTAGACAAACGAGACAAACAGACAACGAGAACAGAGACAAACAGGACAAACAGACAAACGAGACAAACAGAAAAACGAGATAAACGAGACAAACAGATAAACAGACAAACGAGACAAACAAGACAAACAAGACCAACGAGACAAACGAGAAAACAACAAACGAGATAAACAGATAAACGAGATAAACGAGACAAAGAAAACGAGAAAACGAGAAAACAGACAAACGAGAAAACGAAAAAACAGAACAAAAAATGGGATAAACAGAGACAACAGAAACAGAAAAGGAGACAAACAGAGCAAAAGCAGAGACAAACGAGACAAACAGCAAAGACAAACAGACAAACGAGACAAACGAAACAACGAGACAAACGAGAAAAACGAGACAAACGAGACAAACGAGACAAACGAGACAAACAAGACAAACGAGACAAACAGAGAAAACAGACAACGAGAAAAACAAGAAACAACAAACAAACAGACAAACGAGCAGAACAGCAAACAGACAAACGAGACAAACAAGACAAACGAGACAAATGAGACAAACAGAGACAACAGCAAACAGAAAAGGACAAACGAGACAAATGATACAACAGAGGTAAACGAGACAAACGAAAATGAGAAAACAGGATAAACAGGATAAACGAGATAAACAGAAAAGATAAACAGATAAACGAGACAAAGATAAACGAGAAAACGAAAACAGAAAACGAGACAAACGAGACAAACAGACAAAACAGGAAAACAGAAAACAGACAAAGAAAAACAGACAAACAGATAAACAGACAAACGAAACAGAAAAAGAGACAAACAGGACAAACAGACAAACAGAAAGAAACGAGACAAACGAGACAAACGAGACAAACGAAACAAACGAGACAAACGGGAAAAACGAGACAAGCGAGATAAACGAGACAAACGCCAAACAAGAAAAAGGAGACAAACGAGACAAACGAGACAAACGAGCCAAACGAGTCAAACGAGACAAACGAGCCAAAGACCAACGAGACAAACAAGGCAAACGAGACAAACAAGACAAACGAGACAAACGAGACAAACGAAACAAACGAGACAAACGAGATAAACAGGACAAACAGGCAAACGAGACAAACAGACAACGAGAAGAAACAGGACAAACGAGACAAACAGAGACAAACGAGACAAACAAGACAAACGAGAAAAATGAGACATACGAGACAAACGAGACAAATAAGACAAACGAGACAAACGAGACAAACGAGACAAACGGGACAAAAGAGACAAACAGAAAAACAACAGGAACAAGAACAAACAGAACAAACAGACAAACGGAAAAGAGACAAACAGACAAAACAGACAAACAGGACAAACAGAGACAAACAGACAAACGAGATAAACGAGATAAACAGACAAACGAATAGACAAGATCAAACAAAGAGATAAACAGAGAAACAGGAAGAGAAAAGAAACAGACAAACGAGACAAACGAGACAAACAGAAAACAGGAAAAAGCAAACAGAAAACGAGACAAACGGATAAAACAGACAAACGACAAACAGACAAACGTGCAAAAAGAACAAACGAGACAAACAGGCAAACAGACAAACGAGACAAACAGAGCAAACAGAAACAGACAAACGACAAACAGATAAACGAGAAACAGACAAACAGATAAACAGACAAACGAGACAAACAGACATAAACGAGACAAACAGATAAACAGAGAACAGAGAGACAAAGAGACAAACAAACAACGAGAAAAGAGACAACGAGAAACGAGACAAACAGAAGAGAAAGAGACAACAGACAAAACAAGAAGACAAACAGAAAACGAGAAAACAGAAAACGAGATAAACGGACAAACGAGACAAACGAGACAAACAGGGAACAGGCAAACAGAAACAGGAAACAAGACAAAACAGAAACAGAGACAAACAGACAAAACAAACAGACAGACAATAGACAAGACAGGACAAACGAAAGAGCAAACGAGAAAACGAGATAAACGAGAAAACAGGATAAACGAGAAACAGAAAAACGAGAAAACGAGACAAACAGAAAACAGATAAACAGACAAACGAGACAAACAGACAAACAGAGAACAGAGCAACGAAAACAGACAACAGGAAAACAGACAATAAATGAGACAAACGAAAACAAGACAAAGACGAGGACAAACGTGACAAACAGAGACAAACGAGACAAACAGAAAAGAGCAAACAGAGAAACGAGATAAACGAGACAAACAGACAAACAGACAAACGATGACAAACAGAAAACGAGATAACGAAAACGATATAAACAGAAACGATACAAACAGGAACAAACAGAGACAAAGACAAACAGACAAACAAGACAAACGAGATAAATGAGACAAACGGACAGAACAACAGACAGACAAACGAGACAAACAAGACAAACAGACAAACGAGATAAACAGATAAACGAGATAACAGTAAACGAATAAAGACAGATAAACGAGACAAATATAACAGAAACAGAAAAGAGAAAACGGACAAACGAGACAAACAGACAAACGGAACAGAAAACAGACAGGAAAAAACAGAGATAAACAGACAAACAGATAATCAGACAAAGCAAAACAACGAAAAACAGACAAACGACAAACAGGATAAACAGATAAACAGGAAACACAGAGACAAACGAGACAAACAAAACAGAGACAAACAGACAAACAGGACAAACGAGCACGAAACAGGACAAACAGAAAACAGAAAACGAAAAACAGACACAGATAAACAGACAAAAGAAACAGAAAAGAGACAAACAGGACAAACAGACAGGAAACAGCAAAGAGACAAACAGACAAACAGACAACAGACAAACAGACAAACAGGAAAAACAGAGACAACGAGATAAACGAGACAAACGACAAAAAGAAAAAGACAAAAACGAGACAAACAGAAACAGGACAAACAGAAAACAGGCAAACAAGACAACAGACAAACAAAACAAACGAGACAAACGAGATCAAAGAGACAAACGAGACAAACGAGACAAACGAAACAAACGAGATAAAACAGGCAAACAAAACGAGACAAACAGGACAACAGAGAAAGAGAAACAGACAAGAGACAAACAGGACAAACAAGACAAACAGGACAAATGAGACACAGACAAACAGACAAATGAGACAAACAGACAAACGAGACAAATGAGACAAACGGACAAAGAGACAAACAGACAACAGAGGCAAAAAACAAACAGACAAACAGACAAACGAGATAAAGAGAAACCAGACAAAAGCAAACAGACAAACGAGACAAACAGCAACAGAAAACAGAGACAAACAGATAAACGAGATAAACAGAATAAACGATAAACGAGACAAATGGAGAAAAGATAAACGAAAACAGAAAAGAGCAAACGAGAAACAGACAACAGACAAAGACAAACAGACAAACAGGACAAAACGAGACAAACGAGACAAACGGATAAAACAGACAAAACAAAGAGACAAACGGCAAACAGAAAACGGACAAACAGCAAACAGACAAACAGGACAAACAAGAACAGGAACAGGAGACAGACAAACAGGACAAAAGACAACAGACAAACGAGATAAACAGGACAAACAGAAAACAGCAAAAGAGACAAACGAGATAAACAGACAAACAGATAAATGGTAAACAATACAACAGCAAACGAGGATAGACCAACGAGACAACGGAGAGAAACAGAGACATACGCAGACAAAATGACAAACGAAGACAAACGAGACAACAACAACAGAGACAAACGAGACAAACAGACAAACGGACAAACAGATAAAGAGATAAACGAGATAAACAGAGATAACGAGACTAAATGAGTCAAACAATACAACAGAAAACGAGAAATAACAACGGACAAACAGGAAAAAGAAGAAAAACGAAAAAAGAGACAAACGAGGAAACAGGACAAACAGACAAACAAGACAAACAGATAAATGAGACAAACGACAAACAGACAAACAGACAGACAGACAAACAGACAAACAAGACAAGACAAACAGGACAAAACAGAACAAAGACAAACGAGAAAACAGAAAGAGAAAATGAGAAACAAAAACGGCAAACGGGAAGAAAACAGGACAACGAGAAAAGAGAAAAGACAAACAGAAACAAGACAAAAGACAAACAGAAACGGACAAACAAGACAAACAGACAAACGGACAAACGAGACAAAGACAACGAGATAAACAGACAAACGAGACAAAGACAAAAAAAACAGGAACAGAAAACGAGCCAACAGACAAACGAGAAAAAGAGACATACAGACAAACAGACAAATAGACAAACAGGCAAACGAGACAAACGAGACAAACAAGACAAACAGAAAAGAGACAAAAGACAAACAACAACAGACAGAAGAGACAAACAGGACAACAGACAAAAGACAAACGAGAAAACAGATAAACGAGATAACAATAAACAGAAAACGAGAAACAAATAAGAAAACCAAAACAGGAAAACAGAAAACAGAAAACGAGAAACAGAAACAGAAAGAGAAAACAAAAAGAGAAACAAAAAACAGACAAACAGACAAACAAGACAAACAGATAAATGAGACAAACGAAACGAGACAAACAGAAACAGACAAAGAAACAAGAAAACAGACAAACAGATAAACAGATAACAGATAAACAGGATAAACGAATAAACAGATAACAGATAACGAATAAAGGATAAACGAGAAAACAGGATAAACAGAAAACAGAGAAACGAATAAACAGAAACGGATAAACAGGATAAACAGATAAAAGAGAAAACGAGAAAGAGAAACGAGAAAAAGACAAACAAGAAAACGAGAAAAGGAAAAAAAACGAGACAAACAGACAGACAGACAAACGGAAAACAAGAAAACAGACAAACAGAAAACGAGATAAAACAGAAAACAGAAACAGGAAAACGAGAAAACAAGAAACAGGAAAACGATATAAACGGAAAACGGATAAAAACAGAAAACAGGATAAACAGAAACAGAAAGAGACAAACGAGAAAACAGACAAAACGGAGAAAAAGAACAAAACAGAAAACAGAAAAAACAGACAACGAGACAAACAGAGACAAAGCAAGAGAGAAAGAGACAACAGGAAGGCAAAACAGAAACAAACAAGACAACGACAAACGAGACAACAGACAAACAAGACCAACAGACAAACAGACAAACAGGAAAAACAGAAAACGGCAAACAGGAAAACAGACAAAATGGACAAAATAAGATACAAGGAGCAAACAGACAAACAGACAAACAGAAACAGAAAAAGACAAACGGAAAAACAGACATTGAAAGAAACAGACAAAGAGACAAACAGAAAACGGAAAACCAGAAAAGAGAAAAAGCAGAAAACGAGATAAACAAATAAAGGAAAACGAGATAAACGAGATAACAGGATAAACAAGAAAGAAACGAGAAAACAGATAAACAGGATAAACAGATAAACGAGATAAACAGGAAAACAGATAAACAGATAAAGAGATAAAGATAAACGAAATAAACAGATAAACGATAAACGATAAGATAAACGATAAACGAGATAAATTAAGGGATAAACAATAAACAGATAAACAGATAAACAGATAAGAGATACAGATAAACAAGATAAACGGATAAACAGGATAAACAATAAACGAGATAAGGAGAAAGAGATAAACAGGATAAACAGGATAAACAGAGAAACGAGAGAAACAGAGAACAGAACAAACAGGAAAACAAGGACGAGATAACGGATAAAGAAGACAGGAAGCGAAAACGAGAAATGAGAGAAACAGAGAAACGAGAAAGGAACGAAACAAGAACAAGGAACAAAGGAACAGAGGACGATTGAACGAGAAACGAGATAACAAAGAACAGAAACGAAGAAAATGGGAAAACAGAGAGAAACCAGAGCGATGTAAACGAGGAAACTGAACTAGAGAGAACATAAACGGGAACGAGAGGAAACGAAGAAAAAGTAAGAAAAACGAGGAAAAGAGAAAAATTTCAAACAGTTTTCCTTAAAAATAATCTGGAAAATGGACTTGGACCTTTAAAACAAACCATTTACGAGATTTCAAAGAGACGAGAAATAAACCCAATTTCATGTTAGTAGGTACTCATCGTAGAAATACCGAGACAAAACGCGACAACATATACTACAGTGCTTATTTTAAAAAAACGAGATTTGTTTCTAGAACGTAAAAAAACGAAAGACAAGAACGTTATTACCAATACCAAAAGTACCAGCAAAACTACAAACCAGCACGAAAACGGAAAAACAGAAAAGGAAAACCAGAAACCAACGAGCTCATAACAAATTTAAAAATAAAGAGAAACGGAATAAAACGGAAGATTTACAACCAAGGAAAAATTTAAAAGGGAATAAAAACAATAAACAAGAGGAACCAGCAAACAGACAAATTTAAACGGAACAGTAAAAGAGTAAACAGAAATACAACGACAAACAAAAAAAGAAGGAAAAACAAATAAACGTGAATGACAAACCGGGAAAACAAAACAAAAAAAACGATAAACGGGGCAAGGAACAACAACAAGAAGGAAAGGAAAAGGGAAAACAAAAAATGGGAGAAAAAAGGGACAACAAGACAAAGAGAAAAATTTAGACAAAACGGCAAACAGGAAAATTAAGCCACAGAGCAAAAAAAAAAGACAAAAAAAAAACAAAACGAGCAAAAAAAACAGAAAACAAGACAAAGGATAATGGACACCAGGGACCAAAGCAAAACCCAGCCAAAACAAACAAAAAAGAGCAAACAAAAGGAAATAAAACGATTTTACGAGTTAACCGATATTTAAACGGTAATTTGAGAGGAAAAACGGGAACAGAAACAGGGAAACGAAGAAAAAGATTACAGGAAAAAAAGAGGGACAAACAAAAAAACGGAAAAAAACCGAACCCAAGAAAACATTAACCAGAAAAACCACTAAGGAAAAACAAACAAAAAACAAAAGGGACGAGAAACGGAAACAAGCAACCCAGGAAGGAGGGCCCCAAGAAAACCAGCAAAGGCCAGACAAGGGGGACAAACAAGCAACCGCAAAGAGCAAGGGCAAGAATAAAACAACCCGACATTAGTTCAACATAAAAAGAAAACGGCCGAAACCCAAAAAGGGAAAAAAGGGCAACAGGAAAACCAAAAAAAAAAGCAAACGGACCCCAAAAAAAACCGACAAAGAGACAAAAAGAGCCCCCCGAAAAAAAGGCAAAAAAATGGGAAAAAAACCAAAAAAAACCAAAAAATGGCAAAAAAAAAAAAAAAAAAAAAAAAAGGGGCCCCAAAACAAAAATGGAAAAAAAAAGGAAAAAGGAAAAAAAAAAACGGAAAAAACAAAAGAAAAAAAAAAAAAAAGAAAAGCAAAAAACAAAACAAAACAAACGGGAAAAAAAAAAACAAAAAAAAAAAAAAAAAAAGAGAAAACGGAAAAAAAAAAAAGGGAAACAAAAAAACAAAAAGAAAACAAACAAAAAAACAGAAAAGAGAAAAAGGAAAACCAAACAAAACAAGGAAAAAAAAAAAAGAAAAAACGATGTAGCATATTATCAAAATTGGAAATGAACATTAGCTTGTTTATCTTTCACGTAGTTAATTGTTTTTTTCCTGATATGTTAGAACTGTTCGTGGAAGTTTGCTTATTTGTTATTGTGATTACATAACTGGGCAATCTAGAAAGCTAGGTGAAGTTACGATCAGAAAACATGCATTAGTCATGGAAATACACCATTAGATGGCGCCACAAACAAAATCAAATTTCGCGCAAAAATATACCGCTAGTCACCTCTATTACTGAAAACATTCATTAGTCCTAGAAATATACCACTAGATGGCCCCACAAACAAACAAATTTAAATTTCGCGCCAAGGGGGCCACGAGAAAGGGCGCCGACCCTGACACAAGTTCTTATACCTGTCTTATGAGATAGTGTTAGGGCCTTCCTATTAGAATACTATTTCCAGTCAAGGAGGCCACGACAAGGGGCGCAGACCCTAACACAAGTTCCTATACCTGTCACAAGTTAGCATTAGGGCCCCCTTATTAGAATATAAATTCAAATTTCCCGCTGAGCAGGTTATGTTCTGAACATGACTAAAAAGTAGACTTGGTTCTGAACTAACCCAAAGTCAACTCCAAGGGCAGGCCCAAGGTCAACTCTAATGCAGACCTCAAGGTCAAACGACGCCCCCACGTAGCCGTCAAGGTCAAATTACGTCATCCTCATGAACTGCGTCGTCATAAAAATTGGAGGGGGTGGTTCCTCCCTTCTACTTTTGTATAATCATAGTTCCTTATAGCTAGGTTTTTAATATTTTAACATTGTGGTAGAAATTTTCTGTCTCATTCCATATTTGACTGTAGACGTAATGTTGCATTTTAAACTGAATTGGTTTTTGATTTTTAATTTTATTTTGGCTAGTATTTATTTGTTTCTGTTTCTGCCCTCTCGTCACTTTTTTGACCCCGATCGAAAGATCTCTACTGGATGATAGCTGAAAGCTACTTTTGAGTCATAGCTTATGGTAATATCGGTATCAAATATTCCAAATATGTATTTCATTGCCTTCTGCTTCACACATTGAGGTCCAAGCAACAGACGTCAAGTTAGACATAAAGCAAACGGCGTAGCAATTCCACATGGTTTCATAAATATCGGCGAGTATTATTTACATTAAACATAAATTAGATTTGTTTCCTAAATAATCTAACAACTAATTTTTACTATAAACACAGTTCACCAATGTATTTACATGTATTTACATCCCTCACTAATATCTATTTATAGTTTACATGAAAAGTTTCCGAACTTTCTACAACAATCCGCGAACCCACTGGTGGTTTGCATATAGCCAGGCGCGTTACGATATCTGTTATTGAACAAGAAATCTTATGTATAAAAGATATTAATTTATATCTGTTTATACAATTTTAGTATTAAATTAATGAGTTTTTATAACTTACAGGTTTAAACATACCTAAATCAGATGACGGTAATGGACGATTCTGCACGAAGCGATATTTTCTTCAAAATTTAATTTTTCAGAACAGAATAGAAAATAGTATTAATAAATATGATTTGCTATAGTTGTTCAACTGTTGTGTTATAGATTTTCAAAAAATCGAATTAATTGGCTTTCTGTACTTAAATGCCCACCCTCAACTATATTGTGAATTTCATAATTTTTATCAATTTAACGCAGCACTGAAAGACGGAAAACAAAGTTTCACATCCGTTAATGAAGAGAAACTTGATAGAAGGAATTTAAAAAGTTAAAAATTTACAAACAAAACACAATATAACAACTAAACATGTTTGATTTTTCTTGGTTGAACTCTCCATTCAAGCGTGTGCATACAATTCTTATAAAATATTTTTAATATATTAATTGGACAGTTATGAGAATATAAATGCGAGAATAAATCTGTAGATAATCTTTAATTAAATAATTTACCTGCATACTACTTTAAATGTGCATTTAAGCAATATAGTTTTGAAGGTGACGAAGTGGTAGTGTCGAAGAAACTCTGACGGATGTTATATTTCTGTGAGGGTAGTCCTCATTCGGATTCTAAGTGTTTACCATTGAGTGCGATGAAGTGAGTTAAGTGATGTGTCAACACAATGTGTTTTCGTCTTAAGTAAAGGAAGTGTTAAATTCCTTTTCAACGGGTAGTCTGTATTTCCCAGTGCTCTATATTTCCAAAGTTCTACATTAATGCTGAATTTAGGATTACGTTAAAAGTTTGTTAGGAAGTTTGAGCATAGTGTGGGTGTAGTGGGGGTGAGATCGAAGGCATCGCGACGGCGACGTCAGTGTCGGGTCAGTCAGTGTGCCGGCGCTTATCGACCCAGGAAGGCCGTCGCTGCAACTGCAGAAGATCGGCCACGCGCCCGTAACTCGAGCCAATGCGGCCTCCGTAGACACATGTACTGCTTATACAGGTATGAGTTTAATGTCTGCATGCTCATCACACTTTTACATTATTTAAAATAGATGTATTAATGGTTACCATCACTATATGACAAAATCTGCTATGTACCAATACGATTCACATTTTAAAAAAGTGCAAACTATTTCGGTTATGTAACAGGTTCCTATTTAAACTATTACAAACTGGAATAAATTTATTGTCATATAAAAAAGAAATACGGAAACATTTATCTTAATCCTAAACTTATCTATTTCTTAAACTTTAATATACTGAAAGTCTAAATGCACTGGTTCCTGTGCGAAAGCTTCCGGGGTCAGTGTTATGTAATAAATTTGGAGTTAGTCAAGATTAAGTAGTCTCGAGGGTTGTCTGGTTCGCATAATTACTTTATATCTTTCATTAATCTCCTTTCTTAGTTTATTTTGTTCTGAAACCATAATAGAGCTTAGTTGTAGATTCTCAAAAGCTGTATTTTATTGCTTACGACTATGATACTTACGATTAACTCCTTCATTTCTTTTATTTAACTACTTTTATTTGAAAATAAAAGCAATTCAATTATTCAACCCTTTGTAACTCATTTAGTATTCTTCTGAGATTAAGGGTAATTTGTAGTATTTATTTACAAATCGATTTGAAACAAAATCAATTTTTTACTAGTATTACATAACTATAATATAGGTTACATTAACATTTTATTTCTAAAAGTGTTACATGAAAATATTTATTGATTTGGGGAAAGTAAAGTAGGGCAGGTAAAATAATAAAAATGAGAACTCTATTCAAAGTCGTTTGGAATTGAAATTCCTAGTTTAGTTCCCAGTTCTTCCAATTGCTTATTCATAGTTGTACGGCTAAAGATAGGAGGTTCGCAAATTGTCTGAAATTTAAACATGCATTTGGAGTTTAGTGAGAAGGTAATACACGTTGGTTTAAAATGTTTTTCAATGCCAAATTATGAATTCAAAATGGACTAAGATAATAGTAGACAAACCAATGAAACGACTCATGTAAGAAATAGAAACCTAATTGTAGAATACGAAATTGATATTAAACAAAAATTTAAAAACATATATAATTTATGTTCCATAATTAAAATAAGAATCTCAAACCTCAATGTGAACAAAGCGATACTATTTTACAGTGTACTTGTTGCTTAGATGTTACAATTTAAATTTAAAACAAAATCTATAAAGAAGCCGCAATTATAAATTAATTCAAGGCAACACAAGCTATGAAATGCTATAGCTGCAGCAGCTATTCTTATAAATAATTTCGGCTTCGGTAAATAATATTTCTTAATGTAAATAGTATATTACACAGCGAGGGAGTTATGAGGTCAATTATGTACCAGTGTCATTATTCGTAAGCATAATTCGCTTAAGACCCGAGTTTTACACTATACTTCGAGCTTTTGTCATTATAAAAATACACCTCCTCCTTGTGCTGTCAAGTAACCAAACTGTGAATTACAACTTGTACCTCATCTGTTTTTATGTCTTTATTAGCTATTCAATCCTTATGAGTAGTATCACAGATGTTAGTGTGTATACATCTGTGGTAGTATATAAACAACGCAAGTACTTTGAATTTATTAAAAAAAGAAATTAATTTTCAGACAAAAACATGCGTGTCGCATTTCAGTTTAAAAAATACCTGTATTACCTTGCCCTTTTCGCATTCACACGTTATCTCTATTATAGTTACAGTGAATAATTTAATATTTATAAACCAAACAAAATTAATGTATGGATTGTCTAGATTTGACCGTTGTAGCAGCTTATTTAATTATTTTTGGAGCAGTGCCCGTGAAATGAGAAAGTTCAGTATAACTTAATTTATTTTTGCTAATTTCGTTAATTACCATATTAAGAATAACAACAAATAAATACGCCTAATAAGTAAGCTTCAAAATAGGTAACTTAATTTTAAACTGAAAAATTAGATTGTATACGATTGAACAAGTTCTTAAGTAAAGTAATCAACAATTCTATTGCAAAATAAACCTACATACCTACGTTAAAGGCAACATGTACATATAAATTGAAGATAAAGTATTTGAATTTGAATCACTCAAAATTATTCGTTAATGTGATTAATTGGTCATTAAAGCAAATAGGTAATACCATGAAACTATACAGGGTCCGCCTTTGGGAGCTGATCATATGAGTATATGCTAAACCAAACTTACTATAATTTTGAAAATTTGGTGACAGGGTAATGATGTTAGGGCTAACTCATCTAAAATATTTTCACGTTCGTACCACTTCCGATTATACCGGAAGTAGTCGGTACTTAGTCGCTTATTTTAAATGGAATTAATACATTTTTGGATTCTATGTCGAATTTTAAGGTAAGTTTGTTAAACAAACTAGATACGAAATTTCAGTCGTTTTAAAAAAAAAACATTTTTCTAAAAAAATTGACAGATGCGGTCTTAGTAATAACTCGTTAATTGTTCTGTTCCTGACAAACAATTTGAATAAAACTTTGAGGTGTTGTATGCAAAGGTTTATTGCAACAGTCTGCAAAAATGACATTTGTATTTTTCGTAAAAATAAAATTATGAATGTGTAAACTTGACTATCAAAAAATGCAAGTTACTCAAAAAAATCAAATGGAAACCCCTATTTTTTATTACTCAGATCGATTTAACGTCAAAAATTAAAGTAAGTTTGTTTAAAACTTTATTTGCCTAAACGTAACAGTTTCATACTTATTATCAAAAAAGTCCCAATTTTAAAATTTGTGATAAAATGAGCTACATACTTAAATCTAGTATTCCTTGTTCGTGGTCACCATGGAAACCAAATAATTGAGAATTGAAATAAAGAAAAATATTTGAAAAGTTACTGCAAAAAATTATAAAAATTAATAATTTTGTGATTCAAAAGTCATTTTTGCCATTTTTTTCAAATTCGATATACAACATAAGTGTAAAAATTTAATACTTTATGAGTAAATCGAAAAAAACTACTTTTTACTGCGGAGGTAATACATACTTATCAGCGCATCATTACACGATAAAGATGCTTATTTATTTTGTTTTTCTTTTGTAGTCAATAATTTAATAAAATTGTTGACAGTTTGTGTTTTTCTTGATGAAATAGCTCGACTTGAATATTCTAATACAGATTATTTGAATTTAACTTTAATTCACGGAGAATGCCATAGAGTTGTAAAACGAACAGTAAGAACATTCATCGAACGCTATCCTGAGTGCCCACGACCATCAGCAGATACAATAAGACGTGTGGTTCAAAATTTGGAACAGTTTGGCACATTTAAACACTCTACGTCTCGCAAAAAAACTGCTATTGATAACGAACAGAATGAAGTTATAACTTTAGGATATTTCCGTGCCTATCCTTGTAATTTCATAAACGACGCGAAAACAGATATTGGCTTAACACCAACAACTATCACAAGAATTCTTAAGAAACATAGGTTTAGACCATACTGTTTACAATTAGTTCAACATTTGAAACAAGCGGATTTCTTGAAACGTATCGAATTTTGTGAAACAATTTTGCTCAAAATACAAGAAATTCCTAAATTTTTGACTAATATCATATGGACGGACGAATCTAAATTTACGAAAAATGGCATATTTAATCGCCCAAACTCGCATTACTGGAATAACGAAAATAGCAATCCAATTCGCGAATGCCATTTTCAGGAAATTTGGAATTTTAACGTATTTTGTGCTATTCAGAATAACGAAATCTTTGACGTGTATTTTTACAACGAAAATTTGAGAGGTTTAAAATAGTTGATTGTTGCGATTTATGATTACAAATTTAATTTCTAGGAGAAAATTATCTTGAGATATTAAACACTCGAATTCAACCCCGATTAAATCTAGAAAGGGAAAATTTATGGCACCAACAAGACGGTGTGCCCCCTCACAACACCAACGCTGTTTTCATGAAACTTTATGAAATTTTTGAAGATCGTTGGTTTGCCAATAATGATCCCTTTCCATGGCCACCTAGGTCACCTGATCTTACGTCAATGGATTTTTATCTTTGGGGTCGAATTAAAAACATTGTTTATGCTACACCACTAACGACTAAAGAAGATTGCATTGCAAGAATGCAAAATGCCTTCAATTCTATTTCTCCACAAGAAATTCAAAGGGCTACAAATGAAGCCGTTATAAGACGGGTTCAACAATGTCTTGCGTCTAACGGGCAACATTTTGAACATTTATTGTAAATTAATTTACATTTGATCACGAGCAAAAAATACTAAATAAGCGACTTTATCCTGTAAGAATGCACTGATAAGTATGTAGTTACTACCTCCGCAGTAAAAAGTAGTTATTTTTTTCGATTTACTCATAAAGTATTAAATTTTTACACTTGTACATGTTGTATATCGAATTTGAAAAAAATTACTTAGAAAATTTCTGTTTGGTAAAAATGACTTTTGAATCACAAAATTATCAATTTTTATAATTTTTTGCAGTAACTTTTTAAAATATTTTTCTTTATTTCAATTCTCAATAATTTGGTTTCCATGGTGACCACGAACAAAGAATACTAGATTTAAATATGTAGCTCATTTTTATCACAAATTTTAAAATTGGGACTTTTTTGATAATAAGTATGAAACTGTTACGTTTAGGCAAATAAAGTTTTAAACAAACTTACCGTAATTTTTGACGTTAAATCGATCTGAGTAATAAAAAATAGGGGATTCCATTTGATTTTTTTTAGTAACTTGCATTTTTTGATAGTCAAGTTTAGACATTCATAATTTTATTTTTATGAAAAATACAAATGTCATTTTTTGCAGACTGTTGCAATAAACCTTTGTCTACAACACCTCAAAGTTTTATTCAAATTCTTTGACAGGAACAGAACAATTAACGAGTTATTACTAAGACCGCATCTGTCAATTTTTTTAGAAAAATGTTTTTTTTAAAACGACTGAAATTTCGTATCTAGTTTATTTAACAAACTTACCTTAAAATTCGACATAGAATCCAAAAATGTATTAATATAGGGGGTGTTTCATTTAAAATAAGCGACTAAGTACCGACTTCCGGTATAACCGGAAGTGGTACGAACGTGAAAATATTTTAGATGAGATAGCCCTAACATCATTACCCTGTCACCAAATTTTCAAAATTATAGTAAGTTTGGTTTAGCAGATACTTATAGGATCAGCTCCCAAAGACGGACCGTGTATTCATTGAATATCATAATACACATGATCTATTTTGTGATGAAGGTAAACTGTTTCGTCCTTCTCAGAATATAACCAGGTTTTCCACTACGACAAAATATGAAATAATTAATGTCCATTATTATCACAACAAAATACTTCTTATTAATAAAAACTATGGGTTGTCTTCGAAAATCTCAAACCACTTTTACATATGATTCGGCTAAGTTAAAGTTGCGTTTTACATTTTTACTGTTTTACACTCTCAATACGTATTTTATTATTTAATAAAGAATAAAAATCATGGTATTGTAATTTTTTTCCGAATCTATTGGTTCTAGGAAAAAACTTAGGATTAAGAAATGTTTTTAAAGAAACATGCATTTTAAGTAACATTTTTTTTTCACAAAGCTCAATCTCGAAAAAGATTTGGTATTAAGTAAGGGTTGCTAATTTCATCCCCTTATAATGTAACAGGAATGTTGAAAAAATACTGGTGGTTAGTCATTTGCGGGTGCACGGAAATTACAAAATTTCAAGTTTACATCTTTACTTAAACTTCAGAAAAAAAAAATAAAAACTCAATTTTACTCACCACCTTTTAAGGGGATGGGCTGAAGAAATTTTGTTATAGGAAAGACCCATCATAATTTCATTCGGGCACCCACAACCTGAATTTTCTCGCATGAATTTAGAAGCACCCTGATATATATATATATATATATATATATATATATATATATATATATATATATATATATATAGTGTCCACAAACTCTTTTCACAAAAGAAAACTGCATATTCTAGAGCTGATTTTATGTCGATTTAACGTAAATTACCTTAATAGAAAAATACTTGCTAAGAGAGCTGGGGCTCTTGGAAGATGGCGTCCTAACATCAGTTTAATTCAAATATCTTCAAAATGGTTTCCCTTTAAATGATAGCGTTCTGTACGTTTATTTAGTGGAATACGCCCAATCGTTTGGCGTGAATATGATTTTTTAGTTGTACTCATAAGTTCTCGTTTGGGCGGGGCATTGAACATTGTTATTCATAAGTTATTTGTTTTTCAAAATTTCGCAATTTTAACATAAAATTTTAAAAATTTCGATTTTTTGATAAAAGAATGATACTCTTGTCTGAAGTCGCTACGACGCGCCGTTTTCGAAATAAATCGATTTTAACTTTTTATGTGTCAATCATACTTTTATAAAATTAACTAATGAATTCATTTACAATTATGAAAGATGGGTATGGAAAATAAACAAAATAACAATTAATGTTATCCGTGGATCTAAAGTTGACCTTGTATGTTTATATTTAGAATATTCTTGTTACGGTTCTACACGAGTACCTACTTGTAAATTCATATTTTGTAACAATTTCTTGGTACATTCTAAAACCATTTTTAAATTTTTACAAAACAGCACAGCCCTGGTTTTAAAAATTTAAATGCACCCATGCGTCTATTTGTCGAATATCGAATATCTCCACTCGTAGTAGATCAGATAATATTGGATGTCACTCCTAACCAAGCCGACCCTGTATTTTATCCCTACAAGTACTGAAATTATATCAAAGAAATTTGGAGCTAGTATGGTTAAAAACGTAAGATACGTTCCATTACTTATCATCGAAATTTTAATCTCCTAATGGAATTAACCAGGAAAATGATATCCACCTTCAATTCCATGTTTCTCCCTCTTAAGGAGAGCATCTCCACCATGTAGGCTCTCATACCTGAAAATTTCATGTCTCTAAGTTAAATAGTTTGGACTGTGGGTTGATGGGTGGATCAATCAGTAAATCAACTTTGTAATTCATATATAAAAATTATTAAAATCGTGATAACCTTAGTTTTCATAGTAGTATTAGGAAATTGTTAAAAACAAGACGAATACTCATTTTTCGGTTACTGTTCTAAAAATATAATTAATCCAGTATAAGGTAACGTATAAATCATTTATGGGTAAAAGCGGTGAGCTAAACTTTACTTCGGGTCACTAGTGACTTACAGTTTAAATTGAACACTCAATGTTATTTTTTCATTTTTTAATTCCTTTCACTTAATTTTTCTTTAAGACTACCTTACAAACTTATTTATTGATATTTACATTATGTTGAATGTGCAATCAGATTTATTTTGTAGAACACTGTACTACGATGGACTGCAGCTGTTCCTTTTATAGGCATTGCCTCATTGTATATGCCCGTACTTATAGTCGCTGCTCAACCTTGTACTTGAGCTATACTCAAACAAGCATTCTCGAAGTAATGAGAATGACTTGAGCATGAGGCCGTCCTATAATCCAATTTCGGCAATTCTCGGCGAAGTTTAAAATATTATCATATAATTTGGTAACTTTAATTTTTTACGGTTGTGATATAGGGAATTGTTCAATTGTTTTGATCATGTTTATTTGCTTGTCATTTTAGTTTGTTTATTGTAGGTTATCTTTATTATAGTTTGCTGTTCATTGATAATTTAAAAAACCATAATCGTGGTGCGAATTAATATTTTATCATTGATAACCATAAAAGTGATTTAAAAGTAAGCAGGTATAAGAGTTTTTATTCTACGAAACCAAATTTTTACGGAATGGAGGGAAAATCTGTAGCTTATACAGAGAAGGAAAAGCTTCTGTTAATTTCAATTATAGACCAACATAAAATCGTTTAAAATAAAAAAACTGACGCTTCCACAATCCAAGCAAAAAATGAGGAATGGAAGTAAATCATGGTTGAAGCTAACATTATTAACAACCCCAGAAATTCAACTCAACTAAAAAAATTGTGGAACAATCTAAAGCAAAGGTATATTTTCTATAATTATGGTACAAATTTCTGTTATGTATAAAATATTATTAGAAAAGGGAAAGCTACTACTGAAATAAAGTACATGCGGCTGCTCACAGAGGGTGGATCACCTCCAAAAGAATGTAGAGATCCTATAATGGATGCAGTAGACGTGGCAGCACCATATGCTGATGTTGAGGTTGAGTGCTTGTGGGATAGTACAGGACAATTTCAGAAAAGTAAGTAGACAATAATACAATTTTAATAAGATAGAAATTGAAATTGTAGGTAATACCAATTCTAATGTACCTACTAGCACTGGTAAAGATAATGCAGTTACATATGGTTTTCGGCAGGTAACATGTTATGTTGTGCCACTATACTTGTTTTACTCCGATTTGATTTTAGAGGCGCTGATGAATACCAATATCGGTTCAATATCGGCAACTACAAGTAAGTATAATAGTAATTGATTTGCATACATAATTCAACCGTTTTAGAAAATAATTATTAATGATCTTTAGTGATTTTGTCAACTTCACTTAAATATTTGGTTTCAGACATACCTGTAACACCAAAAAATAAAAGGGTTGATGTAAACCTTGTACAAAAGGAATGCGATCTGCGTATTAAAAAAATGAAAGAGGCAATACTTCAACAGGAGGAAATTCACAGTATTCGTTTGCGCATTGAAAATGAAATGCTCAAAAAAGTATCTGCAGAGTGCAGAAAAGCCGAAGAAGAAGAAAAACTGGCAGTTTTAAAATTAGAACAATTTAAGAAAGAAAATTTATTGTAACTTATATGTTAGGTACATAATAAATAAAATTTTAATTTAATGTTATTTAGAAATGCTGATTTATAAATTGAGCTCGGAATAATAATCCGAGTTGATTATGTTCATTATGATCTTCACCTATATCATCTTCATTAATTTGATTTACTATAAAATCATTTTCATTTTGCTGAACAGCTATATTGTGTAAAACTGCAACAGCACAAATAACTCTAACTGAAGTTTGTAACTTTGTCGATAAAACTCTTCTTAGACATGGAAATCTTCTCTTCCAGACACCAAATACCCTTTCAACTATATTCCTGGTGCGTATATGAGAGAAATTATATCGTCTCTCTCTTTCATTATCTAAAAACACTAGTATGTAATACTACAGATAGCTAATGTACGCGATTCAATTTAGTAGAAATTAATTTTTACGATTACCTGGATGTATAACGGGTGTCAACAAATAGGGCATGCATGGGTAACCATTATCTCCTAAAAGCAGTCCGGCTATGTGCCTTTGTTCAAATCGAACTCTTAATGCACTTCGGTCAAAAATTACACTATCATGTGTTGACCCTGGGTGCCTTACTACAATATCTAAAATTTCCATTCGGGGTCCAGCTGCAACCTACAAAATTAATGAAGAGAGTGGCACTTATAAGTTATTGTAGCTACTGTGTTTGACTTACTTGTACATTTAAGGAGAAATATCCCTTCCTGTTTCGGAATACTTCTGCGTTATCACCTCCAGGAGATGCAATTGGTATATGATTACAATCAATGCACGCAGCAACCCCGGGAAAATGAGATATATTAAAAAATCGTGTTATATTCGCCCTTTGCTCATTTTCTGCATTTGGAAACTTGATATAATTATCTGTGTGTTCCGCAAGAACCTCTGACACTCTTTTTATAATTGTTGAAACAGATTGTTGACTAACTCCTCCTAAATCGCCTGATACAGTCTTAAAATTTTAATTGTATGTTAACTATTTTTTATTATAATGTAGGTGCATAGAATAACAAACCTGGAAATTTCCTGTTGCATAAAACCTTAAACAAATTAATAATTGGATTAGAGGAAGAAACGGCAATCCACGATTACTTATTTTACCCAAACGATTTTCTATTAGTGGTAAAATTGTGTTTATTACAACATTTTTTGAGAATCGATAACGTTTGTGAAAATCGACGTCTGTATATAATTCTACAGGATTTTGCACATCGCGTATATATCTGTTCGGAATTCGCATTTGATTATTAATCTCTTCTACTATATCAATAAATTCAATAAACTCTAATAAATCTTGATAATCCATTCCAATCTACTTAACACTGTTGTTTCAGACAGTTGCCAAGTATGACTTAAGTTTAACCTGTGAATGCTTGGAGTATTCTCAACATCAAGTATGTGCCAAGCAATACTTGATGCTCAAGATTCGTTTATTAGTTGATTTGTAATGCTCAAGCATTACTCATAGTGTTTCCTGAATTTTTTCGCAATGTCAATTTAAAAGAGATTTAATTTTTTACATATCTCATGGGCAATTTTCATTCACCGTGATCTTTAAATGTGTTAATATTATTCCCGGCGAACGCCGAAGTACAAAACATACTATGGCCAATACATAAATCTTCATCTGTCAGACACATGTTGTAGTCAAATCAAACAGATTTATCAACGTTTTTTTTTGTAAAACTATGAAGCTGCCTGATTGGTATCGAGTATGTATAAAATAATTGCCTTTGTATACAATATTTATAATGTTGAAATAGGTTAATCCATCGTAAAGACAAGCACCGGTAATTTCGCACTCTATGAAACCCCAAATAAATAACCAAAAGTAAGAATACTAAGTTAAATTGCTGCCCTTGACATCAGAGTTTTTTAGTCTTCTTGGGTTTGAACGTTCCAATTTTCAAACCCTTGAAATTAATTTTTATACTATATTTGAAATTTCTCTGGAACAAACCAGAAATCAGCTTTTTTGACATCTACTAAATCTACCACTTTGCTATAAATTGTTATTAAATAAATCAACTAATGGATAAATTACATAAATTTTTATTGTTTTGCTAGAAATGAATGATAGGGAAGGGTTGGATCAAAATTTTAAACTATACATGAGTATATTTATTTATAATTCACTTATAAAGATTAGCCTGTTTATTCAAAATGTTCACAAGTTAAATTTTTTCGTAAAATATTTATAATATTGCTCACTTATATAATAAACTATTATCTTTTACTTTATGAATTTCTAAAAAAAAACTGAATTGATATTCAATTGGTCCATTTTTTGTGCAATCACAATACGATAAAAATATAAGTTTATATTGTTGTTCTATTTAGTAGTATTAATCCAAATATAAAATACAAAGATATTAACACCGCATACGGAAAGGTTAAACAATTGTATTTAATATAGCTTCTTGTCCTTGTTTACTATGTAGAAAAAATTAACAACACAAATGGTCCGGTTTATTTTTAAATTACCATTATTTTATACTTAATTAGCGCAAAATAACAAGAACGTAGCACAGCATACGTAACATTCAACACTTCTTAATTTCGACGACTAAATAATATACCATTTAAAAACTTTACGTTAATGACAATGCATTTTATTTACTACAATTAATAATGGGTTTAAGTTGAAAAAATGAATGGAACGTTTGTGTTAAAACAAAGTGTTAATTGCGAACACTCTATACTTATAACAAGAACTAAGCTTGCAACGATTTATTTATAGTATCTTTATAAAATTGCAATCCAGTAAGTGTAATGTTTCAAATATAGTGCAATAATGGATAAATTTATTATTGTTAGAAGTACTAATAAAAATTTTAAAATATTGAAGATGATGCATTACTAATTTAAAATAATCGATTGGACGTGTCACTTTTTTAATTGCTATGAAGTATTATTTTAATTTTACAAATGTTTAAAGTTTTAAAATTTATTATGTCAACGTAGTTAGTCATTTTCGTGTATGTCATATTTTATGGTTGATCTTTGATGTTTTGCTACAGTTTGCTTTTACGACGGCAACGTTGCCGGGACTCACAAGTACCTAAGAGTATATACTTTGTATAAAAAAACGAGTTGTGTACAGAGTACACTTGGTACCTATATATATATATATATATATATATATATATATATATATATATATATATATATATATATATATATATAGTAAATAAAGAGACAACGTCTAAAGAAATCAAAATGTAATTATGTGGTAATTCAAAATTACTGTATGTTGATGCAAAAGTAAAAGAATCTTTGGTATTGTAATCATTTACATTGTTAAAGGAATTTAATAAAATGTTTGCAACAAAGCTAGAGGGTGCATGCGTTATTGAATTGATAGAACAAACTATCGGTCTAAGGGGTATATTATTTTTATGTACTTTAGATAGCCCATAAAATTTGGGTGCTACTGCATTATTTATAGTTAGGGGTTTAGCTGTAGGTTCACCAATACAAATATTTTTCTTTAATGTTTTAACTAATTCATTGTGTTTCTTTTGTGTGGTGAACGTAGGGTTAAATTTTAATTTACTGTAAGTAAGTTAATCTGTAAGAAGATCATTAGCTATGTTAATGTAGTCTGTTTTATTGATGGCTACAGTTATCTCTCCTTTATCTGCAATAGTGATAAGTACATCATTGTTGTCTTTAAGAAACTTTCTAGCTTTATTAAAAAAATAATTTTCAAGATTGTATTTAGGTGAACTAAACAAGTAATTGGTAATTTTATTGGTGACTTGAACTCTTAAAACATTAGTATTAGTATGAAAATGTTCTAGAATGTTCTCATCTGCTAACAACCTTATGGTGGGTAATTCTTTAGGTGAAATTGATAAACTAAATTTTGGTCCTAGTGATAGTATATTTTCAATATCATGTGGAAAACTACAGTCGCTTAAATTGACAAACCATTTACTGTTATTTATTGTATGTGTTTAAATTGATATTTCGAAAGCTTGAATTAAATCATCATTTTCATTTTTAACTAGACCGCATCCCGATACCATATTTTTATAATAATTACGGTCGTTACTTCCCTAAACTTTATATGTATATATATATATATATATATATATATATATATACATAGGTGTATTTTAAAATCGCCAACAAACGAAAACTGGAGATTCTAGGTTCCAGACTAAGAGAAAAATTCTTATGAATGAATTTCCGAAAATGCTTCCTAGCCGAGATACAGGGATACAGAAAAAAATATTTCGAAGATTTTTTAAGATATTTCAATTATTCCGTTGAATTTCAGTTAGTTGGCTCTATCCAGTCACCACTTTAAACAAAAGAGAAACGTATGCCTCACTGCTTTTTTGGCAAAAAGGTTACTATTTCAGACTCAAAATTTTATTTTGAAACTAAAATCATACCTGATATTTCTTGGAATTAACTCTTAGTTTTTGTGATATTTGGACTGGCATAAAAGACGACACAATTCAAGAAAAAATAAATTGTTGTTTTATTTTAAGAAGAAATAACGCAATTATTAAACAAAAAAAAACACAATGAAATCTAATTTTTTCTACAGGTATTGTTCAAAATGTTCTCACCTTTCTTGACTACAAGTTTGCATTCTTTTTAGTAAATTATATGGAATTCTCTGGAAGGTTCCTGGCATGGCTCTAATCTCATCGCATGCCATCTGTACCGGATTCCAAAGTTGTTCTCGAGTATTTATTTGAACAGCATAAACACGTGTTTTTCGATAACCCCACACAAAGCAATCTAACGGATCCGCGATCGTGACGACCACGTACTTCACTGCTTCGTCCAATCCAATATATATATATATATATATATATATATATATATATATATATATATATATATATATATATACACCATACAGGGTTATACTTAATGATAGGCCGTAATTCCCATGGTGCATTCCTATCAATATGTGTCCTAAAAAGTCTAGTTTTCAAGATACAGGGTGTCAAAGTTTAAAAAAAAATCGGTTTTTTATTAATATCTCAAAGATCTTTTTGCCGATTTTGTTGAAATTTGGCAGCATTGTTTATTGTGATAAGACACTAAGTTATCACTAACTAGATCATAATTATAAGTTCCAGTGGCGTCCCCGGGGGGCACTCTCACGAATCGCATTGGTAAAAAAAGTGTGCGCCACTGACTTTTTAAAAATTTTATATTTTTATCGGATTAAGTAGCGAAAAATACAACTTTTTGGTATCTTGATATTTGTTCGTGAAAAAAATAGTCAGTTCATGGCATGTCGTAAAATTGTAAAATCTGGAATCAAGTTAACATTGCTCGTTGCTAGGAAATGTTGTATTGTTGTTATGAACATAATGTTTTTGACATTCCGTGACAGTTTGTTACTATTTTCCTTTGGTCAAATGGTAGATTGTGCTATTAAAAAGTGGTAAATAATTATTCTAGTTTGGAGATAACGTAAATGCATTTCCTTTATGGTCTTGCCAATGGTAATGCCGTGGAGGCCCGGTGACTCTATTAAGAAGGGTATCGTGTTCGTGTCCTTCCAGGTAGAAAACTGTTCATAAACATTCATCGTCGTCGGACTGAATCTGGCAATTTCAAATGTAATACATCCGGGGAAAGACCTCGTATAATTCGAATTCCGGCAGTTGAGAATACTGTCCCTACATGCAGTCGAAGAGAGCGCAGCAACTAGTACGGAAAATTGGTAGGGAAGTAAACACTTGCTATAATAAAATGGTATGGGAAATTTTAAGAGATTCTTTATTGTATCCTTGCTATGTACAAAGAGTTCAGGCACTTCTTCCAAGAGATTTTGAACCGCGTATGTAATTGTGTAGATGGTATCTTCAGAAAATCCTCATTATGCTTACGGAGGAAGCTTATTTTTCCAGAAATGGAAGAATTAATTTTCACAATAATCATAACTGGGCCCAAGAAAATCCTCATGCAATTACAGAGGCACATTCTGAGGAACAATTTTCACTCAACATCTGGATCGGTATCATAGGTGACTATTTGATTGGACCATTTTTTATTACCAAGACACCTTAACGAAGAAACATACAGTAATTTTCTACAAAATTATTTGCCCGTACTTGTTGCAGATGTTCCTCTTCAGTGACGGCAACAGCATTGGTTCATGCATGATGGTGTTCCAACCCACTTTAGCATATTGGCTTGTGAGTATTTGAACGGAGCTTACCAAAACTGTTGGATAGGTCGTGGAGGACCACCATTCTGGACACCTACATCGCCTAACTTTTTATTTGTGGGGGCACCTAAAATCATTAATTTATACTATTCCGATCGAGACAGTAGAACATCTAAGGAATAAAACTGTTGACGGATGTGAAACCATACGTAACACACATGGAATTTTCGAAAGGGTCCGTCACTCGATGAAAAGAAGAGCAAAAGCCTGCATAAATGGTCCAGCATTTTTTGTGAATATGTTATTACTTTTAATTTGTTAGGTTTAAAAAATGACTTGTAAATAAATATTGTGCAACGAGCAAAGTTCTATTTTAATAATTTTTTGACATGCAATGAAGTAGTTTTATTTCTTTTCTACGAAATAATATACGAAAAAGTATTGAGAGACCAAAAATTTTTATTTTTAGCTGCGTAATCCGACAAAAATATACAATTTTTAAAAAGTTTTTGTCAATATTATTTGTAAGACTGCCTCTAGGGACGCATCTGGAACTTAATTACCATCTAGTTCATGATAACTTAGTGTTTTATTACAATAAATAACAAATTTCAACAAAAGGATGAGATATTAATAAAAAACCGATTTTTTTTAAACTTTGATACCCTGCATCTTGAAAACCAGACCTTTAAGGACACATGTTTATAAGAACTTTTCTACTTGAATTTGATTCAGGAATGCGCCCTTGGAATTATAGCATGGAATTGTGAGCAGGAACACCATTGTGTTGATACCAAATGCTTACATTTTTAGCCTGTGGTAATTGTAGCATTTCTAAATACGTTTGAGCTTTAAAGATCGCACGTATAATATTGGGAGTATCAACCGACTATTTAGTATGCTACAAAATAGATTTTTCTTGTGAACAGCAATTTTCCTTATCTCGATTTTATAAACCGCGGTTGTCAGTCAACAACACAAACATTTTGAAATTCGAATTTTCTTGAACTCTCGTTGAAAACCATCGGCGAATATTATCTCCATGTTGCATTGTTTGAGCAATGTTTAATTTATAGGGACAATACATTTGTTTTTTTTTTTATTTTGGAAACTGTGTTCTTATTAACTTCTGTTTGTATTTATTGAGTCGACACCTTTGAGTTAACTACAATGCGAGCTAACGGTAATTCTTTGTCTTCAATAGCAAAATTTGGCTTCTGTGGAGGATCTCTTTAAGATTCACACTCGTATATTAAAATGTAATCTTCAATATTCGGGTGTATTCTTTCCGCAAAATTAGCAAAATAAATGTCAGCTTGATGACGGGAGTTTTATAGCATTTGATACAAGTAAAAAACATATTCCTCGTTTAGTACGAAATGTGCCATTGAGTTGGTCGTTTGAACGCCGCCATTTAGATGCAAACACGTTTGAACACAAGAAATTTGAACGCAAGGACATTTGAACTCGAAACTCAGGAAACGGAAATAATGTATTTTATTTTAATAAAAATTCTGTATTACTAACATCTGCATCTGAAATGCTCCAAAAAACCTCAAATTTTGGTTGGTGTTCCTTCCTTGCTCAGAATCCTCATAATTATTTTTACCAGAGCCAAACAGCGTGAAACCGTAACAAAGATCAAATTTTGAATGAAATGTAAAATCAGTGGTTATATGAAGAAGAATAATTGATAATGGAAATAATTATTAACATTGGATTTACTTTCTTACAGTGTATTGTTAATTTCGTACCCACAATTAGGAACGACATTTTAGTTATTGTAATGGGAGTAATTAATAACAATAACTTTACTTAAAATGTATTTTTCATCAAATTAATGTACCTAATTGTATTTGACATTTTTTGCAACACTTTAAATTGTATGCTTTAATGTTTTACCTTTTTTTTTGAATGTGCTGAACAAATCTAATTTTCAGAACCGTCCCTAAGGTATCTGCCGCCCGTGTGCGAAAATAATTTTCTCGCCCCCTAACTTCTGATTAACCATAATTTCTTTGAAATAATTTTACCTTAATTAAAACACAGGAAATGTGAAAAAAGTAAATTGTATTTTCGGAAAATAAGTCAGCAGGAACTAATCATAAATTAACATGAATATATATTTCGACTTATTAATACTTATATTTATTAATACATTCTTATTATGAAAAATTTAAATAAATTTTACTTTCTTTGCTCGTTTAAAAGCAAATTCCTCTAGTTTTATGTCTTCAGAAATTGTATTTTCTATACTAATAGTAGATAAGTCTGATATCCTTTCTTGACCCATTGTTGATCACAAATAATTTTGTATTATTTCAAGTTTCGAAAAACTCCCCTCGCCAACTGCCACCAGTAATGTTAAAAAGATTCTTATACCAACTACTAAATTTGGGAGGCCATCTTTTAATACCTGCCAACGTTTAGTCGATGCAGAGAAGAAAACGTATAGTTCTTGTTCAATTACAAAAAACTAGTTATATCTAAAGACGCTGTAGCGACATCATTAACGACTAAATTTAAACTGTGGGCTACACAAGGCACATAGAAAGCTCTAGGGTTTAGGTGAAGAATTTTTTTGCTCTCCATTATTGCGACCCTTCATGTTTGCACCATTGTCGTAACACCGTCCCTTAGATCATCTAAACAAATGTTGCGAGTCTTCAAAAAACTCATTACAACGTTAGTCATACCCTATCCTGTTGAATCAGATATTGAAATGAATCCAAAAAAATGCTGCCTAATTACAGTTTGCTTATTACGGAACAGAACAAATCTTACCACAACGGTAAGTTGGTCCTGGGGACTTATATCAGGCGTGGAGTCTAAAATAATGGAATAATATCTACTATCTTCCAGCAGGTTTATTATTTCGTGTCTTATCTTCTGTCCCGAAAGGGAAATAACTTCATTTTGAATATAAACACCCAAATAGTGAGGCATAATTTTCGGATTTATGTACATTCTAGGGATATGGTTTGATATAGTATTATTAAGCTGTGCAATTGTTTCAATTAATTTAAAAAAAAAATCCATTTTGTTGCTCGTGCGACTTGTTATTTTTAGCTCTAAAACTTAAATTTTGACTGGATGCCCATCCATTTTTTCCTTATTTATCAATTTCTCATTTAGCGAATCAGTAGTGGTTTGAGATTGAATCGATATGTTTAAATCAATCCTAGATTTTGTGTTACAATTATGACTTTTTGATTTTTCATGAGACTATGGCTTGAGATAAATGTCTCCAGTCGTTATACCCTTCAATAAAGGCACTAGGAAAGGTTTTAAATATTTTGCAAAGAAAACAAAATCTTTTAATGTAGAATAGACTAGCCAAACTCTTGAGATTATTCCCCTATTACATAATCTTTTCTTTATAATACGCAGATGAGAAACCTCTGAAATCTTTATCCAAGGGAAACATTACATATGTTTCTGTAAGTTGGGTTATGCCTGATTTTACTAAACATAATTTAACTTTGTCGGACAGCACGACAGGCAAATGGCCAAGATCCTTATAAATATCGTCGTTATGCACGCTTACTTCTTTTAACCAACACTGGCCCTCTGACTTGTTCTTCATCACAGACTCAACTGTTTCAGGATTTATCTCTTCGGTTAAATCAACTTCCTTTAGAATTTTGTTTAACGTAGATGGTCCTTCCTGTGCCGCATCTATCTCATCATTGTAATCTCGTGATGTATTATCTGTTGCCTCTTCCGACTTTTATGAGATTAAAAATTTTCTCAGTATGCCACTTCCGTTTTTGGCTAACTCTTCTTTTTCAAGCTTACTTTTTCTGTATTGAGCTCCAGAAAGCTTTTTCCGATTATAAGACATTTGTTTAGAATAAAATTAAGTATCACGTGTCAATTCATAATTAGCAGGGTCGAAGAAGTGAAGGACTCCTGAACAGTAAATACTAACCATAAGCAAGAGCATACTAACAAAATAAAAATATCGTAATGTAACAGTTAAAATGTGAGGATACATTTCGATAAGATACATCTTTGCGAAACAATGCTCTGATGTTTCGACACATTGATTTAGATTTAATATTTTTCAAAAGAGCGATTCTATTTCAATTTTTCTACTTGTTAAACTTTATACTTACCGTTATTGTTTAATTAACGTTATGTTTCAAAGCATTTAAAAATATTTGAGTTTTTTTTTAAATACGTGATAATCTAGATATATAAATTACGCCATTAGTTATATAACCGTGCGTAAGAAATACAATATACCATAAAGTGTACTTACGCTAATAAATTTGCAGCCACTGTAACTCAATGATAATCACAAAATCGAAGACACAAATTAAGCACCAAGGGCCAATATTTTAATGGTGTTGAAACTGATACGTTCGGAATCCAAATGACAAATTTCAATTCGGTGCGCGTATTTATAAGTTCTAGTTATAAACAAGTTATTTCCTGCAAAATTCTGCATGGAGCCGAAAAAGCAACGACGATGTGATCGAAAAAAGTACAGGGTTACGAAGTAAGAAGTAACATTTTTTAAAACAAACGTTGGCGCCTTTAGAATCATTTCAATTATATTGAATATTTTGGTATATAAGGAATAAATATTACAATTTTATATTAAATAGACAAATACAATGACAGAGTGGGAAGGTTTTAAACGATGGATATTTGGCATATGATATCCCCATGCATATTCAAAAGATATTATTTCTTAATTAAGCTCACAGTAAGGGCGAGATTCGTAATTAAGATGTAAAGTGAATCATTTCTAAAGGAGTTTCTCAAGCAAGAGAGGTTCTCAGTTCTGTTATACAGGGTGTTTCAAATGCGAAAAAGTTAAGGGGGTGATTTCTTGCTCAAAACATAGAGTTATATAAACGTTGAGTCAAAAGTCAACCATTAGGGAGATATTGCGGTACAAAGATGGCGGAAAAATCATGCTTTTATTTTGTATCTTAAAAAAAATGATAGAATAGTTAATGAAATTCTACGGAAATACTACTATTATGAAAACACACTTTCTGCATATTTTTTCACTTTTGAGAATTATTCATGTTAAGTACATTTAAAGAAAAACTTATGCAACGACTTGGAAAAATAAATTTGGATAGTCTGGTTTATTTAGAAACTTTTTCATCTCTTTTTTTTTCATAAAATTTAGGATTTGAAATAAAGAAAAAATATAAATCACTACGTGTGGGGATTTTTTAAACTAACCTATCCTCTATTAACGCATAAACTATAAATGAAATCGTTCTTAAAATTATTATTTTATTATTTAAACATTGCAGCTGAAATACAAACACAACGTCCTACGCAGAAACGACTACATGTCTTTATTGCAAGTGTTGAAAATGCCTGCCTTGCGATGTAATACATGCATTTATCCTATGCATCAATGAGTCCCTAATACGCTGGAATATGCCAGTTATGTATTATAACATCACTTGATGCAATTATGCGATTTCTCAGATCTTCGATATCCTGTACTGGGGCAGTGTAAAAACTAATTCTCTCAGATATCCGTAGATACAAAAATCTAAAGGATTTAAATCTGGGGATCGAGGCTGCTATCCAGTGTTTTTATAGGTAAGATTTAAATATCTTAGCACATTTAAGCTGAAATGTGGAGCACCATCATGCATATAATACATATATCTTCTAGTTTTCAGGGGTAAATGTTCTAGTAAAGAAGGCAATTCCTCTTGTAGAAAATGAAAAGATAACTCACCAGTTAATCTTAAAGGTAAAAAATGTGGCCCGATTAAATGTTCATCGATAATTCATACCCACACGTTAACAGAAAACTGATATTGATGTCTAGATTTGGTTATTGAATGTGGAGTATCTTCATCTATCTTCAATAGTTATAATAATTTAATATTAGTTAAGTTGCTTTGGTATGTGTGAATCCTTGCGATATTGAAGGTTCACGTTCCATTAATATAAGTAATTTGACTGTAATCTCATTATATTTAGAATTTTCATTAGTTCTGCACACATAAACACAAAATTTATTTCCATTGGGGCTTATATCTGCATAGCTCAGTCGGTTAGAGCGGTACTCTAGCAAAGTACAAGTCATAGGTTCAAATCCTACTCGAGGTAAACTTTTTATTTATTTTAATTTAAAATAGTTAATTATAAAACAAAATTCGAGCAAACATCTGCAGAAAATTTATTGTTAAGGATGGTATGATTGTAGTACAACGTGTGATACGCCCCTTGAAGTTTTACAATCATTTGCGCGAAACGAAATTTTCACAGTATTGTTCTATAATGTGTCATAATATAATTGTGTAACCAACTGCAAACATCTACCGTTGTTTGAGAATTGCATGTAAGGATTGGTATGAAGTTAGTAAAAATTTTGGTATAATTATAAAGAAGAATTCCAGCAACCAGCTGCAATCTTAAGAAAATTGCATGTAAAGGATGTTATGATTTTATTACGCTTGATACGTCCCTGTACATTTCCCAGCCATTTGCGAGAGTTGTCATTTTAGACTGTTGTTATAACACAATTCCAACAACCGTGTGTAGTTGTGTGAGAATTGCATGTAAATAATGGTGTGACATTAGTGTAAAGTTAGGTAAACGCCTGTACATTTTCCAGTTGTTTGCAGGAGCTGAAATTTTTACATTATCGTTAAAAAATTTGTTTTATATTGTAATTATAACACAGAACTCCAACAACTTACTGCAGTTCTAACAAAATTGTATGATTTTAGTACAACGTTTGATACACCTCTAGACGTTTCCTAATCATTTGCAAGAGATGAAATTTTAACATTTACATTATAATTATACAACAGCATCCCAATAATCATGTGCAGTTGTGTGAAAATTGCATTAAAGAGCATCAGTATAAAGTTTAGTAGGCCCATATACATTTCTCAATCATTTTCGAGAGATGAAATTTTCCCACTATTGAAAAAATTTCAGCAATCGTCTGGAGTCGCGTGAGAATTACATATATGGTATGACATTAGTATAAACCATTAATCATTTTGCGAAGGATGATATTTTTACAGTAATTTTGGAAACCGTGTTCTATAGTATTGAAATCAGAATTCCAGCAACGATCTCAATCCCTAAGGAAGCATGATATGGTTCGGTATAACGTTTGGTACTCGTTTGTACGTTTCTCAATCATTTCCGGGAAATAAAATTTAAATATTATTGAAAACTGTGTTCTATGTTGTAGTTATAGAACACACTGGTAGCAACCAGTTATAACGTTGATAAAATCGCGTACCACGTTTGATACGATCTTATCATAACGCTTGCTACGCCGTATCCGAATATTTTGCGAGAGATGAAATGATCACATTATTACTTAATGTTATTATTCAAAAATTAATAAATGTGTATGTGTATATGTAGGTATATATAAATCCTTTTAACGGCTTTTCTTAATGGAACTGATCGGTAAAGGTGTTGTTGGAGTTACTTAATTTAAATTGTGACGTTACTATTGGAATAGTCCATTTAAACGTAAACCTCACTGCAATTTTATACGGGCAAATAGTGTGACTTAACACATTGGGATAGATCAGGGCGCTGAATCCAAACAACCGTTGCGTTGCATAGGATTTCCTAACTATTTCAAGATATTTTTCTTTGGGAAGCAAGGATAGCAATTTAAAGTAGTCACTCTTTTACTATAATATTGATATATTGATCTCCAAAATATTTAATAGTTAATACTGATAAATTGCCGTATACAATTAAGAAATAATTGATCTTAACCTAACTTTTTTAATACATGTGGTTTTAACTAAACCGTTGTGTTGCGTAAACGAAAGGAAAGCAGCAATCTTTTTAAATTTTATGTGTGAAAAGGGATTGAGTTGTACACAATACCTTTAACTTGGATGAAAATGATGGAAAAGATGTTAAGAAATACAAGCATTTGAAAGTAAATCAAACCAAGAAAGAACATTATCTATGAAAGATACAATTTCTACTCTAGGAATCAAAAGGGAATGAAGAATTTGATCATTTTTATATGTCTGTAGTAATAAGAATTAATACTGTTTCTACCATATGGTAACATTAAATTTGTCTCGAAAATGTATGTAGAATTTAAGCTTGATACGGATTTAGAAGTTAATATACTACCTTTTAATATATTTAACAAATTAAACTTAAGTAAAAATGTAAATAAAACGAATGTAATACTACAAACATATAGAGAATTTAAGATTAAGCCAATGTTTATAGTCACAATGTCGCCAAAGAATATAAACGTGCAAATTGGTGTAATGTTATTCATTTTAATGAAATTTTCTTCAAATGGATTATTTTCAAACGTACTAGATTAGTCTTCTTATTATAATAATGCTATATATGCCCAGTTCTACCGTTATTTCGAGTCGGTTTTTTTTTATTCGAAAAATACACGAAACTCCCGTGTTAAATTCAGCTTGTTTGGATTCAGAACCTGACCTGCGTCAATTGTTGACGTCACGGCAATCCTGCGTATTAGGTACGTCACACTGACTTCACAAGCTCTGCCTCTAACAGCTGATCTTGGACAACTTGTGTTTGCGTCTCATAGGAACCTACGTGTTTTGCTGTGATTTTTGAGTATTTTCTGCACAAAAATCGTGATAATTGACTTATTATAGTGTTAGTATACAAAGTTAAGATATTTCATAGTTAACTAGTGAACATTATTAGTGTATATTATAGTTGGGTTAGATTTTATGAACAGGTATTTGTGCCTTTACGACATTGCAATAGAAATTTGAAAGTATTTTGTTACTTGCTTTAATAAAGTAAAGCCCACGTGAAGTTTGGTAAATTCCAAAATAAATGGCTTTAAGTGATGCCACCATCTGCTTGTGCAATATAAGATATCGAGCCTGCTGGTGTTATCCCTATAAGAACTTTGCTAGTGTTATAATGTTTATAGGTAGACCAAGTTGTGCACTCCATTCCCAATTTTTTTTCTTTTGCAATTTAATTTCAAAGCAATCTATAATTATGGTGATCCTACTGCCAAATGCCTGTTTAAAACAAGGTGGCATTTCTTTTATTAATTTGTCTCTTTAAGGCTATGGAGTAAATTTACATACTCGAAAGTAAAATCTAAATTTAACCTGAGTTTTACTAACACTATCAAAAAATGATTGAACTTATTTGTAATAACTGCTTGTGGTGCTATTTTGATAATAGGGACAATTAATTTTGTAAATATTATGTTGAAAGCCTGGTATTTCAGTGCAGTAATGAATCTATAACATACACATTTTAACATATCTTAGCCAAAAGAGCCTTATCTTTAATGTGATTCTTTAATTTGATGAGTTTGATGGTAACTAACCTAAAAATCGCGCGAACTTTTCAATATTATGTAGGATAATTGTTCACTTCATTCACATATTTCTGGTGAATTGTATCAATACAATCCTCATCTACAAGTATTAGCACAGAAACATTTTCACCGCCTACGATTTTCGATAGAATTGCCAGAATACAATCACATCTCATAAGAACGTGTGTTAAAGTTGTCCAGCATCAGGCAAGCTCACACGTTGTGACGTCACTTGAAAATGCCTAATAACGATAAACTGATGATTAAAAGAAGTAAATGTAGGAAATGAGGAAACAGTCAAAGGATAAACAAACAAACGGAGGTTATGTAGTGTTAGTCAAATGAGAATTAACTTCATATGCATATAAAACAAATTGATTTCGTGTCTATAGGTTTACTCTTTCTACTACATTTGTTTACTCAATACCGTATGTCGCTTTCGTCAAATGCACTACGAATGTTCAAAGATTTATTGCAATAACTGGCTCAGGTAAATTAGTCTTCCCCTGAATTTAATTTATTAAATTTTAGATCATAATAGTTTAATTGAATAACGTTAAACCTGTATGCTGTACCTATTGTCTTTTCTTGTCTTATGGGTAACGTTCGATGAGTGTAACATAAATACACTATTAACCTTTAAGAAAACCCCTTTTTCTTGAGTAAATGGCGCTTGGTCCAAAAGTTCAGAATTTTATGATATTTGGAAGTTGATTACATCAAGATTATAAAGTTTTACACAAGAGTACGCACAAGTTGTGATTCGTAGGGAGTTTTAGTTTTAAATTTAAAATAATTTGAGAAAGAAAGTGTAAAAGAATTTTGTCTATTTAAATGCTAAGCATCTAGATCTCTTTATATAACAACCACTTAGAAATTACTATTTAACTTTAAGTAGATTACCATGAGAAATAAAAACTTAAACAATCGTTCAATAATGCATACAAATCTAGTATATTATGTCTAAAAAACGTTCTTTTTTCGAGTAGATGTAACAATTTAAGATACACCTGTTGAACTGGGATATTTGATCATCGAAGTGTAGATTGAATTTTAACTTATTTAAGCTAACGTATAGGTGGACGAGATTGGTTTACCAACATGGTTTCTTCTGTAAATACAAAATAAATAATGTAAATCGATTTTTTACGTGCCAGTTGCAACACTATACAGTTCTGAATACACATGGCGTGAAGGGCCTTGCATTGTTATATATGTACGTGGTTCTCTTGTACCTCACATATTATTTCACAATACACTTGTTTAGTAGCTATAGTAACTTTATGTTATAAGGTTGGTGCAAAGGTCTCCAAACAAAAAAACCCTGATTATATTTTAAAGGTTAAGCCTATTTTTGAGGCTGCACTTGTATGTGGTTGTTTTGTGTGCATTAAAGTAATCCTTAAATATTTATTTTTCCTTCCAGTTTGGCTTAATCACGGTTTACGGTTTATATTGCGACTTTATTTTGGATAATTTTGAGATACGTATTTTTAAAATAGAATCAGATATTTTTTGTTTGAAAACCTTTTCACAAACTAACGAACAATAAAAAACGTTCCTGTAATTAAACAAGTAGATTATTTGTTATGTTAATCCGAATTCTTAAATATTAATACGCTTAAGTGACAAAATTCATTATCCACCTAGAAATTCAAATTTTTAATACCTATTCATTTTAATTAACATACCAAACGATACATTTTAAATTAAAAAGTACAAAGCACAGTTTCACCAGTGAAGATTACGTTTAATACCTTTTATCATAACAGCATATTTAATCATAGATTAGATATCTTGTGACGTGCGTAATTTAATTTATCTTATTTTGCTCCATATCCATCGTTTGTTGTAAATACAAATATAAATTTTACCTTAAACCCTATATTACATCATTGATCCCTTCATCATTCATAGTAAATATCTTTTATTTCGTTTTATTTATTTTCTGCTTTATTGGGATAAATAATCATCGTTGTACTTATATACATTTATTTACTTATTTCTACATGTAAATCGACCTAATCACTAATAGTTGTGTCAGTTCTGTACTAATTTATTATTTTAGCGCCATCTAGCGGCACAAGTGAAAATATTCGAGTTCTATTTTTTAAATTTTTGACAGAACATTTCCGGTAAAAATCACGTCGACTGAAAAACATGCACAATAGAATACTTTTATACGTTTACTATAAATTAAACTGGAATATGATTAAGACACTATTTATTGAATAAGGGATTCTAGGCCTGACAATTAAAGACGGCGACTTTCGGTTAAAAATGATTTATTTTTCTACGTAATCTCCCTTGACTTCAAGAAACACGGTCCAGCGTTTCTACAACATCAGTCCTTCCCGGAAGTGAGAGTCTGAAGGTTGTGAAATATTCATCTACGGCCCTCTCAACTTCTTCATTGGATGTGAAGCGCTTCCCAGAAACAAAGTTCTTCAAGTTTGGGAACAGATGGAAGCTTAAGGGTGCCACATCAGGAGACTAGGGGGGATGGCCGAGCCAATTCTACCTCAAATCCCGCAGTTTTCCTATCCCCAGCGCACCCTTGTGTGCAGGTGCGTTGTCCTGTTGAAAGATGATTTTTTTTTCTTCAAGCCAGGCCTCTTCTCGCGAATGTTGGCATTCAGCTAATCAAGAAGTAATATTCGCCTGTAATTTTTTTACCTTTTGCAGACCAATCAATTAATAGTATCCCAAAAAATGCTCGCCATGAGCTTTCTGGCAGATGCGATCGATTTCGCTTTTTTTGGCGCTGAACCACCGGGTTCCACCCACTGCTTGGACTGCTGTTTCGTTTCTAACGTGTAGTGGTGGACGCATTTCTCATCCATGGTGACAAATTGCCGCACAAAATTGGTTGGATTCGTATTGAGTCGGTCCATAGGTTGCCGCGAAGCGCATTTGCTTTTGATCGGAATTCAGCAAATGTGACACCCATCTTGCCCAGAGCTTTCGGATCTCTAATTGTTTGTGTAAGAAGTTTCGCACCCTTTCTTCCGATATTCCCACAGCTTCAGATATCTCACTCACCTTTACTCGCCTATCGTCCAACACGATATCATGCACTTTTTCAATGGCTTCTGGTGTGGTTGCGGTTTTTGGCCGTCCTTCACGTGAGTCACCTTCGAGGAATATGCGACCATGCTAAAATTCAGCTGCCCACTGTTTAACAATTAACATGGAAGTATGAATTTCAGGGTTAATCCATCCAAATCGAAGAATTTTATGACCGCACAATATTCAAGTTGATCCATTTTAATGAAAACCCGGAAGATGTGTACAGCAAAAATTCGCGTAAGCAAACTACTTGAGAGAACTAATGACCCGTGCACCCAGGCAGGGAACATACATTTTTCCTGATTGGAGCCCTATCACTGTGTTAGGACGAGAACTATCCACATTACCCTCGTACATTCCATTTTCAACCAGCTTGGGTCGGAGGTAAACATCAAAGTAGGTTAAACGCGGTGCTTGTTGAAAATCTAAAAATAGGGAAATAAGAAACAAAATATACCCACGACCAGTCTACCGCTGATGATAGCTTAGATATTGAAACGCGTTCAGCGTTTGTTATTTTTTTGTGGTGCGTGGGTGTATTTTGTTTATAACAGTACCAGTGTTCCAGGTTTTTCAAGGGAAATGCGAGGAAGCGTAGATTTAAATGTAGGTTGCACGAGTTGATTTTTAGATAACTAATCAGTTCCTAGAAACCCAAGTTCATTAACCTTTTCTTAGATCAAGAAGAGAGGGCACGTGTCAACGTTTATGGACCTTTTTCTAGCTCTAAAGGAGGAGGTGGGGTTTTGGCAATTTTTGGACATCTAAATATAAAACCAAAGCCCATTAGGCTGGGCCGTAAGTGAGGGATGGATCAATTATTGAGGAAATCAATAAGCCACCGGATGCTGAGTTAAGCGAAATATTGCTGCCCAGAAAATCTTCAAAAATAAACAAACAAAAATAAGCTAGCTTTGCGCATGTTCGGTATTGCTCGGCTGAATTCGGCTGTCGTCGCCAATGCTAAGGATAGTCAATAAATTATGATTCCAACAATTCTAAGTGGTAACCCATTATATCTTTTAAACTAAACAAATTCTCAATGTTATAAATGTTGGAAGTACAAGAGCGACTATTATGGTTTTCTATTATAACAGTTCAAGCACTGTTTAATCAATCGACCGTATAAATGGGTCACATCCCCAAAGAGCATCGTGGATTTGTTAAATTGACTTTTGCAGATCATTTAAGACTGCTTATTCCAAGGAAATATTCATTTGTTTTTAGGAAACTGTTACCAGTTATTAGAAAACAACCACCAGTTCTTAGGAAACTGGTACCCGTTCTTGAGTAGTTTTTGGGAAACGTGTACCTGTTTTGAGATGTTTTTGGGTTATTTTTTAGAAACGTCTCCTGTCGTGAGTTATTTTTAGGAGAGTGTATTATTTTGAGCTGTTGAAATAATCACCAGTTATTGGGAAACAACATTTAGTTATTAGGAAACAAGTACCTTATCCTGGGACGAGGACTAGCCTGGTAGGGAAGGTGTTTCATCTCCAGGACTGTAGTATTATGTAAAAGATAAAGAGTTTTGGTTGATGTATTGACTTTTGCTTCTAACGTTGTTTACCTAAACGGATAAAGCAGAGGAATACTAAAAGACCAAAGTATTAATATTAACATTTATTGGTAGATACTATACATTATATAAGGCAGTAACCGCTGTCATTAGACGTGGGAATATTTTGACGGGCGTGGGATAATTTTTTGGATCGTAGGAACTCGACAAAATACTGGATCCTCTTTAGGACTGTACTTCTACTGATCCGGACCTCTTGTCCACGCTGTTTACAAGGGCCCTGTTAAAAAAGGGGTTTATCTACAGTGATACAGTCACACAAGAGCAGAAGGCTAATTCATATAGGTAAGAAACAGAGAGTATTATGCTCATAGATTGCAACTACCCGATCACTGTCGAGGACATCAGGATTTTCTGTTTCCTAGAAAAAACATGTTTATTTTTGCAGATTCTGTTTCCTGAACATCCTGTGAATTTCCAGCCCTCATTTCCGACCAGGCTAATGAATTCAGATTTCCCAGAACTAGCCAGCCCATTTCCTTTTGAACTAGAAAAACTTGTGAGCTACTTTTAAAACCTCGTCCCCTTTAGTTTCCTGAAACTGGTTCTATTTTTAAATTTTCAAGGAACACCACGTCTGATCTACTTTGAGCTTTATAACAACTGGTTAGATATCTGAGTCAACACGTGTGTGTGTGTGTGTGTGTGTGTGTGTGTGTGTGTGTGTGTGTGTGTGTGTGTGTACTTTGGGGTAATGAACTTTGGCCTATCTCCTCTCTTTTTGACTTAGAAAAAAAGGACGTGGCCACCCTCCCTCCTTTGACTTACAAAAACGGAGCGGGGCCACCCCCTTCCTACTTTCTCTCTCTCCTACTTATTGAAATTCCCTATTTAACGGTTTCTCTCTTATACATGTAAATCCCTATGTGGGTAAGAAGTGGAGTAGCAAAACTTCAAATAAAATTCACATTTAAATACCCATCAATGGACCAACAATTTTTGTCCCTTGAAATGACACACCACACGTGTTTATCCCAGTTTTATGGTGTTTCGGAGTACTCAGTGTCAGTGAAGATATAGGGTACGGTTTTCGCAATATTGTGCTGTCGCACGATCGATACAGCTTTCATCATTATTTTCGCCTACCTTGTTCATCAATAGAACTTTTTACGCAGATTTCGACGATGCAGCTAGTTTTAAAACATACGTTATACTATTTGAGGTATGAATATCCTTTTTTTTAATAGAGCGCACGTCTGTGAAGTTACACCGCCCAATGAAAGGATTTGTAAAAAAACGTGCAATTGGATTGTTTACTGGTTGTTTACGTTTGTTCGCCCAATTTTGGCGTTTGTTTACCATCTTAAATTCATTTTTTACAAATTTTCATATGGGCGGTACAGCTTCACGCATATTGTTCAACGCTTAAAAATTAAGCAGGTTATTATTTCTATCGTTTGTTATCGTTTGTTTACGTTTATTTACCAACTTTTGGCTTTTGTTTTCCATTTCAGATCCTTTTTTTACAAATTTTTATTTGGGCGGTACAGCTTCACTCATACTGCCCAACGCTTAAAAATTAAGCTAGTTATTATATTTATCGTTTGTTTACGTTTGTTTACCAACTTTTGGAATTTGTTTATCATTTCAGATCCTTTTTGTTACAAATTTTTATATGGGCGTTATGGGCGTTACAGCTTCACATATACTGCCCAATGTTTAAAAATTAAGCAGGTGATTGTTTGTATCGTTTGTTTATAGTTTGTTTACGTTTGTTTACCATTTGACATTTGTTTACCATTTCAGATCCTGTTTTTACAAATTTTTATATGGGCGTTACAGCTTTACGCATACTACCCAACGTTTAAAAATTAAGCAGGTTATTATTTGCATAGTTTGCTTACGTTTGTTTAGCAACTTTTGCATTTGTTTGCCATTTTAGATACATTTTTTGTCAATTTCTGTATGAGCGGTACAGCTTCACGCACATTGCCTAACGTTTAAAAATTGGGCAGGTTATTATTTGTATCGTTTGTTTACGTTCGTTGACCAACTTTTGGCATTTGTTTACCTTTTTAGATCCTTTTTTTACTAATTTTTACATGGGCAGTACAGCTTCAGGCATACTCCTCAACCCTTAAAAATTGGGCAGGTTTTACGTTTGTTTACCAAAATTTGACACTTTTTACCATTGATACGGCTTCACGATACTGTTCAGTGTTTTAAAATTTGATAAGTTAATTTATTTTTAGGGAGACAAATGTCTTGATAATTAGCAATTTCTCGCTTTTGTGCCTAATTCCTCTTTCACATTAAATTGTTTGCTAACCATACACGTGGGAAGCAAATGCTTTGAATATACCTAGTTACGCACACACTATTTGTCAGATGTAGCCAACTAAAGTTGTAAATAGGTTATATACCGTGGTTAACAACCGCGAAATATAGAGTACCTATTAAAATCTCTCACAAAACGTTCCAGTTAACAAGAAACAGAATTGCAAAATTACCGTACGATTAATTCATTTTAATATAGAGAATAAGACGCGGAAGTACTTCTTCTATAATCGGGAAATAGTTTGACACATTTTTTGTAAGTTCATTATTTACTTTGGCGTTATTTTACCACTCTAAATATACACCGTGCCCAAGATAAGGATGCCCACTATGGGGATTTCGGAAACGGTAAGATATGGAATGTCAGTTAAATGGAACAAAAGCTACGCATTTGAGAGGATGTATTTATGGTCTTTGTAGAACTCGAATATCTCTTTTAGTTTTTGAGCTATTTGAAAAAAATTGAATTTTCTGATTTTCGTTTTATTTTTTTCTGACCTTATTTGAAGAGCTATCAAGAAAAGAAGAGCACATTTCCATTGCCACTTTTCTAGCTCTACTTAATGCTGTTATTCAATTTTTGATACAACGTTTCGTTTGTTAGCAACCATCATCAACTTTATTTTTTTAAATACACGTAAAAATTATTTTTGCCATATTTAAATTCTCTCCTTGATTCTGAATTCAACGATATATCACACTTTATATTTTTGATAGGTTTCGGATGAGAAAATTCATATTCGATGTAAAACAGCGAAACGTACAGTTAAAACTAATACTAGAAACATTATAAAACCGTAAAATTATTATAAAATTATGTTTTGTAATTTTAAATGATAGACAGATAAAAAACAAATTTATTTTAAAGGTTAGTAAACTCACAAAACATTTTCAGAAAGATTCCCGTTATTCTCTAAACATAAATAGCATCTTCTAACTGTAGCATCTAAAACATTCTTCAGCATTTGAGGAGTAATACTAGCAAACGCTTCGAGAACTAATCTTTGTAAAATTTCTTTGTTTTCAATATAGTTTCCATAAATGTAATTTTTAATGTATCCCCAAAGAAAAAAATCCAAAGGAGTTATATCTGGAGAACGGGCTGGCCGCAGTACATTTGCATGAGTTCCAATACATCATTCTGGAAATATAACTGACCGGTATTCTCTGACAACTCTGGAATTATGAGCTGGTGCACCGTCCTGCATAAACCAACAACCTTCTACTTCTTGGAAAGGCAAATCATTCAAAGCTATCTCTAATTCATTTTGGAGTAAAAATTGGCAACGTTCAGAATTTAAGGACTCGTGGTAAATGAAAGGACTTATAATTCGAGTACCGAATATAGCAGCCCACATATTAAATCCGAAACGGTGTTGATGTTTGGCCGTTTTGTACAGACGTGGATTTACTCTTGCCCAATAATGAGCATTTCTACGATTAAAAATTCCATTATTATTAACCATGTTTATCGGACCATATTATTTTATTCGGAAAATATTCATTGTCTTTAGAAATTGAGTGTATATATTCGCAAAATATTCTACGTGTTCTGGGTCACCTGGTCGTAGTCCTTGGCAAATTCTAAATTTATATGGATGTACTTTCTCCTTCTTTAGAACATAATGAGCTGTAGAATGGGCTATGCCAGTTCTTCATTCAAGGTTTTCCGCAGTAGAACCTTGTTTTACAGGTTTTTGAACGCACCATATTCTTTTAGATTAGTTGCTAATGTGCGAAAAGTTCTTTTGTGAGGTTGACGCCTTTCTGGATATTTTAGGCTTCAGAACAATTACGTTGACACAAAATGTAACACGTGAGTATATCGAATTTTTCAATTATTTGAAAAATGTACTCCTACCATACTGTTTTTAGATAAACACAAAATGTAATTAACTCAAAGACCACCAAACAAACGTAATACGGACAACTATCAATTATGACAGGTAGATAAACAAAATGCAAAGCCAACTTATTTTTATTAAATGCATCAGTACGACGGAAGATGCATTTTCACTGTTTAATTAATAGTATTTTCACTAAATACATACTTTTATTATTATTTTATTAATAACAGGCATTAGAAAATGAGAAAACATTATTTTATAATAATTTTACAGTTTTCTTATGTTTCTAGTATTAGTTTTAACTGTACGTTTTCGATGTTTTACATTTAATATGAATTTTCGCATCCGAAACGTATCAAAAATATAAAGTGTGATATATCGTTGAATTCAGAAGCAAGGAGAGAATTTAAATATGTCAAAAATAATTTTTTCGTGTATTTAAAAAAATAAAGTCGATGATGGTTGCTAACAAACGAAACGTTGTATCAAAAATTGAATAACAGCATTAAGTAAAGTTAGAAAAGTGGCAATGAAAATGTGCTCTTCTTTTCTTGATAGCTCTCTAAATAAGGTCAGAAAAAAAAATAAAACGAAAATCAGAAAATTCAATTTTTTTCAAATATCTCAAAAACTAAGAGAGATATTCGAATTCTACGAAGACATCATCTCAAATACGTAACTTTTGTTCCATTTAACCGACCTTCCATCTCTTACAGTTTCTGAGATCCCCATAGTGGGCATCCTTATCTTGGACACGGTGTATATTCTGTAATTTTCATATTAGGAACAATTTGTTTTGGTGCTGTAATTGTCAGGGCAATTTTAAAGATATAAGTAAAAGATCAATTAACTTGTAGTAATAAAGTAGTTATCTCTTGCCTCTGGAACAATTTTGGTCTTTTTTAAATTGCTTACGTACCTATACTTGCTTAGTAGTGTTTGGAAAATTACATCCCTAATTAGTAATTACCTTTAAAAAAATTGTAGTATCCATTATGTAGGTAAGTAATTCTTTTCATATTTGTTTTCACTTTATGCAAATTAAACAAAAAATGCAGAAGTACGAAAATCGCTCACATGTTTAATGACTCTTAAGTAATTACGTAATACAGCATGTAAATGATGCAAAACGTTACAATAATAAAAAAGGAAAATTACTGTAAGATTAATCCATCCTGATGTAAAGTATAAGATGCGGAACCACTTCTTCTAGCATGGGGACATCTTTTCGCACAGTTTTTCCAAGTCCATCGTACACTTCCCATAAACCTGCTGCAATTTTCTGTTATATGCCACATAATGTCCGGCCTGTATGCCACGAATCTGCACAAACGAAGTTGTGCTCCTGCTAATTCTAATTTTATGGATTTCCGATAATGTAAATGGCCTATTGTATTTCCCCTGTATTGTAAGTGCATAACCAAAGTAATCGGTGTCTATAAAAAGATGTTCGAAAACTTCTATAGATACAGTTGCGTTCACAGATTTGCAGGGTGCAATGCACTTTATATGCGTAATTTTCGTAGGTTTGGATAAATTTATGCCCGGGTTAATATTCTCGGAAATTGCTTGACGTAAAATTAAACCTTCATTAATAACTACAGTAGGCGAAGTGTCAACGACAGGGTAACTCGATTTTTTACAGCCACTCTCGCACTGTGTAATTATAGTAATACTATTTAGTTCCTTCAGCAATTTTCTTGTGAATCTTCTAAGGTTGGAATAGCAGTCATATTCTAAGGTACTAATATCTTGCCGAGATACTTTTTCTGGAACGGGGAGAGCACACGCAGATTCAAATACATCCATCAAGCTTTGAGCTCTTAGTTTCAGGGTTTCTTTGTCGGGTCCTACGGTGGTGAACATTTTTACCGCTTGCAAGAGATAATTTCCTGTGTTTTTATCAATAAATGGTCTATAATTGGCATATTCTAAATACCCATTGGCTATTACTGATAAAAGAACATCAAAGGCACATGTGTTGTTCATTTTTATTATGCCATTACCTACCCGCACAAATCGTGATAGATTCCCATTTAGGAGTAGTCTTCTATTGGGTGCTTTCAACCGTTTGGAACATAGAGCAAATTCAAGTTCAGGAAATGCTTCTAAATATTTCCTCCAGTTTTCACTTATTTACTTGACGATGTCTTATGAGGTAGTACTTAAAAATTAGTACAAGCTAATTAGAGAGGGACTTTTTTTCACGCACAAAGAACGTGTTTTACAAAAATCCTTATACGGGTATTTGATTAGTAAAAGTTTGTTATTGTAGTTACAATAACAGAAAAGATTACTTTATATTAATGATTGTTGAAAATAGTTAAGTACTTTATATTGTCCATTTATAAACAAAACGCAGAAAGTGAATGTGCCGTGAGTGTAAGCAACAAAAGCCATGTGCCTTAATGCTCTTTTATCAGTGATAGATAACGGGTATTAGAATGTGCCAATTATAGACCATTCATTGATAAAAACACAGGTAATTATCTGTTGCAACAGGCAAAAATGTTGGCCACGGTAGGATCAGACAAAGAAACCCTGAAACTAAGAGCTCAAAACTTGATGTATGTGTTTGAACCTGCTTGTGCTCTCCCCATTCCAGAGAAGGTATCTCGGCAAGGCATTCGTACCTTAGAATATGACTGCTATTCCAACCTTAGAAGATTCACAAGAAAATTGTGAACTAAATTGAGGAACTAAATAGTGTTACTATAATTACACAGTGCGAGAGTGGCTGCAAAAAAATCGAGTTACCCTATCGTTGACACTTCACCTACTGTAGTTATTGTTGAAGGCTTAATTTTAGGTCAAGTAATTTCCAAGAATATTAACCCGGGGATAAATATATCCAAACCTACGGAAATTAAAAAATATAAAGTGCATTGCACCCTGAAAATCTATGAACGCAACTGCATCTATAGATGTTCGAAAACATCTTTTTATACACACCGATTACCTTGGTTGTGAACTTCCAATACAGGGGAAATACAATGGGCCATTTATATTATTGTAAATCCCCACAGAATTAGCAGGAGCACAACTTCGTTTGTGCGGATTCGTGGCATACAGGCTGGACATTATGTGGGATATAGCAGAAAAATTTCAGCAGGTCATTGGAAGTGCACGATGGACTTGGCAAAAATGTGCGAAAAAATATCCCCATGCTAGAAGAAGTGGTTCCGCATCTTATACTTTACATCAGGATGGATTAATCTTACAGTAATTTTCCTTTTTTATTATTGTAACGTTTTGCATCATTTACATGCTGTATTACGTAATTACTTAAGAGTCATTAAACATGTGAGCGATTTTCGTACTTCTGTATTTTCTGTTTAATTTGCATAAAGTGAAAATAAACATGAAAAGAATTACTTACCTACATAAGGGATACTCAAATTTTTTTAATGGTAATTACTAATTAGGGATGTAATTTTTCAAACACTACTAAGCAAGTATAGGTACGTAACTAATTTAAAAAGCGACCAAAATGGTTCCAGAGGCAATATATAACTACTTTATTACTACAAGTTAATTGATCTTTTACTTATATCTTTAAAATTGCCCTGACAATTACAGTACAGACACAATTGTTCTTATTATGAAAATTACAGAATATATATTTAGAGTGGTAAAATAACGCCAAAGTAAAAAAATGAGCTTACAAAAAATGTGTCAAACTATTTCCCGATTATACAAGAAGTACTTCCGCGTCTTATTCTTTGTATTAAAATGAATTAATCGTACGGTAATTCTACAATTCTGTTTCTTGTTAATTGGAACGTTTTGTGAGAGATTTTAATAGGTTCTCTATATTTCGCGGTTGTTAACCACGGTATATAACCTATTTACAACTTTAGTTAGCTACATTCTAGCAAATAGTGGGTGCGTAACTATGTATATTCAAAGCATTTGCTTCCCACGTGTATGGTTAACAAACAATTTAATGTGAATTAGGCAAAGAAGCGAGAAGTTGATAATTATCCAGACATTTGTCTCCCTTAAAAATAAATTAACTTATTAAATATTAAAACATTGAACAGTATCGTGAAGCCGTATCGATGGTCTTGTTTACAAAAAATGTATCTACAATGATAAACAAGTGTCAAGTTTTGGTAGACAAACGTAAAAAAAAAATACAAATAATAACCTGTCCAATTTTTACATGTATAAGTACAGAAATTGACAGAAAATGTTTCTAAAATGGCATACAAATGCCATAAACAAACGATACAAATAATAACCTGCTCAATTTTTAAACGTTAGGCAGTATGCGTGAAGCTTTACCGCCCATATAGAAATTGACAAAAATGTATCTAAAATGGCAAATAAGTGCAAAAGTTGCTAAACAAACGTAAACAAACGATAAACAAACGATATAAATAATAACCTGCTTAATTTTTAAACATTGGCCAGTATGCGTGAAGCTGTACCGCCCATATAAAAATTTGTAAAAAAAGGATCTGAAATGGAAAACAAAAGCCAAAAGTTGGTAAACAAACGTAAACAAACGATAAACAACCGATACAAATATAACCTGCTTAATTTTTAAGCGTTGGGCAGTATACGTGAAGCTGTACCGCCCATATAAAAATTTATAAAAAATGAATCTGAAATGTAAACAAACCCCAAAATTGGTTGAATAAACGTAAACAAACAGTAAACAATACGATTGCACGTTTTTTTTACAAATTGGCTAATTGGGCGGTGTAACTTCACAGACGTATAGAACTTATTTATTTTCAGCTCATTGAATGTGCCTATTTTAAAGCTTTTCACAAATATACTTAGCATATATCTTTATTAACAACTGCGAAATTCGTATTTCTCTGAAAATATTGCCACTTTCATTACGTTGATATTAAATTCAAAAACAGAGTTGGCTTTAATTAGGTGAATATCGTTCTTTTAACCGAGATATAACACTCTAAAAAAATGGCACACACTGTACACTACTGTAGCATCCCCCAGGTACCCTATCTTGAAAAGCGTAATTTGAATTTATTTCAGTAATGCAAATTCAACAACAAAATAATCACTAAGTGATTTATCTTGACTTGACTGACAATAATGTTACTATTACTCAAATTAATTGTCTTCCTTACTTTGACTTTCCTGACAATAATTACAACATTAGAATGTATTTACAAGTCTGATATTTAATTACTCGCAAATCCCAAATCTGATCAAACCAAGTGACCGTCTAGTGGTAGATACGTTGTGCAATCTAAATTAGATAGGCTGGATGAGGGGCAGGTAAAAAAATGAAACTACTCAAATTAAAATCAACGAGCTTGGCGCAGCGGTGATTCACCCCGTTAATATACTATTGTGGGAAAGAACCACCAATAAAACCCACTTTATTCATAAATAAGTAATTGCACGAGTACATTATTAAATCAAATAACAAAAAAAAAACAAAGAAATGGTTAAATACATAGCAAAACACATACCAAACATGTGGCCCTTTAAAACCAATCATGCCGGTCTTTAAGTAAATAAGCACGTAAAACAATAAAGCAAATTACGGTACATATAAAATACAACAACAGTAAAACTGGACAGCTAATAATAAGGTAAAGGCAAGGACAAAAGAAAACAGACAAAGACTTTACACGTACCCAATTGTTTAGCGACCACCAAAGCATAAAATACATAAGTCAAATTACAATCAAGCACATACAAAGAGAAATCAGCTCGCAGGCAAATAATTCTACTTAAACAAACTGACAAAAAAACTGATTCAAACAAAGCCTTATAAGGATAAGTTATAAATAGATCACAACATCGTGACCGATATATAAGTTTGAGGGCGTTAGAAAAATACAGTGCTCAATGAGAATGGTGAACACCTGCTGAACATCTGTGTGGAGAGAAGCCTGTTTGTATCCAATACGTGGTTTAAACATAAAAATGTGCATATGTATACATGGCAAAGAGGTGAATTTAAAAGTATGATAGACTTGATAGTGTATGATGAACGGCTTAGAAGCCTGGTGAAAGACACAAAGGTAATACGCGGATCGGACCACCTTTTGGTTGTATCGAGAGTGTGTTTAGGACAAAAGTGCGTCTGGAGAAGGAAAGCAAACGTAGTGCGAACGTCTAGAATTAGAGTTGACAAACTAGTGGATAATGGTGCGAGAATGAAATACGCAGATGCTGTGAGTAAAGAGTTGAATGTGAATGAAAGAGTGTGGAACGAACAAATAAAAAACACTAACGTTGAAAGTGCACGGATAAGCTTGAAAAACTCTGTCAATTGTGCCGTGCGAATATATGGAAGAGCGACTGTAGGTAGACAGAAAAAGTGTGCTTGGTGGAATGAGTCGGTAAAAAAGGCAGTATGTAAGAAGAAAGATGCGTACATGGCAATAACTGCTGCAAAAAATGAGACTGAGAAGAAGCGATTGTATGAGGTGTACAGATTAAGAAACAAAGAGCGAAGGAGGTAGTGAGAATAAGTAAAGAGGAAGTGATGGCTGTGGAAGGAGAGAAAATGCAGAATGATTTTGAGGGAAACAAAAAACTCTTCTGAAAATGGATCAAAAATACAAAACGTGGCCCAAAACAGAACGCTGCAGGAGTGATGAATATTAGCCACGAAATAGTATGGGACGATTGTGAAGTGAGGAAATGCTGGCAAGAATATTTCGGAAAGCTGTACAGTAGTGAGGAAAATAAGACTGAAGGGTTAAATAAGAAGAATATACAAGGAATTATGAATGAAACTGAGAAGGATATTGGAATAAATGAGGTAGAGAAAACGGTAGGAAGGTTGAAAAACGGCAAAGGAACAGGCTTAGATGAAATCACTGGTGAAATGATAAAGTATGGTGGTGCAAAGCTTATACGAAGATTGTGTGAATTATTCAATGTATGCTTTATGTGTGGAAATGTGCCGAGGGATTGGAAGAGCGCAGTCATTGTACCACTGTATAAGGGTAAGGGGAACAAGAGCGATTGTAAGAACTACAGAGGAATAAGTTTGCTCAGCGTGCCTGGTAAAGTATTTGGAAGAATACTGGTTGAAAGGGTACAAGAAACTACACAAACTAAGATTTGGGATGTGCAAGTTGGCTTCATGCCAAAGAGAGGATGTGTCGATCAGATTGTTGCTGTCCAGGAGGTGATAGAAAAGTGTTTAAAGGTAAAAAGGAAGTTGTACTGCGCGTTTGTAGATCTGGAGAAAGCATACGACAGAGTGAATAGGGAGAAGCTTTGAGAAATATTAAATGCGATCTTATCCGGATCAACCGCCATCTTTGTTGACCACATAACCGAGATATTTCAACGGGACAAAAATTGACATTTGTCGCGTCTTAAAGTTAACCCTGCTTCCCGTAAACGATTGAAAATTTGCGTCAGCACCTCTAAATGTTTCCGAAAGTAGGAGTAGCAAACTATATCATCCAGATAAGCGAAACAGTATGGTTCGAGATCAGCACCGAGAACACGATCAATTAATCTTTGAAAAGTAGCAGGAGAATTATGTAATCCGAAAGGCATTCTAGTAAATTGAAATAAGCCTCTATGAGGTACAGTAAAAGCAGTGAGCGGTTTAGAATTTTGAGAAAGAGGTATTTGCCAATAAGCAGAACGAATATCCAAACTGGATAAGAAGCGAGCGTCACGTAACCGATCCAAAATCGAAGTTATATAAGGCAAAGGGTAAGCATCCTTTTGTGTCACAGCGTTGACTTTGCGAAAATCGATACAAAATCTGTAGGAGTTGTCTTTTTCGTACCATAACTACTGGACTAGACCATGGACTATTCGAAGGTTCCACAACACCCATAGCCAACATGTCATCAAGCTCTTTATCTACAATAATTTGTAAAGTAGGAGATAACGGATAATATCTTTGCTTAATAGGTTCTGCGTCTGTAATAATTTTGTGCTCTATTAGAGAAGTGCAGCCAAGTGTATCGGAAGCCAAAGGAAAAGCTGTATTCAGAAGATTTTGTAGTGAGTTTTGTTCAAAAGAAGATAATTCGGAGAAAGAGTTTAAATGTTCGGTATTTATAGCGTCAAGTAATGGAGTAGGTCCAAAAGACCAATGACCCTGTCGGAAATCTGGGACGAAATCAATCGCCCTCCAAAAATCTATACCCAAAATAAGTGGTTGAGAAACTTCTGGTACTACTAACACATCAATAACTACCGTTTTATCTTCCACCGTGATCGGAAGAGGAACATGACCAAGAATCTGACATTTGCCACCATTAGCCACTGAACAAAATAAAGGAGATTTGTCTGTCAAAAGTGAAATATGTAAACGTCGTAAAGAATTCCATCCATCCATGCCAAGTATGGTCCGTGAGGATCCACTATCCAGAAGACCTTTAAACATTTGTCCAAGAATGGAGACATTATAAGATCGTTCGTCGTTACGAACACTAGAGAATATAAAGTCAAGAAGAAACGTTGTTGGTCAGTAAGACCCGAAAAGGAGTATCCGAGATTGTAGGTATAAGAGTCTTCTACTCGGTCAGAAGCCTCTAATATTAGTTTCCTGACGAGAATTACATTTAGGACAATTTGGTCTGGTAACCCTGGTTTACCGCAACCATAACAATGCTTATTCTGTGGTTCTGAACATTTAGGAGAAGTATGTCCTCGTTTTTGACAATTCCAGCAACGTAAATTAGAAGGTGAAGGAGTAGATAAGGTATGAACAACGTAAGGAGTAGGTTTACGAATATTAGACGAAGTTGATGCATCACTAGCAGAATCTACATATGCTAAATTAGGTTCTAATAATTTGGAAGTACGACGAGAAGGAGGAGGTCTAAATGTTTCAATAGAATATTTATTATGTTCGAGCTTTTTGCCCAAAGTGATAAGTTGTGCCAAAGAAGTTATATCTGTTAAAGCTAAAGAAGTTTGATAGAACGGAGAAATATTACGTCGGACAATCTCAAGTTGTCGTTCCGGAGAAAGAGGTAAGTGCGTTGAAATAAACTTTGCATAGTAGCTACATATATACCAATCGATTCTAAAGGACCCATAGTACGAGCTTTAATTTCTTCCAACAGTCGTTCGTCATAGTTAATTGGAATAAATTCTGATTTTAAAAGTGCTACCACATCTTCCCAAGAGGTTAAGGATTCCTTAGTGCCCTGTATAGTAATAATGCCTTGCCCGTCAAAAGTTCTGGACAAGCAGCGTAAAGGTATGAATTAGTAAGTCCCCTAGCAGAAGCGAGTTCTTCCACACGTGTCAAAAATTCAAGAAGTGACGAAGAAGTTTCCAGAAAAGGTTAAGTTTAATTTCGCAACCGCATAGTATTTCCGCGAAGCTACTGGTGTAGACGTATTAACGCCTGGAATAGGTAACGCATCCAAGTCATCCGAATCAGAAGAAATAAAATCAGGTTCACCTTCCGAACTACTAATTGGTGTAACCTTTGGACTAGAAGAAGGTACTTGTGTGAAACTAACCGTAGCAGGATGTTTCCACCTGCGATACATAGCCTCTATTTCAGCGCGATAATTTTGAAGTGAGAGAAGAAATTCATTTTTAGTTACTTCATCCGAGTATCCACTTTCGTCAGAGTACAACGACGATGAGTATGTACCCAAAGTGTAATCAAACGTTTAGCAACCGGTGTAGCAATGTCACCCGAAAAGAGGTTAGAATAGTAGAAAGCTCTTCATTAGCTTTTCGTATAGCCGATAGATCAACATCACACGCAATAGTATAATCTACAGTCGAAAGAGTTTGATCCCCGTCTAGTACTAATGCACTACGAACTGATTTACGTAACTGTTCTACAGAAACATCGCATGAAAACCCCCTTGAAGATAATTCGTATTGAAGCTCCGCTTTTAGTAATCGATTAACATCTATTTTCCACATAATAGCCATATTAAAGTCTAACTTATGAACGTGAGTCTAAATTTATTAAAGTAAATACCAATTAAAGCTACAGCGTTAAATTGATCAATTAAATCTTAAACTAAGTTGTGTTAAACTATCGTAAGAAAAGGAGTAAAGGATACAAAATATTAAAGTATAAGGACAAAATCTTAAAGTATAAGGTACTGATTAAAAGGTATGGTACACATAAAGAATATTCCAAAACAAATCGCCCCCAAAGTTGGGTGCCAATCTTTCTTTGTTACGTGCACAAAAGGATATTGGTAGAAATTGGTGACCAAGGTGCAGTAACAAGGAAAAGAGGAATTAGCCGGAAGCTCAGTCGGTCGGTTCAGCACTTGGATGCATGGGCGTTTTGGCAGGAGAAAGGAAATACATAAAGTTTAAAAAAGGGCACCACTTGATTGACTTCTTTATCGCCCCTCTATCAAGAAAAGGGCTACGGCCACCTAGGACAAAAGAGACAGCTAAAAGAAAGTGGTGAACTAAGTCCACACTGAGGAGGAACTGGTTAGGAATGGAGTCGTAGATCACAGGATTAATGAAAGAACATACAATCGTTTAACACCACTTATTTAATATACCCTAACGTTAAATAGCATAAATGTTACAATAACAATCAAATGTTCATAAATATCTAACAAAAATATAATCAGAGACCATGTCTCCATGAAATAAACCACCAGCAATCAACTTACCTTTCCGACAGCACTGAAAACAAACTATGAAATTTACTTGAACTTTACCTACTCAGCCACAATGCGGTTCGGCATCTAGTGTTGACCCTAAAGAAAATAATACCCAAAACATATATTTATAATTATCCGAAATTGACTTCTTTGTTTGTTTCCGAAATTCACGAAGAGCTCTCCGTTGGATTAACTTATCAGTTTCAATCAACCGGACGCAAATAAACCCCAATATAAACAAAATTAGCACTAGATGTCTACCCTGTTGTTTACTTATGTAAGCACAAAATATTATTAAATTTAGTTAACATGAGCATTACAGAAAAATCAATAAGCATAAATCATTTAGATAAATTTTTGAAAGGCCAAGTTGATTAGCAAGTTGGCAAGTAAGCATAAAGCTACAAAAAATTTCGATTAGTAACTCCTACTTCAGACAGTTTTAGAATAAACAAATATTAAAATTGTAATCCGAAAGAAAATTATAAATGTTATACAACCCCAAAGCTAGTAAATAAATATTCCCGTTTAATTACGCAGTAATTGAAACCCCAACAGTTAGCCTAATCTTATGACATACCTTGTATATTTAAACTCAACAAGCAGCATTCAGTGAACAAAAAAAAAACAGCTGATTGCATGTACAGTAAACACAGGTAATTCTAATCGTTTCACAATTATGGCTATTTAGCAGAACAAAGCCAGTATACAAGAAAAGTAAATAGATGATATATAAATTCTATTGCAAAGTTAAATGTAAGTATAAGCAAAACTTGAATAACCCAAATTATCTTTTACAGGTACAAATGTATAGTATTACTCTCGATTACTAGAAAAAGGTTTAGCAATAAAGCATAAGCATTAATTTCAGGATTAAAATAATTGCAGAAACACACTAATACAAGTAGTAGCACAGTAATGTAATGGTTATAAAACTTTCAGTAAAGTACAGTTAACGAAAGCCTCGTTATACAGAAAAGCGATTAAAAGTCACTCACCATAGGTAAATTTTGTGTCTGCGTGTAACAATAATACTTATCAGAAACTAAACGTAGGTGTACTGTATATTTCCTCTGTTAATTCGGAAGATATTAGGAGAAGGAGTAATCGTAGATGGTTTCCATTCAGGCTTGAAGACCCATAACTAATATTTCACACCTCGGACGAATAATATCCAAATGTGCTGTCAGAAACGGTTTAATTATTCCTTATGGAAGCACGAAATATGTTAATCTTGAGTGAATGTGTAAAGAACCAAAAAGAACCTATATAAGATAAATGTGTTAGAATTTAAGTCGATACCCCAATTTTAAAATATGATCTTTAGCTGTAGTAACAATTTCAAAACATGTACGCATGCATTTCAAAACTAATGTCTTGTAAATAAGTAACGAAAGTGAGTAGCTTACCTCTTGATCGAAGCCAATGTAGCAGAAGCAACCAAAAAATTAAAGCCGAACTAAATTGAAATCTTTATTTATAAGGAAAAGATTTAGAACCAGCAACAGGCTGTTACAAATTTTCTTGAAAAATTCAATCAAATTTTTAGGAACACCTTTTCCAAATTTTACATGTGCTTCTCACTACGCAATAACTACAGTAGGCGAAGTGTCAACGACAGGGTAACTCGATTTTTTACAGCCACTCTCGCACTGTGTAATTATAGTAATACTATTTAGTTCCTTCAGCAATTTTCTTGTGAATCTTCTAAGGTTAGAATAGCAGTCATATTCTAAGGTACGAATACCTTGCCGAGATACTTTTTCTGGAACGGGGAGAGCACACGCAGATTCAAATACATCCATCAAGTTTTGAGCTCTTAGTTTCAGGGTTTCTTTGTCGGGTCCTACGGTGGTGAACATTTTTACCGCTTGCAAGAGATAATTTCCTGTGTTTTTATCAATGAATGGTCTATAATTGGCATATTCTAAATACCCGTTGGCTATTACTGATAAAATAAAGTGTTGTTCATTTTATTACGCCATTACCTACCCGCACAAATCGTGATAGATTCACATTTAGGAGTAGTCTTCTATTGGGTGCTTTCAACCGTTTGGAACATAGAGCAAATTCAAGTTCAGGAAATGCTTCTAAATATTTCCTCCAGTTTTCACTTATTTACTTGACGATGTCTTATGAGGTAGTATGCGGGTCTCGTACTATTTCAAAATACCCAGCCTAGCAGTTAAATCTACTTTTTAGAAATATGATACTAGATGGAGGTACGATCAACTTCTATTATAGAAAACATTTGTTAGCTTAAAAATACACCACTAGATGGTATCACAAACAAATTTACTTAAAAATTAGTACAAGCTAATTAGAGAGGACTTTTACGCAAAGAACGTGTATTTAAACAAAAATACCTATATAGGGTATTTGATTAGTAAACAGTTTGATATATTGTAGCTTACAATAATTCAGAAAAGATTACTTTATATTAATGATTGTTGAAAATATTAAGTACTTTACTATTGTCACATTTATAAACAAAACGCATGAAAGTGAATGTTAGCCGTAGTGTAAGCAATTCAAAAGCCATGTGACACTTAATGCTCTTTTATCATGTGATAGATAAGGGTATTAGAATGTGCCAATTATAGACCATTCATTGATAAAAACAGGTAATTATCTGTTGCATACAGGCAAAATCGTTGGCCACGGTAGGATCAGACAAAGTAAACCACTGAAACTAAGAGCTCAAAACCTTGATGTATGTGTTTGAACGCTGATGCTCTCCATTCCAGAGAAGGTATCTCACAAGGCATTCGTACCTTAGAATATGACTTATTCCAACCTTAGAAGATTCACTAAGAAAATTGTGAACTAAATTGAGGAACTAAATAGTGTTACTATAATTACACAGTGCGATGGCTGCAAAAAATCGAGTTACCCTATCGTTGACACTTCACCTACTGTATATTGTTGAAGGCTTAATTTTAGGTCAAGTAATTTCCAAGAATATTAACCTGGGATAAATATATCCAAACCTACGGAAATTAAAAATATAAAGTGCATTGCACCCTGAAAATCTATGAACGCAACTGCATCTATAGATGTTCCAACATCTTTTATACCACCGATTACCTTGGTTGTGAACTTCCAATACAGGGAAATACAATGGGCCATTTATATTATTGTAAATCCCACAGAATTATCAGTGAGCACAACTTCGTTTGTGGATTCGTAACATCAGGCTGGACATTATGTGGGATATAGCAGAAAATTTCAGCAGGTCATTGAATGCACGATGGACTAAAATGTGCGAAAATATCCCCATGCTAGAAGAATGGTTCCGCATCTTATACTTTACATCAGGATGGATTAATCTTACAGTAATTTTCCTTTTTTATTATTGTAACGTTTTGCATCATTTACATGCTGTATTACGTAATTACTTAAGAGTCATTAAACATGTGAGCGATTTTCGTACTTCTGTATTTTCTGTTTAATTTGCATAAAGTGAAAATAAACATGAAAAGAATTACTTACCTACATAATCATAAGGGATACTCAAATTTTTTTAATGGTAATTACTAATTAGGGATGTAATTTTTCAAACACTACTAAGCAAGTATAGGTACGTAACTAATTTAAAAAGCGACCAAAATGGTTCCAGACGCAATATATAACTACTTTATTACTACAAGTTAATTGATCTTTTACTTATATCTTTAAAATTGCCCTGATAATTACAGCACCGACACAATTGTTCTTATTATGAAAATTACAGAATATATATTTAGAGTGGTAAAATAACGCCAAAGTAAAAAAATGAGCTTACAAAAAAATGTGTCAAAGTATTTCCCGATTATACAAGAAGTACGTCCGCGTCTTATTCTTTGTATTAAAATGAATTAATCGTACGGTAATTCTACAATTCTGTTTCTTGTTAATTGGAACGTTTTGTGAGAGATTTTAATAGGTTCTCTATATTTCGCGGTTGTTAACCACGGTATATAACCTATTTACAACTTTAGTTAGCTACATCTAGCAAATAGTGGGTGCGTAACTATGTATATTCAAAGCATTTGCTTCCCACGTGTATGGTTAACAAACAATTTAATGTGAATTAGGCAAAGAAGCGAGAAGTTGCTAATTATCCAGACATTTGTCTCCCTTAAAAATAAATTAACTTATTAAATATTAAAACATTGAACAGTATCGTGAAGCCGTATCGATGGTCTTGTGTACAAAAAATGTATCTACAATGATAAACAAGTGTCAAATTTTGGTAGACAAACGTAAAAAAAAGATACAAATAATAACCTGTCCAATTTTTACATGTATAAGTATAGAAATTGACAAAAATGTATCTAGAATGGCAAATAAGTGCAAAAGTTGCTAAACAAACGTAAACAAACGATAGACAAACGATATAAATAATAACCTGCTTAATTTTTAAACATTGGCCAGTATGCGTGAAGCTGTACCCATATAAAAAATTGACAAAAAGGATCTGAAATGGAAAACAAAAGCCAAAAGTTGGTAAACAAACCTAAACAAACGATAAACAACCGATACAAATATAACCTGCTTCATTTTTAAGCGTTGGGCAGTATACGTGAAGCTGTACCGCCCATATAAAAATTTATAAAAAATGAATCTGAAATGTAAACAAACCCCAAAATTGGTTGAATAAACGTAAACAAACAGTAAACAATCCGATTGCACGTTTTTTTTACAAATTGGCTAATTGGGCGGTGTAACTTCACAGACGTATAGAACAACTTATTTATTTTCAGCTCATTGAATGTGCCTATTTTAAAGCTTTTCACAAATATACTTGGCATATATCTTTATTAACAACTGCGAAATTCGTATTTCTCTGAAAATATTGCCACTTTCATTACGTTGATATTAAATTCAAAAACAGAGTTGGCTTTAATTAGGTGAATATCGTTCTTTTAACCGAGATATAACACTCTAAAAAAATGGCACACACTGTACACTACTGTAGCGTCCCCCAGGTACCCTATCTTGAAAAGCGTAATTTGAACTTATTTTCAGTAATGCAAATTCAACAACAAAATAATCACTAAGTGATTTATCTTGACTTGACTGACAATAATGTTACTATTACTCAAATTAATTGTCTTCCTTACTTTGACTTTCCTGACAATAATTACAACATTAGAATGTATTTACAAGTCTGATATTTAATTACTCGCAAATCCCAAATCTGATCAAACCAAGTGACCGTCTAGTGGTAGATACGTTGTGCAATCTAAATTAGATAGGCTGGATGAGGGGCAGGTAAAAAAATGAAACTACTCAAATTAAAATCAACGAGCTTGGCGCAGCGGTGATTCAGCCCGTTAATATACTATTGTGGGAAAGAACCACCAATAAAACCCACTTTATTCATAAATAAGTAATTGCACGAGTACATTATTAAATCAAATAACAAAAAAAAAACAAAGAAATGGTTAAATACATAGCAAAACACATACCAAACATGTGGCCCTTTAAAACCAATCATGCCGGTCTTTAAGTAAATAAGCACGTAAAACAATAAAGCAAATTACGGTACATATAAAATACAACAACAGTAAAACTGGACAGCTAATAATAAGATAAAGGCAAGGAGAAAAGAAAACAGACAAAGACTTTACACGTACCCAATTGTTTAGCGACCACCAAAGCACAAAATACATAAGTCAAATTACAATCAAGCACATACAAAGAGAAATCAGCTCGCAGGCAAATAATTCTACTTAAACAAACTGACAAAAAAACTGATTCAAACAAAGCCTTATAAGGATAAGTTATAAATAGATCACAACATCGTGACCGATATATAAGTTTGAGGGCGTTAGAAAAATACAGTGCTCAATGAGAATGGTGAACACCTGCTGAACATCTGTGTGGAGAGAAGCCTGTTTGTATCCAATACGTGGTTTAAACATAAAAATGTGCATATGTATACATGGCAAAGAGGTGAATTTAAAAGTATGATAGACTTGATAGTGTATGATGAACGGCTTAGAAGCCTGGTGAAAGACACAAAGGTAATACGCGGATCGGAGTGTGGATCGGACCACCTTTTGGTTGTATCGAGAGTGTGTTTAGGACAAAAGTGCGTCTGGAGAAGGAAAGTAAAAGTAGTGCGAACGTCCAGAATTAGAGTTGACAAACTAGTGGATAATGGTGCGAGAATGAAATACGCAGATGCTGTGAGTAAAGAGTTGAATGTGAATGAAAGAGTGTGGAACGAACAAATAAAAAACACTAACGTTGAAAGTGCACGGATAAGCTTGAAAAACTCTGTCAATTGTGCCGTGCGAATATATGGAAGAGCGACTGTAGGTAGACAGAAAAAGTGTGCTTGGTGGAATGAGTCGGTAAAAAAGGCAGTATGTAAGAAGAAAGATGCGTACATGGCAATAATTGCTGCAAAAAATGAGACTGAGAAGAAGCGATTGTATGAGGTGTACAGATTAAGAAACAAAGAGCGAAGGAGGTAGTGAGAATAAGTAAAGAGGAAGTGATGGCTGTGGAAGGAGAGAAAATGCAGAATGATTTTGAGGGAAACAAAAAACTCTTCTGAAAATGGATCAAAAATACAAAACGTGGCCCAAAACAGAACGCTGCAGGAGTGATGAATATTAGCCACGAAATAGTATGGGACGATTGTGAAGTGAGGAAATGCTGGCAAGAATATTTCGGAAAGCTGTACAGTAGTGAGGAAAGTAAGACTGAAGGGTTAAATAAGAAGAATATAGAAGGAATGATGAATGAAACTGAGTAAATGATTTGCTGCGAGCTTTCATTTATATAAAAATACCTGCTTACACTTGAGTATCTATTCCTTTAATTGATCACAGACACAAATGGTTAACCTACGCAGTTTAACTTCAAAAAGGGTGACTTATTTATAGATTAATATTTGAAAAATACATTACAACTAACACTCTAAAGAAAAGACAAATTATTGTTCTCTAGTTCAAAAGAAAATATACACGCACGAAATATTCTTTTAAAGACAATCTGTTTACAATGAAGGTATTTAATTCACCCAAAAATCGATCTGGCTCGATTGACACTCTAACTGTAACTACCTTTCCCCCGATTTCAAACCTAACTAACATTACTCCTGCAATCAACTCCCATTTTTCAGAGGCAATATAAAAGACAAGAAACATTAATTTACGTTGGAACAGTTTCATTTTAATTATTGCACATCTTAATTTTAAAAATATGCAATCGTCCGTAACAACCCAACATTTCTCTCTCGAGTTTCCAAGTAACAAACAAAGATATCTTATGATCGCGGTCGATACAATTACTTATTATACCAGTAACATTTTTCCATTAAGAATCGGTTCATAAGAAATTTCAATGATTCGTTACGCCCCTTAAGGATAGAATTTTTAAGCGTCCACCTGCTACTCACCCCCCCCCCAACGTGTGTTTTACAACCCTAGACAAATATCAGTTACAAACACTCCCACATTCCTTACATAAAATATGTAAAAAAATATTTTGAAAACATTAGCAAATTACGACGTGTTATCAAGATATAAAAAATCCACTAATTATCTTTTCTATCGTGGTAACAATGGCGATTTGACAAACGTTTACTACAATAATAACATTTTCGCGGTCCGCTACCTACACTACTATTCTAATGATCAATTTGGAGATGCAATAAGGATTATTTGCTGACTAATGCAATGAACATTTTCATAAGTTCAAATTACCTAGTAAATAAAATAACTGCCGTTTTTAAATTAGAACGGAGTGTGCAAAGTTGACGTTTGCTCATTGTTTTCCTGAACATTTCATTAGAACCACCGTTGACATTAGCTTGGTGCAAATGTAATCGTTTTTTACTATAGACCTCCCGATTAGGATGATAGAGCACCTCTCACATTTCTAGCTACATTGTACGTCTAATCACCAAAATACCTACACTACTATTCTAATGATCAATTTGGAGATACAATAAGGATTATTTGCTGACTAATGCAATGAACATTTTCATAAGTTCAAATTACCTAGTAAATAAAATAATTGCCGTTTTACATTAGAAGGGAGTGTGAAAAGTTGACGTTTGATCGTTGTTTTCCTGAACATTTCATTAGAACTACCGTAGACATTAGCTTGGTGCAAATTTAATCGTTTTTTACTATAGACCTCCCGATCAGGAAGATAAAACAGCTTCTAGCTACATTGCATGTCTAATCACCAAAATCAGTTGATCAAGTATATTTTTGTGTAATACAGAATTAAGCGGGTAACTTTTCTTAAAGTTCGTGCATAAGTATATGATTATTTATAAATTCAGTCACGTTGGATGGCCTAATAGTAACAGCCAGGTTTTTAACACTTAACGCAAATTCAGAAAGGGTTTCTAACGGTTTAGGTGGCGCATGATTCCGTATTATTATTATATTAGTGGTGGAATACATTTAAATAGGGTAAGAAAACTTGGTACCGCTTTTATGGCAGAACTTCTTAAAGGTGTTTGTTGTCTGAGCAAGCTTTCACAATTTTTGAAATCAAATAGATATGCAGATCTGCCATGGAACTGAACTACTTGGTTTAGGTGTGACAGGCACTGGTAACAAAAGACCATTGAGAGAATTAACATTTTCTAATTATCAGGTCATTATCGTTTGAATCGTCTTCAAACAGTTGAATTCCTGAAAAGCTGCAGTTTTAATCATTCCCTGCTTTCATTTGCAGACATTTTGCTTATATTGTTTCCAATTTTTATTGCAGAATTTGCGTTTAATTTATTATCTCCTAATTATAGCAATATGAACACACAGTAGACATAATCAGCTTTCATTAAGAACATCATTATCGTTAACGCTAACACATCCGTATCAACACCAATTCATGCGTTCTTCACTATAAGGCTATTTGTCTGTCAATTTTAGACGTGATTATTTTATGAGTTTCAAGACTTATCTTTAACCTTAATGCGAATTTTTTCTTAATGGGGAACCAATTGAATTTGAAATTTAGTTGACATTAATGTTAACAGGTATGAGAAATTGATTCGTAGTAGCAACTATACTTATCCGTCGAAATACAGTATTTCAAAATAATACTTAGACTTCTAAAATTAGAATGTTATAATTACAAAGGGAGGTTAAACTAGTATAGTATATAGTCTCCCAAATTTCACCCAAAATTTCTACAAAGTTTCAATTGACTTGATTTTTATATGACATTACCTTTTCTTCTTTTTTATTAACATAAACCCTATATGAGTATAACCAGGAAAAGAATTGAAATCCGAGTGGACGAGGTTTGTGACATAAAGAACAATTACCACTTAAGGTTGATAGAGCTTTCCTTCCTTTCATAACTAATGTTACTGATACAATTGAAAAAATATTAATTAACCATGGAATTAGAACTGTTTCCAAACGTACAAGAGAGATTAGTGAACATTTAAGATCACCTAAAGACGCCGCAAATCCTTATTGGTTTTTGGAGTGTATAAGTTATCTTGTTCTTGTGAAAAGTATACAGTGGGACCACAAAACGCAGTTGTTGTAAATTGAATAAACCAGAGAAATCTGCCGACTGCGGCAGATGACCACGCGTTAAACAGCATTAAAGCATAACATTCAATTTGATAATTTGGAAGTTTTATCAAGGCAACCACATTATTATGTTCGTTAAGAGCGAGAATCTATTGAAATATAAGGCAAGAAGAAAATCTCCGATTAAATAGGTTTTGGCAGCTTGTAATTAAAAAAAGTCAAAATGGTATGGCTTAATTTCAAACATTCGACGAATAAAAAGTTGCATTTAAATGTTGCGAGAATTTTTGCGGAGGAGCTTAACAATTTCTGTTCGGTAAACGCAGTGTAGATATTTAATTAGTATGTTAAAGTTTTAGCTGTGAATACTTTTACCACTTTGAAATTAAAGTTTTTCACAACTTTATAATTCGAATAAATTTTGTTCTTTGATTGTGATATAACATTTAATCTATTAAAAATCTAGCTAATCTTTACTAAATAAAATTAGACTTCATAGTTGCCTTTTTCAAACACGTTCTCTAAGTATTATATGAGGCTGAAGTTTACGTTTTCAGATTTCATATATTTATTTGACATCTTAGTTAATTTTTTTTTAATTATTATCATTTACTGAAGACGTTAGCTGTAATTATTATCGAAACGTTTGCAAAAAAATTAATAAACAAACACGACTACATTTATTTATTTTATTACAGCTAATATTTTAATTATAGGTAATAAATTAGCAAAGGTATATGCAAAATCGTCACGTCACTGATAAATGTTTAGCTTAGCATATGTTACTTTGGCCTCATTTTAGGACGGATTGTGTACCTTTGATCAAATAAACGTCATCCGATCGATATCAAAATAAAAGGTACACATCCTTAACTAGTAACTTGCATTTATCGACAACAGATCTGAGAAAAGTAGCGCCGTTTATTCTATAATTGCGGTAACAGACATTAATCTGGGACCTCAATTTGTGAAAAATTAGGATATTTATTGAACATGTTGTTGACCTTTACTTTCGATCCAGTAGGAATCACCTGATTGATGTTAAAAACAGGAGATACACATCTTTGGTGGGTATGCAATCAATATCAAAAACAGATTTGAATAGTTTAGTCGATTTTTGCTAACCGCGGACAAGGACAGGCATGTCGAATCAGACTGGCGCGATGAAATTATAATGATATGATACGCATCTCTATATATAAAAGTTAATATTTGTATGTATGTGTATCTGTTCATTTTGTGTTAGCAATTTCTTTTATCTGAAAAAAAAATGGGTTTTTGGACACGACAAGTGTTGCGTTGGCTATTTTTCATCTGAAAAAGAATGAAACGGAGGTGATGTAATTAAAATACCAGGAAAGAGACGAACCAATTTTAGTGAAGTGTAGTACACAGGGACTTTTTGGTAAGGAGCTAGTTTTTCCACTATCTCTTTTTTATCGGAAAAAAGGTGGCGGATACACTGGAAATGCACACCAGCGTCATTATTTTACATATAACCCGTACAACTTTACTAGTTGTGAAGCAAAGACTACCTTCCCCTCGCACGTTAGCAGTATGTCTAAAACGTGGCCAACAAGTATGACCACTAGAGGTACTGACTGAAACATTACCTCCAAAATTGGTTGACACGTGTATTCCGGAGTATTTGGTACTGTTGTATAAACGTTGCTTTTTATGAATATCCACAAACAAGAATCATAATTTATAATGTTGGTGGTCGAAGTGGTAATCGTATAAAATGTAAAAAGTGTTTTAATAATATTATAAAGAAATAAGTTGAAAAATTCTCCAAAACACAAATCGTTAAACTAACTGGAGATACTAACCATTCACCACAAATAATGCCTTTGATTCAGTGGGTAGATTAACATAGGGTGGTTCATTTTTTTGATTTGCTTAATTACCTCAATTTCTGCTTGATTACTTCCACTGAACATAAATAATAAGAATATAACACCAATAAAAATGATCTCGGACGCCAAGTTATTCTTTAATAATGCTCGGAATAACTAAACCGAGGTTTACACTAAAAATTTTATCAAAATGTAAAATAAAAAATATACAACTATGTTTATTAACAGTTAAAATGATAGGGTTAAATAAAATATATCTTACAAATAGCCTTAAATTACTAAAAAATCATTAAACATCAAATACCTGTTCGTAAAATCTTGTACACAAACTTATTAATACCCTATGGTATCTAAATGATTACGGAATTGTCAACCAAGGTGATGTCATCTTTGCGTCAATATTGCGCAATATCTTGAAATAATGCTTTACGTCGTAAACCACACCCAAAACTGGAATTATCCTTATAAATTTTCTTCTTGAAATTGAATAAACCAATATTTATTGCATTTCTTGAAATTTTCAATGCAAAAATTGCAATCATAAAATAAAGCGTACGCAACAGTAAAATTAAATGAGTATTGTAAAAATAAAAGAAAGGAAAGTAAAAGTGAAGTAAAAGTAAAAGTGCCTGAAAAGAACAAATGTTTTAATTTTTAGTATTACGAGTTAAAAGATATCTTACCATCAAATTAATGGAACTTGCACAAAATTTAGGTGAAAACCCAAAAAAAGCTTTCTGCTTCTCACAACCTTCATCAGGAAGTGAAAAAAATGGATGCTTTGAAATTAGACGATGTAGTCGTGCGCGAAGAGGTTTGCGCATAGAATTAAGTCAACGATGACGCGTTGCGCGAACGTATTGAGCAGAAAAAGTAATTTAAAGTGGGAATATAAACCTTTAAGAAATATATACCCTTAAGAAGATATGCACTTAAGTTACACCAAAATGCAAATTAAGTTGCCTACCTCATAGCTACAAATCATTAATAAATAAATTGTCTTATGTTTACAACTGAATGAATGAAAGACCTTAAATTAAGGTATATTTTAATGCAACTCATAATGGGTTGTTACAAATTTGTAAAATATGGTTATCATGCCCACCAAGTGATGAATCCTCCACGTCCACTCCAGTGATCAGGAAAATAGGAATTCAAACAATGACGAACTTCGGAAGCAGACTGCGACGGAGCCGCATGGTGCCGAAACCACATCTATTGACAAGTAACCAAGGTAATAGTTTCTAAGTGTCGATATGGATTATTGTAAAGGAATTGGAGATAAGCCCTACCCGCCAAATACTAGTCACGAAAAAATGGGTCTACTATATGTATGTAACTAATCCCCCCTCACATTCACAGGCCGCTTGTACCGGGTACGTGCTTATTGGGCTAATAATGCGTTTCTGTTATACTCTACAAGAACTTAAACCATATCTACTAATTATTCACATGTAAACGACGTTGTTAATTGTGCAAATAATACTCGTAATTAACAAAACACACTTCAAATTCTGACACTAATGCAAATGACACCTGACGCGACAGATGATTTGTGTGACACACGATGGTATAACAATATTGTTATAGCCTACTTCAGCTTTCAAAATACGTCAAAAAATGCCACGAGAAGATGGTATTCGCTAAAACGGAGAATACCCCGTACTGTTACAAATTACAAATTACTCACGAATACCTTAACAAAATCCACAATCATTGGTCTAAAAATTAACATATCATCTTATTTTAAAAAATCTAGCTAGCCGTAATTGAAATATCCAAGTTTCAACTTCAACATGGTAGTTTTGCAACGAATAGACGTTTTTAGGCTTAATCAAACGGCGACAACCTCAGCTTTCTAAGTTTGGTAGTTACGCTAATACTTAAAATTTTCTAACACAATGAAAGTGCATTTTTTTAAAACTTACTAATAATTCAAAATGGTATGACCTACACCAAACATTTAGGGTTCAAGGTGACCCTTAAATTAAAATGTATAGGGTGTTGTGTTTAAAATAACGAAGTTGGTCTGCATTTCCGGTAAGTCCACAATATTTGATAATTATGAATACGAAGGAGACGTATAAGTTATCGTTAATAACTTTAAAATCTCTTCATAAAAACTAGTTCTTTTGTCATAGACTTACCTTTCCATCGTATTACATAATTAACATATTGTGTTAATTATATTAAGATCATCTAGTACATTGGAATGTAAACATGTATATTTTCCTATTTCAATTTTCCGTACTACTATTTTTGCTTCTTCAACTACAGAAACTTAAGACACAGGATACGACGTTATTATATCCGGTAGTGGTAGTAGTACTCTATACAGGGTGTAAAATTAGTGCGTAATTTTTATGTATCTCCGTAACTATTTTAGATAGAGAAAATCTTTAAATATGTGAGCTGTGTTAGTTTCTTCTCCATAACCTAAAAATATCTTCAATTCCACAGGGTGTTCAATTTTCGGATACCAGTATCCAACTTAAATGTTTTAAACTGAACACCCTGTATATTTTAAATATTCAACTTTCTAGAAAAAATATGACGTATGCAAACACAACGAATAAAATCTGCAGCCACTTGGTGACAGATTAATCAAACATATTTTGTCAAACGTTTGTTAAGATTATCTACTGTTATACGAAAAATTAAAAGTTAAATTCCATTGTACAGGGTGTTTGCTACGGTGGTACAATAATTTAATATTTCGATTGGCCATACTACTGTATATTGTAAGTCGTTCAAATAGAGAAATACATTCTCTTTCGATTATATATTGGGTTTCCTATACCTAAACTTGACACTTTTTAAATTATTGCAGTTTTAAGAATAACAGGAACGTGTTATACGAATTCTAACTTTAGTAGGCTATGTTATATATTCCGAAATCGTCATTTCTGCATATTGCAAGATTATCATTAAAAAATACAAGTTGATCAAATCATCAACACAAAGCAACGACTTATTTTTATTACAAAATTTTTCACCTACATAATGAAATTAATAGAATAAATACCAGAGCAATTTACAATAAGTGTTCAAACACACCGCCATTTTGTTGCAGGTACAGTTGCATTCGTTCCGTTAACGATCGTTGAACATCAATTAGCATGTCATGGGTCACTTGGCGAAAAGCATCACGAATTCTCTCTTTCATATCTTCGTTAGTAGTTGGAGGAATTTGGTACACAATCGCCTTTATACAGCACCAAAGGAAAAAATCGAGTACAGATAAGTCTGAAGACCTAGCAGATCGGTTCTGTGAACCACCTCGTCCAATCCAGAGACCAAGGAATATAATATTTAAAAAACCTCGAACATTCAGCGTCAAATGTGGAGGTGCATCATCATGTTGGTACCACAATGTAGGGACAACATTTTCAGAGACATGTTGCAGTAAATCGTTCAAATCATGTTCAAGAAAGTGGAGATACATTTGACCATTAAGATGGTTCTCAAAAAATGTGGACCAACAACTTGTATCCCAACAATTCCACCCACACGTTTATTGACCACTGATGTTAATGATCAACTGATTTCAGGAATTCAGGCTTATCGGTAGCGTAATGATGGAAATTTGGCTAATTAGGGAGGCCTATGTTACTAAAAGTCGCCCCATCGTTAAAAAGGTCACAGTTCAGAAAATCTGGTTTGGCATTCAATTTATTACTAATCCACTTAAAAAAATGCCTCCGACTGTCTAAATCTTGCGGAAACAAGTTTCTGGTGTTTTTTTGGATATGGTAGGGATGGAATTTATTACTTTTCAAAATACGGTGTACAGATGTATCACTTACATCAACAATTTGTTGAGAAATTTTTTGAGTGGACTGGTAAGGATTTTTAACCACTGCAGCAAAAACCATTAATGCGTTTTCCTCATTGGTTGTATTGCACACAAACGTTTTGTATAATTAACGGTAAACTGTTATTCTTAAAACTGTAATACTTTAAAAAGTGTCAACTTTAGGTAAACCCAATATAATATCGAAAGAGAATTTATTTCTGTATCTGAACCACTTAAGAAATACAGGGTGTTCCATTTAAAAAAATTGAGTTATGGCCGATCGAAGTATTAAGCTTTTATATCACCGTAGCAAACACGTCATATTTTTTCTAGAAAGTTGAATAACTCTGTAACGGCTGATCCTAATTAAAAAAAAACATTACCAGATAGGCAATTGATGACAGAATAAGAATATTTAAAAATATACAGGGTGTTCCTTTACAATGTTTAAGTTGGATACTGGTATCCGAAAATGAAACACCCTGTAGAATTGTAGATATTTTTAATACTCAACTTTCATATTTAAAGATCTCCTCTATCTAAAATGGTTACGGAGGTTTCGCACTAATTTTTCACTCGGTATTTAAAAAAAAAGGTTACGTAATTTTTCGAGTAACCTTACCTTTCTTTTTATCCCAGTTCAACCTTAATATTACGTTTACTATTTACTTTCCTACATTTCAAGTTATTTCCAATATTCAAATTAAATCCGTCAGCTTAAAATCGTTCAAAAATTATTTTTACGTAAAAATTGAAACCAGGATTTTTGCAATTATAGGCAACTTTTGTGTAACCAATTTTAAAAGTAATATAGGACAATAAAATTTTGTTCACATCAATTAATTAAATAATATAATGTTTTTAAATTAGTCAAATTAATACTTATCTTAATAAGTAATTATCGGGACTTACTATTATGGTTTACCAGTTAAAGAAGTTTTACCTGCATAGTTTATTAAAAGGTAAAATATTCTCACTCGAATGAAAAGAACATGACGGTACCTACGTCCAATTAACTTACCGGTTTGTAAAGTCTTTTGTAGTATATAACCATAAAAATGTTTGGAAATAAGTTCGAAGGTTCTAAGATAATAAAAATGTTATCTTAACGTATCTACTTTCTTTAAGATAAACTGCTAGGTTGAATATTTACTTAAGGGAGCTGGCTGGGTCATACATCTTTTTCTGTACAGTGAATGTAACTGCAGCCGACAATGGTCTTTTCTCGGAAATCCGTACTGTCTCCAGGTGTAAAAATCAAATAACACCTTTAACTTACAGGTAAATCTTTCGGTTGTAAAACTCAATTACGTTTTGTTTATTAGACCCTGGAGGCCGATGCACTAAACACGCCAAACTTTCCAGTTCATTCTGTACTTCAGGAACAGTTAATTAATTCATTTTGACGACACTGACATATACGTGCTAATAAATGAAATGTTGTAATAAGTAAACGTTAGGTATTTCTTTTCTTCAATAGAAACTTGTTTATTATGTTGAATACAAGGGTTAACATGTAATCTTATAAAACTTTAAACAATTATTTATATGCTTATGACGATTATACATTTTTTATTATCTTCAATTATAATTTACATTCTTTGTGTTTTTATACATACAAATAATACTAATTGTATACTCTGTTAAATGACCTAATTAATGTTTTCCCAAAGCCATGTGGCATAATTAATTTTTTTTTATTGTACATTCTCTAATGGATAATCGCCAATAATGGCTATATTTTTAATCGTTGCTTCACAAATAACTTTTGATATGATTTGTTATTACTAAACTACCTTACAAAACTTGCGGGAAAAAATGCCAACACAGCATTTTGGTGAAAATTTGTAAACATGAATATTTTTGTGCGTAGCTTTCAAACTCGTTCAGATGTGACGCTCTATGGCGGTTTAAAAAAACGCCAAAAATTAAAATTGTTGAAATTGCTGAAGATTTCGAAGTAGTTTTTTTTGTATGCATGATTCGTAAATAATTTTCATGTTGCTCTATATATGTTTTACTTACAAAACTTATAATTTTTAATAATTAAAACTATAATTTAATGTAGTTAGCAAAATTGTAAGTAAATGGTGCATGATGTTTCATAATATAAGAAACACTTATAAGGACTAATCAATTTTGCCTAATTACATGAAATACTTGTAAAGCTAAATTCTTAAGAATTAGTTACATATGTATAAAATTAGTCCTACTGTGGTCAACTCCTTTCACCTGAACCCACACCAGCTTTATTGATTTCAGCTCAGTGATAATGTGATCATCTCAAGATAATATTTAATCTAAGATTCTATCATTAAATGTTTTGAATGCTTATAGTAATATCCGAAACAGGTCAAACAATAATAAAATAATTTCTTGTAATCTATCAATATTTATGTCAGTTTTCAAAACGTTAGATTATTCTACATGTAAATTAATTATACGCGTTGTATATGCGAAATTTGAAATATTGTGGTATTGAAAATAATCATATATCAATAAGCACTGCAAAACATACACGTTTAATTAACGACATATGCATACAAAAATATCAGAATAATTTTTTTGTTGCTCTAAAATGACTTTAAATAATACTTAAATTCTTTCTTCCCACGTCTTCTTTAGTACTGTTTTTAAACTTAATCGGTTACTGTTGTGTTCTAATAGATTTAAAGTATCGTAGACCAAAATGATAATTTTTGGATGACATAAGGAGTTTCGTGTACAGAATCGCGGTAAATGAATATGTAGGATCACGTGTTCAATTTCTCGGACATTATAACATTTGAAATAATTTAAACGAATGTTATTTAGCAATAATAGGCATTACCATTCATGTATGTGGCTATGATATGAAACATCTATCAGATATACCTCTATGTATACAGTATTGTGCACTAGCATTTATATAGATAAAATAATGTATAAATATCAATTATTAGAGGAGTAATATAAACTGAAGGGATCCATATGGTACAGTTCACTCGCTATATGCATTCGTACTGCTTTTAGTTACTTGTGTACGAAGTCATAAGTAAACAAAAATCGATTAAAAAATCTTGAGATTTCAACGAATTTACACGGTTTCGCAAACCGTCTAGACCATTTTGCCATGTGTTAGTTGCCAATGTGCGTGCGTGCGTGTGCGTGTTCGTGTGCGTGTGCGTGTGCGTGTACGTGTACGTGTGCGTGTGCGTGTGCGTGTGCGTGTGCGTGTTCGTGTGCGTGTGCGTGTGCGCGCGTGTGTGTGTGTGTCTGCAGCTACGATATCTTAAGAGATACTTAACCGATTTTAATAAATCTCTTAGTTACTTCTTTCGTTCTATTTTCGGTTTTATCAAATTTTGGTTAAAATTTATTTACAAATAAAAGTACCTTATAGAGGGTGGTAAAGTACATTTTGTGAATATTTCCAAAAATTTATTACAAAAGGCTAAAAGACCTTTATTAAGCAAACACCCTGAACATTTTTCTTTGATTTCAAATTTAAAAGTTAATCCAATTTTTATTTTTGGTGGCTATATTAAATTTTAAGTTTCCTTATAACATTATATTTCATATTATATTTTGATTTGACAGCAAATAAAAATTTAATCCAACTTTCACCTTTGTTACTATATTTAATCTTAATTTTAATTAATTCTTCCTAACAGTAGGCAAATAAAGTCGGGAGGGCTAACAATTAAATAAAAGTGAAATTTAAAAATAGAAAAGTTACCACAATTCACGACAATAATAAAACAGATTTGATTAGTTAAAAATGAGAATAATATGAAAGTTGAAACCTAAATTATAAACCAAAACAAACAGTATATTTTAATCTTAATGCTGTCAACACCTACGAAACTAACCCTAAACTGATTGGGGTACTATATAACTTATGCACGATCTTTTTTTAATTAGGTTTAATGAACATCCTATTTTGCTTTCAGTGAGGTTACTATATTCTACAATCGCACAAAAAAACTATTTTCTTGTACGATGTAATGTAAGCTAAGTAATGTTTCCTTCTCAGCCCTAATATTTTACAAATTCATAGGTGGCGGGCATGTATACCCTATGGCGCCCGGTGCAGTACTACCACCTTTACCATGGGCTCCTTATATTAGTTCGGTAAGGGCTGCCGGTCACTATCTCCACACACGCACAAACCAAGCGTGGAGTTTTAATGGCTAAACCCTTAAAATGACGAGTTCTAAACGCTATACCCAGGTGAGTAGGGCGAGACACCCATACTCTCACATCCATTCGTCGATTCGTGCCAAGGATTATGGGATTAGGGGGGGGTGACAAAAATCGCCAACGCCAAAATCAAGACTAAGAAGAGCAAGATCTGCCAGGATTCAAATTCTGCCCCAATCGGAGCGATCTCGGTCATCGGTCAAATATTAATACTGTGCCTTGAACAAGTGCAACAGGACATTCTGTTTCTATCAGAAACACAAGTCTCCCCTGGAAGCAGTGATTCGTCTCATCTGAAATTTCCCAGACACAACCTTCACTCTAACTTTCGCCTTAAAGGCGGAGTATGTGCATATACCAAGGGCAACGTAGTTTGTAAGAGGATGTCCACTTTGGAAAACAACAAATTTGACTCGGTTTGGTTCAAACATTCTGGACCCCAATTTGTGAAATTCCAAGATCTTTTTGATTACCTTAGTCTGAAAATAGACAACCTATTATCACAGTTTCCATGTTGCGATATCTCAATTCTGGGAGATTCTAATGTCCACAACTCCAATTGGCTTCAATGTTCATCTACCACTAATCCCGCAAGTCATAGTGCAGAAGCGTTTGCTGTATCCTGTGATTTCATACAAATGATTTCTGAACCAACCAGAATCCCTGACAACCTTAACCAGATTCCACATCTCCTGGACCTATTCCTTACAACTAACCCACTTGCCTATAAAACAAGAGTAATTTCCCCACTTGGCCAATCAGGCCACTGTCTAATAGAAATTACTTCCTCTGTACCTCATCCGACTGTTATTCGAAAAAGAGATAGAACTATGTGAAATTTTAAATCAGCTAACTGAAGCGAACTGCGAGATTTTTTTGCAACCTTCCCCTGGCACGAGTCTTGCTTTAAACGGTCCTCCTCAAGCATTCCTCTTTCAACAACTGAAGTTATCTTGATGGGTATGGAGTTATACATTCTCAAAAAACTTAATCATGTAGGTCATGCCCGTTCCCAACCTTGGTTTAATAGCGCTTGCACTGGTGCATTATCGCAAAAGAATGAACACTATACCAAATGGAAATCAAATTAATCTGTCGAAAATCACCACGACCGCAATAAATAGTTGCAAAAGCATCATCATGAAGGCCAAAAAGATGTTAAAGAACGTAAATGCAAAGAATTAGTCTCATATCCTTTGAGTAGTCGAAAATTTTTAGTCATTTGCTAAACCCATCAGTAAAAATTTTAATACATTTTACTTTCCTCCCATGACGTCTCGCGACGGAACTGTAGTAGCTGACACTGCTGCCAAAGCAAACCTCTTTGTCAATTACTTTTGAATTCATGTCTAAATGATCTAGTTAAATTGTGTCGTCACCCAAATGTACCCCTTACGCTATAAAACCAATGCACTTTCAATACAAGCTCCTAAAATCAATTATTAATAAACTTGACTCAAACGAGGCGACTGGCCCTGTATTGTTCAAACTTTTTTCGATCTCCGTGTCATCTGGAGAGCTTCCCTCATCGTGGAAGTTATCAAATATCCAACATTTTCCTAAAAAGGGCGACAAAACTGATCCGTCAGACTATCGACCAATAGCTATCACTTCCATTCTACCAAAAATCATGGAAAAAGCCATCGACCACCAACTACTTTCGTTCCTCGAGTCCAATAAACTCCTAAACTACCACTAGTATGGGTTCAGACAGAGTCGTTCAACGGGTGATCTTTTTTCATGTCACCCAACTTTGAAATAACAGATTAGAGAGGTCCGGTCAAACAGTGGTAGTAGCTGTAGATATTTCAAAGGCTTTTGACCAGGTGCAAGTGCCTACTTGCCAAGCTTATCTCGTTCGGTTTATCCGATATGCTCATCAATTAGATCCCCAGCTTTCGTAACAAAAGACGTATACGCGTGGTCGTCGATGGCTACTTTTCGAAAAAAACTACTATTAGTGCGGGCGTACCCCAAGGATCAGTAATAGTTACCACAGTTTTCCTACTATACATAAATGACCTCGTTTTCTCAACAACTAACCAGATCCATCCGCAGCACTCTACATTGTAGTTCTTCTCAGTTTTCACACAACAATAAGTCTAGTCAGGACGTTAATCTGAAAATGGCAGTTTCAATCAATAGTGGCTTAGAACCTATTCTTGAACGGGGAAGGAGTAATCTACTGTCGTTCAACGCCGACAGAACGTAGAGTTGCCTTATATCCCCCAAGAAAGACCGACCATTTCCTGCTGTAAACATGAATGGGTTAGATATCAGGTTTTCAAACTCTATTTTCATGTTAGTGATGTCCGTATCATAGAACCTTTCATGGATTGACCACCTTTTGTCAGCCAGCAGAACAGCTGGGTTTTCCGTAAAGATGTAAACAGTACTTCACATCGCAACAACTCCTCTTACTGTATAAGCCTAAAATTCGACCTCATCTGGAATACAATTCCACCTCTGGGACAGTGCTCCGAAATACGACCTTGATATGGTAAACCACATCCAAAAAATACTGACTTCTGACCTAATGTCTCTTGAGCACAGAAGAATATTTTCCGTTCTTTCATTGCTCTATTGCTATCACCATGGCAAGTGTGCCCCCGAAATACACTCCTTAATACCTTCGTGGACCATCTTCGCTAGGAACACTCTGTTTGCCCATTCACACCATAATTATGCACTCAAAGTTTCATCTTGTCATACTAAACGGGCGCAATCTACATTTTTCCACACGGCGACTAAATTGTGGAATGTACTACCCAGTTCCTGCTTTCCTCCAAACTTTGACTTAAGCAAATTTAAGGTAGCCATTCATAAACATTTCTTGGCAGCCTAACAATATCCCTAAACCCTCCCAGTGTTCCTGAGCGCTTTAGGACGTTAGGCAAATCTCAGTCTGATCAGGAATACTATTAGTAAAAAAAAAATTAGAAATAATTATTTACTACCCAAGTTTCCTTAATGATTTTTTTGCAGAATAATAACAACAGGCGCTTAGAATAACTTTTGTATGTGAAAAACTCTTAACCTGTAAGAAACGCTCAAAGGATATTTTTAAAGATAATCCAATTTTAGATAAGTTTCTTTGATAAATTTTTTAATAGAAAACGAAATAAGCGTTAAAAATAAAAATGAATGATATCTACTTTCGTCCTTCATCGTTTATTTTTTAATTCTTTGTTGTTTATTTCCCATAGAAACATTATAGCATCAAATAATAGTTATTTACGGAAAAAGTGAGTGTTTATTGCACGGGGCATGTAAAGGACTAGTTGGTCAACAGGTCGAGGCAATGAACACTTTTTGCACGAGTTGTATACAATACTTTTTCTACGTTCATACAAAAAGAAAAAATAAACCATTTTACTCTAGGTGGCCATAAGCGTCGGTAAATAAAAAATATTTTTTAAGTAACGTAATGTTTAATGTTTAATTATGATTGATTATTATTGTTCGCGTATTTTGCTGGATATTAAACTTAAAGATGCTTCACTTGCCAGTTGAGTTATTTCTCGTGGGGTGCCAAAAAAATCTCCTTGAAATGGTATTCATACCCTCAATAATATTTCTAATTTTAAGCTATTAAACTATTTTTTCTGAAACTGACTAACATTTTTATGCTAAAAAAACCATTAAACAAGCCGGAACTAATCTATAAAATGAATAACATAGTTGACAAGGCTACATTACTTGCTACATACATGACTAGTTATGTCGCGCAATTTCACTGCTACGTAATTTTTCAATTTTGATTGTAGTTTTTGTGGGGTTGTAGGTTAAAAATGTAGAAATTAACCCTACAGGTTCATCTTCACTTTCCATTATTAATTAAAAAAAATATAAAGCTAACAATAATTTATAAAAAATAACAATTCTGCAATTAAATTTTGTTTTTGAATGTTTCCGTCACGTAATCGTTACTGATGATTCCTATTCGTACGGCAGCGGTCATTATTTAAAAGTGTCAAAGGGGAGAAAGATGGTCGTAGAATTTAACAAAATTCTTATGTCATTGGAATTTTATTACAAGCTACTTTAAGTATTATGACGTAAATATAAGAAAAAAAAGCTATTTGGCCCAAAAAAAATTGACAAGGGTATTTTTCCGTTTTAAATGTAATGATTAACGTCGCGACATTCTTTTTTTTTACGTTTCTGCCTAGAGAAGAAATTCCTATCTTCCTCGCCCTTTTTACAATACTGTTTATTTTACAAATAAACAATAAATCAATAATAAACGATAAGGATAGATATCATGATCGTGTAAACATAGAAACACTTATGCTAACCATGGTCGTTCGGCACTTTTTTAACTTATTTATGTATGTTAACTGTTATTAGGTTTTGTTATATCCAGTTTAAAAACAATGCAATGTTCGTCGATTGGAATGCGTGATATATTTTTTTGTGCAGGCGGAATAGACTCGCAAAGCCATTTATTTATAAATACTTTTTTGGCATTAAAAGTTGTAACAAATACAGTTGTAAACTTCAACTTTTGCTTTAGTAGTCTTGGTAGTTAGAGCCCTCGATGTTGAAACGTATCTCACAGTAACTTAAAAAAAGGCTCCCCCTGAAGTCAAGGATATTTTTTTTTCTAATTTGCGTTTTTCAAACCAGTTTCTCAATGAATCTAATGCTATACAATATCGATAAAGAATGACGAAGCAACTTTGCATATATAAATATACTTTTAAGTTTTAGTCTTGATGAAAAGTCCAAGACTGATATGATGGTAGCTGTCAAACTAGATGGCAGGGCCATATTTACGAAAAACGGGATAAACAAACAGATTTTTGCAATAACTGTTGAATCGATAGAGCACATATATTGCAAACTTTTAAAGTACATTAGAGTTCATAACTTCTGACTAGTTTCATTGAATTATCGTTAACAATTAATAAGTTTGAAATAATTTTAGAAAAGATTGACTTAGGGTATTTTTTCCAATAACTTTTTTTACTTACCAAGTAATTTTAATTTAGCTGATTTTGGAGTTTTTTTTTAATGTTCTGACTATTGTCTAAATGTGAAGTTTCTGGTTATAAGTGAAAAAATAATTTCGATATATTAATTGTTTATTTAAAAACATTAGCAATAAAATATCAATAAGTTTCTAGATAAGGGATCTTCTCTTTCGTCCCAGCAAATTCACCAGCTTAAGTGTATAATTTATTGATACACAGTAATTAGGTTTAAGAAATTATATTAATATTTGAATTTTAATAACATGCAATACTTAAAACAGACTTGATTATCGTCCTTTCAGCTGTGATTTATTACCTTCCATCAAAGGACTTTATTAAGTTATTTTCGTAGCCTTCTGTGCTGGCGTGAAGGTTAATAAGTGGTAGAATAATGATTCCAGTCTAGAAACAGATAAACTTTTTATAATTTAATAAGCATTTTTGTTCAAGAAAACTCCAAAAGTAAAAAAGTTACAGCTTAAATATGATAAATCCATAAAAATATTTTTTGTAATTTGCTTCCATTTTGATTCTTTAATAGACATAAGAAACGTGACGTCATCATCTCCGATGTCATTACTGCCATTAATGCACGGAACATTTTACGAAACTTTTTAGGTTGGCAAAGCTTGATCCGGAATTGTGTCATGCATGTCACTCTTACAAAATGTGTCAAAAACAGGATGCGTCCAGTGGATAATTTTGATGTGAGCAAATTCGCGATTTATTTTTGGCAATTTCACGTATTTTAGGGGGCGTACATGCAAGATTATCTTGAATATCTTCCATTTTCGTATTTTGTGACAGTATTTGGATCAAATAAAAGGCGACTAGATCAAACTTTCACTTTTAAAGTTAAGACTACCAACCGCCACAAAAATCCCGAAATCAACTAAAGTAAAAAAAAATTTTTAAAAGCGGTATAAAAAGGACAAATTACAAAAACGTGTTTCATAAGACCTTGAAGTGCCACTCGTTTTTTTAAACTTGAATTCGTGCTTCAAGACTGGTCTTAGAAACTTATTTTTAATACACTGTTATGCTTTACTTTTCATTTGCTGGGTTCTTATAGAATCGATTCAAATAATCGACCGTGGTAACGTTTTAGGATAGACCTCAAGATTTATTAAAATAATCAAGTTTTGCACAAGGGCAGAATTTTGTATGAAATATTTGAGGAGTGTTCAAACATGAACCAAAATTTAGCTCCAGATTTTTGTTTAACAACAATAAGTATAGGATTTCTTTCACGATTGCTCCACATATTCATTCTATAAGTCTATCTACATTTGCCATTATGGCAGTCTCATAATACCACTTTGATAGAATGTTTTGGCTTGGTGCGAAGTCACTCACTAACAAACTGAGAAACATCATCATAATCGTTTTGAATTTTGAGGCACCATTGCCTCTTTCACAACCGTCTGGATAAGAGCTATAAAATGCGAGTTCAGTACTATGTTTTAGCTATATGAAAGTAAACAACTAAACGGATGGAGCATGCTCGATACTTAAACATCATTCTTTTATAATCAATATTAAAAAGCTCAAGTTGAACTTCATGGTTGAACCAAGTCTAATTAAAGCTAAACATTTTATATTCCATGCCAACTAAAAAGAATCAACAATAATAATAAAATGATGCAGAACATAAGTAGCAACAAAGATCAGATCACATCGCACAGGAACTTCTTCTTTTCTACTGAGAGGTTGCCTCATTCTGTCTAGATTTGCAGAGACCTCCTTAATCAAAAGCAAAATAGAATCGAATGTATGGTCCAAAGCGATATCCAAACCAATTGAAAGTTTTGTTCACCTCTTCTACAAAATAAAATCGCGTCAAGTTTAAATAGTAAAAAAATATATAAAATAACCAATTTGAAAAAAATAACTAAAAACAACCATCCACAAAAAATTAAAAAAATAAATCTGTTACAAACTCTTCCTCTGCCTTAGTGGTTCACTAGATTGAGACTAAAATAGGTCTTTAGTTGGTGTTTTATTATTAGCTGACACAGATTTGAAAAAGGTAATAAGTTTTTATGTAACTGGGGACGTGTTGAATCAAACTGAGCTAAATTAAATAACCTAAATCCGACAAATAGCAATGAAAACTTTTAGTCGTGACGGAATGCTTCTAATAGATGATCTATGTGCCTCTGGGTACCTTGTTCCATGCAATATTTAGTTGGTGTCGAAAATAGGCCAAGTTATTACGGGTTATGGGTAGTAAGTTCAGTTTTCTATTTATCATGTTCAAAGCATGACTGATCGGTAGTAAATCTGCTGATGCAAAAAAAACTTTTTTAAATGTTCTTGCTAAAAGTATCTGGTAATGTTAGCAATATGCGACTTTGCATTATCCTGTTGGAAAATACCATTTTGCAACGTCTTCCCTAATTTGTAGTAACACTGGTTCTATGACATTTCGAATATACGGCGAGCGTTCTTTGTACATGAAATAAACAGTAGCGATCTACCAAAGCAATTAAATCCAGAACCTTAACTCTATGACGTACTCATTTTTGCGCAATAGTGCAGTAGATGAAGATTTTACAAGAAATCGATGCCTCTTTTTTTAACTTATTTTATTTAAATAACTGTATTTTTAAAAACTATTTAAAGATGAAGGGAATACTGCGGGAATATACTGCTCAAATGTTATGATTGGAAATGTCTTAGATTACAAAAATAAATAATTTTATAAATATTCATGATTCAATTTGTTACTGTAGCAACTATACATAATTTTGCAGTAAACAGTTACCTAAAAATGGGAAAATTTCAGTAGTAATGTAACAAGAAAGTGAGGATATTGAACATGATTAGACAGATTCTCAAAAGTTTGTTATCAAGTAATAGACATGGTAACAGGCATGGGTCGTGTGACTTTTGGTAAATTGCAACAAGTTTGAGAAAGAACCTGAGAATTATTTCCTAATTTATTCCCACACTAATTATATTTGACTAGATTATTGTTTGGTTCATGCATTTAATTCAAACACATGAATAAAGCTGTATTAAATACGTTTGTCAAGATAAAATCTGAAACGAAATAATCAGGTTAATAATCACTAGAGATGTTCAGTATAATAATGGCAGGACTGGTGATTGAAATGTCTTGTAATACAAAAATAGTATAAAACAGAGTGAGTATATTGAACATGATTACAAACTTTCAAAAACTAGTGTACTCATTTATTAACAGAAAATGTTAACTTGACTAGCCTAGTGGTGTCATTAGGTTTTGGTTCCTCTGAACAATACATTTTATTAAGAGAAAGGGCTCACATTTAACATATAGGTTATTAGAGGACTTCTTAAAAAATCTGATCAGATCTAAATTAGACCATATATTGGAATATAGGGCAGGTTCTTGGAGACTGTTACTGGCAGGATTAAAGATTAAACACACAAGTGTTTAGATGGCGAGTTTATAACAGGATTTTAAACTAGATAACATTAACAGGACTGGTAATTTTTAATTTGCTGTATGTAACTTTTTACGAGGAAAGTGATTTACCTGCTCGTAGTAAATTTGCTAGGGTTTTTTCCGCAATAAAGATTAATAAGGATTAGTAGAATATCTACACAGGAGATAAACAATGGTATTTATATTATTATCTAAATAAATTCTCTCAGGTCTGGGTGATGCTTTAATCTTCCATAAACTTGGTAAACATGACTGGATAATACTGGTTTTAATTAATTGATGTGATAGAAAACTTAATGATCTATCTGGAAAATTGCTGTAGCAACTACGTAATGAAATTGCTTTTGGGATACAGCTATCAAGTTAAATGTGTTTTTTATCGGAACTACGTAAAGAAATAAGTATTATACACTTTGATTATTCTGACGATTTAGGATCCTTAGTACTTAATCGTGTTTCACCAAGAAAGTTTTCTTTGTGGTGTATTAAATATGGTCTTCTGTATAAACGTATTGTATTCTTCTCTTTCAAAATCCACTGATAGCTGGCTTATACTTGTTCCTAAGAACAACAGTGTGGAGTGATATCTGATCATGATTCTCCTACTTATGTTCATTTTGATGGGACGAAAAGAATTGTTACAATTTATTTAACTATTATTTTCTTATTGGACGAGCAGATGTCATTCTCTATCTTTGTCAATGTGCCATCTGTTCTGCACATTGAATGATCTACTCTTTCCGCTTTTGTAGCTGCAAGAGCCAAATCCACTCTACTTCGGCAATTATTAGGTATAAAAGTCATTGGTGCTCTTCCTAAGTCCTTTAAAAGACATTACTTCATCTTGGTTGTTATTTGTTGCTTCGTTAACTAGTGCTACTATTATTTTTACCTGTCATTTAGTTGACGGCAATACTTTTTCATGTCCGGTAATCCCCAATGCACCATTAGTGATAATGGCGTACAATTTCGCAACATGGTATTCACTCACCTCTGTGCCGAATATCGCACTACTATTCCCATAATGCTAATAAGAAATTTAGTTGCATTTAAACCTAGAAGAAGAATTAGAGATATTTTATCAAATATTAAGGATAAAACAGGTATAATGGATAAGAGTGGATTATACCAACTTAAATGTAATGATTTCGATAAAATTTATATTGGGGAAACAGGAAGGAAATTTTAATTCGGACCAAGGAACATAAATCATATTGGTTGAATAAACTTATGTATCGTTCAAATTTTGCTAATCACTTAATACAAAAACAATCATAATTTTATTATCGAAGAAAATGTATCTTATTTACATATTTGTGATAAAGGACCAATACTAGATCGTTGTGTATGTTTGAATAATCAGATTGAAATTATAAATATACCGATTACGTCACTATGTATTCCCAACAACAACTCTAGCAACTCTACAAAGTGGGTATAAATCAAGCCGCATTCAATAATTTTTTTCTCACTTATTGTGTAATATATTTTGACAATGGTGTAAAAACCGGAATCGATCAAAAGATTATAAGTATAAAAATTTTGTGAAAGTAGACTATTTTCCTTAAGTTTAGGAATATAGAATGTTTACTATTTAAAATATTCTAGTATAAGATTTAAGAAGAAAAGGTAAATTCATAGCTAAGATATGAATCCGGGACCGCTTACTAACCACAACACTGCTTCAGGGAAGCTTCCCTATTCGAAACTTTTAGATATGTTATCAAGATGGATTGTAAAGCATTGTTTTATGTTTGCATATTCACATTATATCACTTAAAATTACATTTCAAATTAGTATTATTAGATTTTTTATCAAACATCATGTTTACAACCGAATTAGTAATCCTTATTAGGTAATTTTTCGAAAACGCTTAAATTTTATTGCTACACCTTCTTCTTAATCTATAATTTTCTTACGATTAATTATATTGTTTATATGATAACATAGTTATTACAAAAAATTACCGGAATTGTTTATCAGTAAAATCGATGGTTTTATAGTTAATCATGTGCATTTATACAAATACAATATTTTTTAATGTAATCTAATCTAAGAAATTTAAGTTTGAAATATTAGTTAACGATTCAGTTGGTTTTATATCTTTATAATATATAATAAATTTTTATTTACTTAGTTGATTATATTATGCAGTTTGTTTCTAAAGTAAAGCTAAATAATGGCGTGGGCAGAACCACTTTTCCGGCTAAGGTCGAGAATATATAACTTTAAGAAAAATTTGTAAGCATGTTGAATATACGAATACATGCCTAATTGCAAATTGTATAAGTAAACTATGTCAACATTAATTTATTAAGAATCAGGATACATCTAAGTAGTCACTATAATGTTTTTATTGTATACTTTCTGTTGTATTATTTAACATTTGAGGTACAAGTATAACTGTGAAAGACGGCAGTAACATCGTTTATCAAGCCCCTAAAGTTACGTCGCAAAAATCAATTATTCAGAGAAAACCATGGTTTAACTTCTATGAAGCAGTATACATTACCTTACAGTTAATTGGAAAACTAGACGTTGTCAGATTTAGTCCAGAATAATGCAATACTATAAGTAATAAAACAAACAGCAAGTCAATTTAATAAAAAAAAATATTAAAAAATTTGGAAAAGCAATATTAAAGGAAAAAAAAGCTGTAACCTTTCCTGCTACGACGGCTCAAGCACTGTTAGCTTCGGTTAAACTTTGAAGCAGCTATACCATAATTTCTGATTTATTGTCACCACAGATAAGAAATCATGGAGAGGTTACAAGTTGGAATTAATTTAGTAATTTATGTTCGTTATTGTGGTATGATGTTTGCGTATATTCTTCAAGAAATTAACCGAAATTACCGGCCTTTAATTTGCTGAGCTTACAGCTTACAGTTCTTGAGCTGTGGTAGCAGAAGAGGCCACAAGTTTTTTCCTTTTACTATTGCTTTTCGAAATTTCTTAATATGTCTTTTTATTAAATTGTCTTTTCGTTAATTCTATAAGAATTTATGTAGTTTGTACTGTTTGCATTATTCTTGAATAAGCCTGATGACAATCTATTTTTCGAAACTTGTAGCTTTAAATTAAAGTTAACACGTAAAATTTAAGGAATTCAATGGGGGAAGGTTTGGGGTATCTAATTAATATAGTTAACATTTCTCCCCTGCGTTGAGTTTTAATTCGATATCAAATATGAATACAAGTACTTGCAGATTGAATGTTAGTTATTAAGGATGAACTTGGACCAACAGATCCAAAAAGCAGTGATTTTTGTAAAAATCATTCGGTTGTGTTAGTATGGTAATATAATGTCACGACCCAACTAACAACTGGGAAGTATTACAAATATTTACCACTGATTGCTGTTTAATTGTTTGTGTCTGTAGATAAAATACTACCAACGATTCCCTGTTCAATCACTTGTACAACTTGTCGTACAACAAATTGTATAGTGTGTGGGCCGTTCTTCGATCATGGCTTTATTTTAACGTGTATTTATTTCTGTGACGTCATCGGCAAACGTCGTTCTGTTTACTGATGTAGTTGGTATATCAGAGCTTTGTGAAACACCACTTAGCGAGAAAAAATACGGTACTCAGCTTCACTTTGATATCGCTGGATGTTTTTCTTGTTTTCGGTATGAGTATAATCTGTCCCACTACACACTGTTCTAAAAAATGGGTAAGCTCTCTTGATTAGTTTCGCAGAGATCAAATCTTAAGGGTTTAAACTGTTAACTATGGTTTGAAAGGTTTGCACTGCAATTGTCATGATGTGTCACAAAGGAAATAATTTTTCTTCTAGTGACTTTGCTGATGCAGTAAAAAGGTTTCAAAACGCTTGTTCTTCTAAAAGCTGATGTAGTTCACAACTAGTTGGGTTGGGCAATTTTTGCTGTGATGTGTTAAATCTGACAGGTTGGGTGAACGTAACGTATTAATTAGTTTCTTTTCAATTATTACAAAACGTGTACAAGATGCCAATATTTAGATAGGACAACGTAGTCGTACAGATTGCAATATTATGAATGTTATGTACCGGGTGAATACTTTAAAACCGAACATAGGCAATTAGTATGGGAAAAAGGTGCTCGCAAATTGCTGCTTCCCTTTTAACTTTCCAATGACACCAATAGAAAGAAGATTTTTTCCTCGTATAATGATATCCGAATTAGTTAATTTTCAGTAGTATCTCTTTATTATTTTATCGAAAATTCTGAATAAAATAGATTAAAAAAATACTATTTTGCCATGCCTCTTTAAAACTGACCCCCCTCTCTCTCTAAGAGATCCAGATATCATAGCCGATCTTGATGAAACTTGGGAAAAAAGTTGTAAAATGAGCTAATAAGTCGATTTAGTTGATTGCACAACCTTCTATACCTTCATAAACATGTGCAGGTTGAAACTCAAAAATAGACATCCGCTTATCTTTCAAGATAACTATGGACTGTTTATATCATTTTAAAGCAAATTTCGCACCCTTTCAAATAAAGTAAGAATATGTGTGGAGTGTTTTCATCGGGATAATATCCTTGCATTCGCGCAAATAAACAAAGTTTATTTCCAAAATCCCCAGTTTGTAACCAAAATAGTTAGAAAATTATAACAACAATAACAATATTAAATATTTGAAAATTCATATCTCCTATCGTAGTAGCTTTAGAAGGAGCAGGTTATCTGTATTCTGGGTGGCTGGTTGCCTAGAAAATATAAAAAAACAAAAAAAATGATTGGAGAGAATTTTGAATAAATCAATTTCGAATAATTGCTGAAGTTTGATGCCTTAAATGTAAGCAAATTTACATCATAATTTATTACGTATAGAAATCTCTTTAAAAAACCTTTATTTAACTACGCATATCTGTTTTCAATTCTTTTATATCTTAAACGATATCGGAAATATATATTTCTACAAAGAGAATGTATCTGTGGCTGTAACTGCGGTCATATTCAATTTTGAAAGTTTTAAAAAATTGCAAAAAATTGCATTTCATGCGAGTTATTGATGACCTGAATTTTAATCTTTTATGTTAAAATTTGAAAATTTACCCCTAAAATAACACCCTTATTTTCGCCATCTGTATATCTATTGCGTTTAAAAGCTTGTTTTGTCGACATAATTGGCCTTCATTCCAAGTTTCATGAAAATCGTCCTTATAGGTTCGGCTGGCGAGTGACAACAGATACACAGACACACACAGACATTTTGAAAAAATGAAAAATTTTCAGGGAGTCGTAAAACATCAAAGTAACCAGCTTGTTTTTTTCGATTTTTTTTCGGTCGCAATACTTTCTTGTTTAGCATGAAAGTAAAAATGAAAGCATTCAAGCAAGAATTTCATTATGCAGCTGGTGATTATGTTAAAATTTTTGGCAAAGTTATGATTTTTTTTAATAGATTTTTTTCCGAATTTTTGATAAAATAATAAAGAAACTAAAAATTAGCTAATTCGGATATTATTAGACGAGGAAAAAGTTTTGTTTCGAATGGTGTCATTAGACAGTCTCTAAGTTAAAATGGGAAGCAGCAATTTGCGAAAACCTTTTTCCCATATTAATTAATTGTCTATGTGCGGTTTTAAAGTATTAACCCGGTATACTTTGATTAGATGGATTGCTATAATAAAATGAACGCGAAATTTGTTGTTAAATTCATTCTAGGCTCAATCCATCATTTGAGTATAAATTAAGTACTTAAATGCAGATTTTACATGCTTTATATGTTTCAGTAGCACCTGCAGCTATCGTCGTCAGTAAAATAACATGTTATCAAAAAATGTTGTCAACAAATCTATAAAATATGAAACCACAAAGTATAACCCTGCTGTAATAATTATATGATTTAAAAGCTTACTATTGAATGTTATTTAATTTTTAATAACGATTAATAGCTAAATCTTTAATAGATTAGATATTATTAAACCGTCTCGATAATGGTATACTAGAACATAAAATGGTAATAGTATCTCCATTATTTTTTGTTATTAGTTAATTTAAATCTTAGTCCCAGTTAGTCTTGATTTTTTGGTTTGATTTCGTTGTTTATAGTTGTATTGTTATAGATAATTATTAGCGCAGATAACAGGTATTCGTGTATAGGTTGATAAGGATAAGAGTTTATTTAAGACTTAGGAATATGCTTTTTTAGGTTAACATGCTGGTATTCCGTAATATATAATACTTGGCTAAAACGGATGATACAGCAAATCAAAATATGGTTAATTCTGGTCTGAAACGTTCTGTTCTTTGGACTTACTATGTGGTTTTATACACTAGCTGATGTAAATTAGCTATAACCAGAAGCATTGTTTTGAGTTAAACATTATCATTTACTTTCCTTTTATCTACAGGGCCAGTCAGAAAGAATGGGTCAATACTAAGCAGGAGATATTAGACACCAAATATTATGAGCTCATCATGCCTTATACGAATGTCGCTGGTTTAAGAGATACAGGGTGTTGGAGGTTTAAATTTTATTCTGAACTTTCTCAATAATTGAAAAAGTTTTGATAACATGAAAACTGGTAGTGTTCGGTTTTGTGGTGCGAGATTACGAATTTGAAGCTTTTTTTGACGTTGCTCCTAGGGGGCGTTGGTATTATTTAGGTAAATCAAAACATTTTTTTTTCTTTTGAGCTATGCTTAACAAACTTAAGAATGCAAAAGGTACTCTTATTTAGATCGCCTAACTTTATCGGTTTCTGAGTTATTCGCATTTAAAAGTTTCAATGTATTTTGTTCATTTTCTTTCAGGCGCTATTTCTTTTCTGTATCAAATTTTCATGTCAATAAATATTATCATATTATGCGTCCGTGTAAAATTATTGTCTAGTGATCAAAAAAACGCCACGACATGATAATTTTTACAACAGTGAGATGCGTGATATGATGTGTTTTTGCTCAGGCTAATTTTAATAGCCATGTGGCGCCTCGAAGATATGTACAATTGTACCCATATAGATTGCAACCTAATTACAAACTATTCAAAAATCTTTACAAACGATTAGGCGAATCTGGATCATTTAGACCAAAAAGTAACCACGGTACACCAAAATCTATCACAACCAGTGGATGAAGGAGAGGAAACTTTTAAATGCAAATAGCTAAGAAACCTAAGTAAGAGTACCTTTTTTATGTAGAATTGAACGTTCTTTTAGCTTTTTAACTTTTTTTACGGATAGCTCAACAGATAAAAAAGATATGTTCTGATTTACCTAAATAATACCGTGAAACTAGCGCTCTCTGGGAGTAACGTCAAAATAAGAATCAAATTCGTAGTTCTCACAACATAGAATCCAACACTATCAATTCGCAGATTCGCGCTATCAAAACTTTCGCAATTATTGAGAAATTTTAGAATAAAATTTAAACCTTCAACACCCTGTATTTCTTAAACCGTATTAGATATCATGAGCTTAAACATAATATTTTTGTGTCTATCTCCAGCTGTGTGTTGACACATTTTTCTGCCTCATTCTGTATATTAAGAGGAAAAACAATATGCACATGAAAAATTGCATATCTGGGTCAGATCAGAAGATTCAATTTATTAATTCTTATAGTTAGTTTATGCTTTAGGGGATATGAAAAAAAATTCGTGAAGAGTTCAGGAAGAAAACCAATTAAGTTTCAAACAATAAAATGGGTTTTAAATATCTTAGAGATGGTTTCACAAAGTCTTTCAAAGTTTTTTTGAGGAATTTAATGCAAGTAAATTATATTTATTATTACAATACTTATCTTTTGGGTAATTAAATCGTGTATTTATCTTTTATATAAATTTAAACGTTTCGATAACAATTACAGTCATCGCCCTAAGTAAAGTCGTTAGATGTTAAAATAAATTTCTGAAATATGAAAACGCAAATATAAGCCTGCTATTAATACAGTTTGATAAACGTACAAAGCTAAGTATGGAACCTAATTTTAGTAAAAAATAACCAAATCCTTAATAAATTGAATATTATTAAAATGTTTTGAAAATCGAAACACCCACTAACGGACGAAAGCTAACAGTGAATAATGTCATAATCAAAGCACAAATTTAACAAACTTTAATCAAAGAGTGATGTAAGTGTAAAGTTGTGAGAAACTTTAACATGAAATTGATAAAAACATTCACAAATAGAAACTCGACATATCAACTAAAGAAATAGTTCTTGGCTTTATATGTTTATCAAACTATTATGTTAATAGTAGACTTATATTCGCGTTTTCATATTTTTCATATTTCGTCAATGTGTTTTAACATCTATAGTAATTCTTAAAGGTACTATCATTTACTGAGGACAATTACTACAATTGTCATCGAAACGTTTAAATTTTTATAAAAAATAAATGAAGAAAATACACGATTTAATTGCCCAAACGATAAGTACTTTAGTTTTGTGTGATAATCGTGAAACTTTACATTTTCATATATTCCACGGTGAATTTCACTATACAATGATAACCAAACTTAATGACATTAACAAAATTACAGCAAATCAAACAATATTCTACATTATGGTGTTGGATGACATGCGGTGAAAGGACAATTAATGGTGATATTTAGTACTTTGTATATTAGGCGATATACTGTTGTTAATGTGTATTTTGAAGTACAATGTATTTACAAATTGGTATTTACTATTTGCACGAAAGTACAACATGCTGTACAACGTACACCGGTGATGTAACCTGCTTGTGGTTATTTGTTGTAAAGATTTTAATTGGAATGGTATTTGGATAATCTTATTACAATATTAAATGTATCCTTTTAACTTCCCCATCTAAAGAGAAAGTTATTTGATCGGTAAAAAAAATTGAAAATTGAACTGAGTGTGCATGCGTGCGTGTGCGTGTATGTGCGTGTTTGTGTGCATACGCGTGTTTGTGTGCTAGTGCGTGTGCGTGTGCGTAAGCAAGCGGGAGGACAAGTACGTGCACCTGTGATGAATCTTTCGGACGCGATAGCTCAAACACTTCAAAAGGGGTTGCATTCCATTGTGTTTAAGGTCTAAATTCTATACCCAGTACTGGAGGAGCCGGGGTAAGAAGTAACAGGGGTAAATGCGATTTTTTTTTCGACCACAATAACTCAAAAACCTGTGTAGCGTCTCATCGTCATTAAAATTTGACATATGTCTGTAAGACCTAAATGTGCAGACCCAATTGAATTTAGGGACGATCGGTGTAGGGATTACGAAGTAATACAGTTAATGTTTGGGTGAAATAAGATAAATGCGTAAAATGCACCGGGGTAAGTGTATAATTTATTGATACACACTAATTAGGTTTAAGAAATTATATTCATATTTTAATTTTTTGGACTGCATATCAAAACATGCAATAATTAAAGCACACTTGATTATCGTCCTTTTTGATTCTTTAATAGACATAAGAAACGTGACGTCATCATCTCCGATGTCATGATAGCCATTAATTCACGGAACATTTTACGAAAATGTTTAGGTTAGCAAAGCTTAATCCTGAATTATGTCAGGCATACCACTCTTACAAAATGTGTAAAAAACAGGATGCGTCCAGTGGAAAACTTTGATGTGAGCAAAGTCGGGATTTATTTTTGGCAATTTCACGTATTTCAGGGGGCGTACATGCAAAATTATCTTGAATATCTTCCATTTTCGTGTTTTGTGTCAGAATTTGGATAAAATAAAAGGCGACTAGATCAAATTTTCACTTTTAAAGTTAAGACAACCTCCACAAAAACCCCGCAATCAACTAAAGTAAAAATGTTTGTTTAAAAGCGGTATAAAAAAGGGAAATTACAAAAAATAGCATAAAAACGTGTTTCGTAAGACCTTGAAGTGCCACTCGTGTTTAAAACTTGAATTCGTGCTTCAAGACTGGTCTTAGAAACTTATTTTTTAATATACTGTTATGCTTTACTTTTCATTTGCTCGGTTCTTATTGAATCGATTCAAATAATCGACGTTGGTAAAGTTTTAATGTAAACCTCAAGATCTATAAAAATAATCAAGTTTTGCAGAAAGGCAGAATTTTGTATGAAATATTTGAGGAGTGAACATGAACCAGAATTTAGCTACAGATTTCTGTTTAACAACAATAAGTATAGGATTTTTCACGATAGAATGTTTTGGCTGGGCGCGGAGCCACTCTCGAACAAACTGGGAAACATCATCATCGTCGTCTTGAATTTTGAGGCACCATTGCTTCTTTCACAACCATGTGAATAAGAGATATAACATGCGAATTCAGTACTATGTTTTATCTGCACGAAAGTAAAAACTAAACCTCCACTTATGTTTTTGTAATTTTATACTTTATTATTGAATAAACACAGATACTGTGCACTGCTTCTATAAAAAAATATTAAAACAGTAGGAACAGTATACAGCATGGGAACACCCCTCAGTGAGCAAATGGGGTAGCATCATCACACCTCATTTATCCATTTCTTCCATAGGGTTTTAAATCCCTACGTCAATAAAAGTAAAACAAATTAAGAGAATTAAAAGTAAACTACTATCCTTACAATAAGGTTAGGTTAGGGCTCTGGGTCAGGTTTTAATTGGAGAGACTAAGAAACAAACAGATACTTACCAATTGGGGAATCTAACTAAGGCGTCTCAGTAACAATCTGGTTTTCCTACCAGTCTCTAAAAATTATATCCGTCTACCGAGAAGTTTATATTTCAAATAAAGACATTTCACAAATTCAAAAGTTACGGAATTCTACAAAATAAAATCGCGTCAAGTTTAAATAGTAAAAAAATAAATAAAATAACCAATTTGAAAAAAATAACTAAAAATAACCATCCATAAAAAAATTAAAAAATAAATCTGTTATATGCTCTTCCTTTGCCTTAGTACATCACTAGATTGAGGCCAAAATAGGTCTTTAGTTGGTATTTTATTATTAGCTGATGCGGATTTGAAAAAGGTAATAAGTTTTTCTGTAATCGGGGACGTGCTGAAACAAACTGAGCTAAATTAAATAACCTAAATCCTACAAATAGCAATGAAAACTTGTAATCGTCACGGAATGCTTTTAAATAGATGATCTATGTGCCTCTGGGTACCTTGTTTCATGTAATATTTAGTTGGTGTCGAAAATAGGCCAAGTTATTAGGGTTATGGGTAGTATGTTCAGTTATCGATTCATCATGCTCAAAGTGTGGCTGATCGGTAGTAAATCTGCTGATGCGAAAGAAACTTTTTCAAATGTTCTTGTTGTAATGTTAACAATATATGACCTTGCATTATCCTGTTGGAAAATACCGTTTGGCAACGTCTTCCCTAAATTGTAGTAACACTGGTTCTATAACATTGCGAATATACGGCGGGCGTTCTTTGTGTATGAAGTGAACACCAGCGATCTACCAAAGCAATTAAACCCTAAACCATAACCCTGTGTCGTACACATTTTTGCGCAACAGTGCAGTAGATGGAGATTTTACAAGAAATCGATATTTCATTTTTTAACTCATTTTATTTAAACAACTGTATTTAAAAAAATATATTTGAAAATGAAGGGAATACTGCGGGAACATACTGCTCAAATGTTGCGATTGGAAATGTCTTCGATTACAAAAAATAAATAATTTTTATAAATATTCATGATTCATTTTGTTACTGTAGCAACTATACATAATTTTGCAGTAAACAGTTACGTAAAAATCGGAAACTTTCAGTAGTAATATAACAAGAAAGTCAGGATATTGAACATGATTAGACAGATTCTCAAAAGTTTGTTGTCAAGTAATAGACATGGTAATAGGCATGATTCGAGTGACTATTGGTAAATTGCAACAAGTTTGAGAAACAACCTGGAGAATTATTTCCTAATTTATTCCCACTCTTTAATTATATTGGACGAGATTATTGTTTGGTTCATGCATTTAATTCAAAGACATGAATAAAGCTGTATTAAATACGTTTGTCAAGACAAAATCTGAAACGAAATAATCCGGTTAATAATCACTAGAGATGTGCAGCATAATAATGGCAGGACTGGTTCTGACGTATACTTGTGGCTAGAAATAAAACCTTTCAATGACTTTAAAACAAGCTGAAAAATAAAAGCAATAAACTTTTTTGATTTGCTTGTTTGGAACACGTTATAAATGGTTCCATGGTGATCTGTATTTTGAAAGAACCGGAATTTTAGTCTTTATGTACTGGACTACTTTTCTAATTTTCTATACATCACTGAAGATATTGTGGTTCTGCTGTTATTCCATTGATGCGGCTCTTAACACCAAACAAGTTCAGTGGCTTTTTAAGTGCAGTTAAAGGACGGTATTACAATGGACTATGGAACCTCAGACCAAAAGTAGACACACGTAGACAAGTAAACCCGTCGATTAAGACCTCGTTGTTTGACTACTGTCGTCCGCAGCCATCCCGCGAAAACATCAAGCTTGAGGTAACTTGTTCCTACGAGGACGATTACCTACTGTACAATACAACAAGTATACGGAGAGCACCTTAAATTAAAAATATCGCTACTAAACATTTATCTTGAGGTACCAGTATTCGCTTCGGACCTATGTATGTTTACTATAAAAATGGTAGACGCCCCATGGCTGTGCTTGAAGAACAACTCCATGAAGGTCAATCGCACCCTGAGCGAACTCCGCTGCCACCATACGAATCACAGGTATGGCCTTCTCCATATCAAGACTTCCGAAGAAACTTAATATGGAATTGAAATCTAAGGAAGGCTAGGAAGGCGTGGTATCAATAGCGTGGGACTTGATTTCGGTACTTCTGCTTTACTAACGACGCTTACAGTCGATCTGGCTAACTAAAGTCGGTTCGAATTAAAGAAGGCGGCATCTTCTTCGGTCGATGGAAGTTTTCATCTTCTTTCATGGAGGATGTCGAGGCAATTTCAGACATCTCCGGTAACTGGGGAGGTAGTTCCCACTACAGTTAACGTACTTTGACAGATCGGTACGGGGTATAGTACATTTTCTGGTGCGGTAAACGCCAGCGCACTTGATACAGCGTGCAGCTACCCTACGGCAACGTTATACATAACGGAAACCTTGGCATGGGTAATTCTGACCGATGGAGAGTATGTACGGAATACCACACCTATCTATATACACCTATGGTTTAGGGCATGTTGGATCCCCATTCCTTCGCTGACGCCCTTGGCCCTCGTAAATGTGATCATTTGTCGGGACCCAGTTCTCTTTCCGACGAAGGATTGACGCCAGCACGTTCTCCTTGGTATCGGCTTCAGCCGTCGTTTGAATACGTTGTTGGTCGAGGGCGGCGTTGGCGGGCGAACCATCGTCCTCTTCTTAAGCGTCTTCATCAATGAAGTCGTCGGGGCTGGTGGATCTGGAGCGTGCATTTTCTTACTTCCTTCTATGGTATTGGTGGTGCCTCTTCTGTGTGAGGGCGACCAGTGGTGCTATGCTGATCATTCGATGGAATGGTATGTCGAGCAGCGCCGGTATTGCGTCGTGCAGTGTCGATAACAGCAGCGAGTGTTCCGCACAGTAGACATGGTAGCCAGTAATCACTCCTCGCTACAGTACTACATTGTAAAAACAACGTGAGTTCTTAACCAAACTTAAATTTGACGCGGTGAGTATAATGTATTTTCACTCGTCGGGCCCGAACCTCGTAGTGCTATGGTTCTTCACTGTATCTATTTTATCTTATACGTATCGGAAGTTTAGACCAGTGAACACAATCACTACGTCGCTGAGTTTAGATCATAGTTACATTTACTTAAACCATACTGTCACCATTCCTCAAGATAACTATATTGTCGAGACTGGTTAGTTTTTGTAATTAGAAAATATATAATTGTCGGGTAAGTTCATCCACAGAATTTGCGTAAAACTTTAAAACACATGCCAAATAAAGCCTTAGAGAAGGAAAAAAAAAGATTTGTGGAATAATAGTTTTTATTTTAAGTAGTACCTTATAAAAATATTATAAATTAGTAAAAAATCATACAAGTGATATATATTTACTTGGAACTGAGTGCGTCAGGTTATCTATATCATTCAATTACATGGAAAATTACCATAAAAAATCATTACCTTTTTGAGTTTTTTGAAGTACTCTTGATGAACTAGTGAATTATTTACTGTTATTCAAAACACTTATGTATTTAATTGATTTATTGATAATTGTACTTAATGTATGCTAAATACGTATTTATACAATAGACAGTTTAATGTTTTATACATATATGCATTAACACTTCTCTTTATTCACGTTTAACTGTAATACTTTACTGGAACGCCGTCAGGGAAACGTCTAATAAAAAACTACATTGTAGTCAACCTATACACTTACTTCATTCTGTATTGACCAATAAATTCACTTAAACGGTGTATAATTAACAATGTCAAAAAATGCTGATTTTAAAAGCAAATATTGAAAAGCATCGACAATTCTAAAAATAAGAGAGAGCGTTTTATCAACAGCGAACACAAACAACAGCACAACAATGAACGTGGAACCAGAAGTATGTAAAGGGACGACTTAATCGTAAACGCAATAACGCCAATTCTTTATTAAAGTGTCATTCTGTTGTAGAACTTAAGAGAAATTCAAAAGATGAAATCAACGATCCCAGTGATGATATCGTTATTGAAGTGATCATAGAGTGGAAGTTTTGCATCTAAACCAATGCACGAAAAACGTTGCAATGTGGGCCAAAAATGATTTCCACTTTTATAAAGAATGTATTTTTTTCGACCGATCGAGTTTTTTACTCTGAAAATATAGAGAGATAAATGAAAATGTGCTAAGTTCATATGGACTTGATAACTTGAATGAAGCACATCAAAGAAATTTGCACAGCTGAGAAAATGATAGTAACACGTAGTTTAAAGGATATAAGAAAACGTATGCATGTTCTTCAAAACACAATATATATATATATATATATATATATATATATATATATATATATATATATAAATCATATCCAAAGTTATTATCCAATAACTTATTCTTTGTGTACTAAACCAATATGCCTTCAACCATAACAGAAAGCTCATAATGCATTATCAAATATAATGCATAATATACATAAGTTATATTGGATACAGTGTGTGTTTTATAATTGAGACACATTTGGCAAATTATCATTAGTTCACTAAAATTATTAGTCTACTAAATAAGGAGTGTATAATCTCTTGTACCATCGATAAACTGTATTTCTAATGTTATTTCATTATGTCCTTCCCTTTGCTAAAATGAAAATTATAATTTAGTGGAGTGACAGTATGTTCTTACACAGTGTTTAAAAGTTTCTTTAAATAACAATATCAATACATGTTTTGCCCAAATTCACATTTTAAAACACCTAAAAATTGAGGTGGATACAAGATTAATAGAGCAAGTCTGCTTGAACTCCCAATTAAGTGCTGTTACTACAACCAATAGAGTATATAATATGGTCTATAGTTCAAAACAGCATTAAGAAGTGTACTCATTTTACAAAATGTTGATCACCACCATATAATATGTACTCATTTTTTGACAATGAAATTCATACCAAACAATACATTGAGGTTAACTCAGTGAAACTAAACTACTTCAGGGTTACCAAATTAATAATTTTTCAATTTCCGTTAACTGTTATGTAATATACATATACATATATATATATATATATATATATATATATATATATATATATATAACGTAACAGTCCTAATTTTCATTACGTAACCGTATCACGTAACTGTCATAATAGCATGTGTATGTGTGACCGTAATTTGGCAATTACTAGCCTGTTGTTGTAGTAACACAAAGCCAAGGCTGATGAGATATTTAGAAATGTCAACTATCATTTATATCATAAATTCACATTTTTAATATAATTTGCGAATAAGTAAAAAATAAAATATATTACATTATACCTATTTATCATGCTAGTAATGTAATAGTATATTACATGACGAGAGTTGTAAGTAACATATTACGTACGAGTGGAAGAAGTTGCGCACCAGCCGCTAGGCGAGTGCAGTAATTCCACGAGTACCTAAGTGACTTACAACTCGAGTTGTGTACTATACTTTTTCTACGACCATCCATTTTATATCTGTAACTACGAGCTGCAAAAACGGAAGTCCATTTGTATATTAGATTGAAATCGAAATTCACATTGATTTGAAAATAAGTACTTACCCTGTTTTCAATAATATTAAGTCAGAAAAAGACCTCTTTTAGTCTATATTTATTAAAATTAACAATTAAATAATCTAACACATTATTTTTCAGTATAGTAATTATAATTGATAGTGAAATTTTTGCAGTGTTTCAATATTAATGGTCTAGATGAAGCTTTGTGTGATAGAACAGTTGTAGATGTCGTTGGATTGTTTTCCTCAACGGTAAGTTTTAGCGGTCTCCATTATTTTATCTGCAGTTACAGTCTGGCTGTTTTCCTCGACTGCAAAATCCAAATTTTTCTCCAAACAACTAGAAGTTGTAGCTATTGTCTCCATTATTTTATCTGCAGTTGTAGTCTGATTGAAAAGAGAATTATCTGCATAGCCCTCCGCCACCGCCGAAGAGCGCCATCCTCCATGACGCTTAAGGGAAAGTAAATCCCCACCAGCGTTCACTAGAAGGGTGGCTGAGGTTCTGAAAAACAATGACTTGTATACGACGAAGGATTTTCCAAGTCCAAATACTGCGCAATTTGTTTCGGGAGATTGCCAATTTTATTAATTCCCACAACTTGCTTTGTACATCTACCTTTTTGGTAATTCCTGAAAATTGGTTGATGTTTATCTCTTTAGGTTTAAGACGAATGTCTACGTGTCTTTCGCAGACAGTATAAAAGGCTCCAGATATAAGAAGTGATCTCTCAATTTTTGTCTTAGTTGTAGTAATATTTACAAGAAATTTGTTCAACATCTTTAATTCCTGCTTGCTACAGGCTCCGCTTATTCCAATAATTAGAACAGTCTGAAATAAACAATAATATTGATACACCGAGAGATTCGTTTTAATTTGAATCACTTACTTGTGTGAGCAGAAATTTTTTACTTTTGAATTCATCGGATTGTCTTTTCAAAAATGATTTTAATTTGTAATATTTCGCAATATTGAGATTATGTTCACTATTAAAACACTTCGCATCATCGAATACATGACCCAAAGAGATGAAGGTTTGAATTGCTTGCTCATTTCACCAAAATAGGCTAACAACACATTCTCTGAAAAAGACTGAACACTATTTTTTAAACGCCAATCTATGAATTTACCGTAAATAACGTCATAACGCGCTTTGGATTTTTCCGGGAGAAGATCCGCTATGGTATGTTCTGCTAGTTTCCTAATTTCTGGCGGAGTTCCAACAATTTCTTCCGTGGAGTCACTTTCACTCATTTTAATAATGAATAAATGAATTATTAATAATAATTGTAAATAAATGTAACGCCTTGTGTATTCAACAATGATAAATGTCAAATTAAGTTGTCTAGGCTACTTGATTGAAGTTTTATCATAATAATTGATACGTAATATATTACGTGCTAGTTTTTTCTTCATTACGTGCATGTTTCATAATGCCACTGTTACTAATCAACAAACGATTGTGTTCTTGCCTACTTACTACTAAGGGAGTAGGAAAAATACTATAAATGCTAATATTTACTGCCAAAGAGAAGTTTTAGAATATATATATATATATATATATATATATATATATATATATATATATATATATATATATATATATATTTCTGTAAACCACAGTAGACAATGCTCCCTGGTATAGCTCACAACTTATGTACCTAATAAAGCGTAAAAGTAAAGTTTACAAAAATTCTTCTTATTTGAAACTTGTTTCAGGATTACTTTAAATCCGTTTATGACTGTTACATATTCCAGTTGAATACCCGGTTGTAAGAAATTATGTGTACTATCTCTGATATAACAAAAATTTTAATAAATGTCAAAACAAACAAAGCCAGTAGACCAGGCGCTATTCATCCTTATTTTGTGATTATGTGTTCTCATACATTCATTGGTTTACCTGTTAAGATTACGTATTTTTGTTTTTGAAACCTTCATTAACAAAATACTTTAAAATCACTTTAGTAACTTTATTTCCAAATATCAGCATGGTTTTGTACCTTCTAGATCTGTTTCAACCAATCTTTTATGTTTCAATAAATTTATTTCCAAGGCTTTCAAGGAAAGACATCAAGTTGATACAATCGATATTGATTTCTAAAGCTTCTGTCAAAGTAAATCACTCCATACTTATTCAGAACTTATTGGACCTTGGTGCTGCAGAAACACTGTTACATTGGTTTGGGAAGAAACCAGTGTGTGGCGATTATATTTACAATTTACATAAAATCTTAAATTAGATAAAGTACTTATTATATGAGGATATTTAATCCCACAACAAATCGTCCGACACTGTAAAACGACCTAAATCGTCCTGATCGGTGGTGCAACGTCGTTGAACGTCATTGTACTGAAATGTGTTTCTTTAGAACGAAAACCTACATTGATTTTACGAGGATGTACCAAAAAATTCTTAGCATAGTATAGAATCAAACAAAATTCTAAAGTAGAAGTATTTTATTATTCAACATACTCTCCTCTTAATTGGATACGTTTATTACAACGAACCTGCAACGCCTCTAGACTTTTCAAAGAAAAATTTTTATCTTGCTCAGCAAACCATGCCTCCACAGCTTCTATCACCTCTTCGTTAGAAGAGAATTTACGACCCTATAGAGTTCGAGTAATTCGAACCCTAAATCACAAATTGTTTACATGGCAACATGCGATTTGTGCGCAGGGGTATTGTTCTGCACAAACAAATTACCTTTGGACAGCTTTTCTTCACAAATTTTTCTCGTAGAGTGGTCACTAACGTCGAATAGTAATTCCCAGTTATTGTTCTATCCATATCCAGAAAATCAATCATAATTACTTCTCGGCAATCCCAAAAAATTGAAGCAGATTTTTGAACACAAAATTTCTAAGGCCTTGGAGAACCAGAGTATCTCCGTTCCATCGATTGCTGCTTTGTTCCTGGGTTATAGAAATATAATAATAATAATAATAATAATAATAATAATAATAATAATAATAATAACTTATTGCTGTGTTCATATGAAATATTCAGTGCCTCAGATATTCGTTTTAGCCCAATTCGACGGTACGATAAAGTCATGTCATGAAATGCATCGATATATACGGGTCGCATACGAATGACATTGATTTACGTTTAGTGTTTACAATTGGCTTTATTTATTTTTCATTAAAGCAAGGATTTTCTGAGCCAACATGCATTTAAAAGTTTGTATCTAGCACATGTTCGCCAGCACATAGAGAACTTTAGCTTAATCAGCAATTCTTATCATAAGACCGCAGTTAATACGATAGAGGTTGTCAGGAAACGATTTATTAGATTTCTTCGGTTTAAGTTCAAATTAAATGTGGTTTATTACGTGTTTTTAGAAAATAATAGAAAATTGCTTTATAAATTTACTAACGCCATTAATAGTGATACGTCAATAGTAGTTTGTATACTTTCCTAATAACTTTTATGATGAATACTTCTTTTTATAGTAATATTTTTGTCGTTGTATTAGACCTTAAATTTACTCTATTACTATATTGTTATTACTGCTATATTACTATACACGGTGTTTATTAATCAGTGTTAAAGTTTCAGGTAGCGCTATAGTCCAGACAAAGCTGAGAATCTCTTTAACAAATTTATTGCTGGGCGGTACGTCATTTCTTCTCACGAGCCATCCAAAGTTTGAAGTTTGACCGACTTCATTCGCTTTTATCTGGGAAAGTATCCGATGAAAATTCATTTTCAAACAAAATATTGATGTTGAACTTTTTTGCAATTTTTTGGTTGCATTCCGCACCTTCTAAAACCTCAGATTAAAATTTTAAAAGATGCAGAATCTGAGTAAATACGCTTGGCAACTAGGCCAATTTTGTGGTGACGTTTGTATACATCAGTGTGACAGGCATTTTTTGCACCCATTGCGTCGTTATATTTCATATTTCACTGGTGATCATGTACTCATTCAACGAGTACGCAAATATGTACATGGTGTACGGTCCAATTGCCTGGCCAGCGAGGTCGCCCGACCTGAATCCTTTAGATTTTTTTGTATGGAGCTTCCTCAAGGACAAAGTATACAAGACGCCCCCGGAGAATGAGCAGGATGTCCAGGAGAGAATTCATGCTGCCGTTCAGCAAATAACCCTGGAAATGTTGGAACGTGTTTTGGATTCTATCCCTCTTCGATTGGAATTGTGCATGGACATGGACGATGTCATTTTCAACAATATGTTCAATAATAAAAAATGTGTGCTGTACCTTTTTGTATTGTTTTGATCACCAATATGCTTCTGACGCGTTGTGTCACGTATCATGTGGTGAATTTGTTTACACGTAGCTTCCAACGTTGCAATTTAATGTCATTTTTGGATGGCCCGTTAGAAGAAACGGCGCATCGCTTAGCATTTATTCTTTTATGAGGCTTCTCAGATTCGCATGGCCTATAACGCTAGCTGAAGCTTAAAACTATGTAATAAACACCGTGTATACATACGTATATATTACTATACACATACGTGTGCATAGAGGGTTATATAATTGACATATTTTTCACTATCGTATAATCGATTTATCTGGTTTCACGGTCTTTGACCAAATTTGGCGGAGATCTGACGTGAAGGGGGTGGCGTACAGGTGGGTGGGCGGTGTATGGTATGTGAGAGAGTGTGTGTATGCGCATGCGTTGATACATACGTGCTATGCGTGCGGCATGCGTGCATGTGTGGGTATGTGGGGAGGTGCTGGTGTGTGTGTGTGTGTGTGTGTGTGTGTGTGTGTGTGTGTGTGTGTGTGTGTATGTGTCTGTGTGTTTTATAAACCATAGACATATTTCTGCCATTTACAAAGCAATATTTTGCGTATATAATACGTAAAATACAATAGCAATTAAAATACATCTGAAATCTCAAAAAACGAGATGTTTGTATCCTTGACAATTTTTGGCCAAAGAGTGTTTCAATTATTTTATGCAATTAGATATTAGTAAAATTATAAGGAGGTAATTTGTACATGCGCGACAAGTTAAAAAAATTATTTACTCTATTGTTTATAAAATAGTGTCATTATCTGCCAGTTTATATTTGTACAAAGAAAACACTTTTTTTTTAATTTCCACTTTATAGGTTAGAAGGCCATGCTGCGGTATTTCTCTCTGCTCTACGGAGTTTCTTTAGTTTCTTTAGGGAGTCCTGATGCCATCATTCTTCAAACCAGAAACAAGTTGATCTTTAAACTTGACTTCTATTTGATCAGTACACTCACACGTTTTTCCACGTGCTTTAACATTTGAACATCTACAGTTTTGAGACCATACAACTCCATTAGTGGCGAATGTCGCCTCATTAGTAAACATAATCTTCTCCAGAAAATGTCTATCATTTAAATAGTTATTTTGTGCCCAGTAACAGTAGTCTAACCTTTTATTCTCATCCGTTCCTTTTAAAGTATGTAAGAACTTCGGTTTATAGGGATTCATGTTGTGACGCACGGTCATCTTCTGATTTTATCCTTGCTAATATTCAGTTCAGACGATAAATCTCTAAGGCTCATGTACGGATTTGCTCGATTTACCGCCAATTTATAGTTATCCTCAAGATACGGATGTATGCGACGAGGTTGGTCATTACGATGGGTTCTAGTTACACTGCCAGTTTCATTGAAGAAAGCATTTACAGCGGCTGCTTTTCCATGAGTAATGGAAGTACGTTGTGGATGCCTCAAGTTAAACTCTGCAGCAACCTCTCTGCTACTACGAGCATGATCACCAAACAACAAATTGCGTTTTAATTCTGTAATCAAATCACTCACTCAGTAATAAACTTTAAACTGACTGACATTTGATACTAGTGCCAAGTTTTCACTTTTTATGGCACCCGATTTATCACATTACAATAATAAACTTTTAATAATTTTGTGTAAAAGACCAAAATAATGAAAATAATTAAAAATGCGAATTTTGGCATGAAACCCGGTACAATAATATTCTGAAGAACTTTTGCTAATACTTCTTTCGATAACTCTAACTCGAAGCAAAGTATTGAAAGTTGGCCCTGTTTGTAAATTCGTAGTAGGCTTAGTTTACCGTTTAGATTTAAATTGAATATCTCAAAAGTGTGACCAGTATATATATATATATATATATATATATATATATATATATATATGTATATTATATATATATATATATATATATATATATATATATATATATATATATATATATATATATATATATATATATATCTAGTACCACTGGTCTGGCAGAATTATAAGCAACATTGAGCATGTTGGACTGTTATTAAGGACTTCCTAGCTGTGAATGCTGATAGAATGAAGTTTTCGTGTGACGATTCCCCTATAGCAATAAAATGCTTGTTAGACAGCACATTTTGAAAATGTTTTCACAAGCCCATGACAACATAAACCTATATATTTTAATGGAACACCTTATATGTTATTCCAGATTTGAATTCTTCTCGCTTCGTACATTACTGCAATTAAATTTCAGCATCTTATACAGAGTGCTTTCAAGGATGTGACAATCTCTTTGTCTGAATGGACATGACTAGATCACTCTGTATCTTTCAAGTACAAACGAAATTGATTATTATTTATAGGATATTTTATGTATACGGTCTATTTTATTTTTATATAGATAACTACACGAAATATCGGAAGTCCTATACAGTATGGTCTAAAACGAGAATCGTGCACTTTCTCGACATTTTCAAATAGAACATCTTATGTTTTTATCGGCATGGAATAGCTAATGTTATTATGCATTCCGTAAACCCAAACCCACGCGTTTTTCAGTTAAATTCGTTGTAACAACCTTTTTTGAGGTTGTATTAAAAAATACGTTAATCTAAAATCATTAATTTATTTGGCGTAAAAATTGAGAAACGCAACTTAAATTGCATTTCATAGAACATATATTTTGGGTGTAATAGTATATAAATAGATATAGTTCCCTTTCTTTTAAAACTGGACTCCGAGCATTGTGGGCCGCGCACTGCGTGTCAACCTCTTGAGGGGGGATTAAGAGAAGCAATTCTGAAAGCCTCTATTTTTTCTTCACTTGCTGCAGAATGTTTGAGCAGTAAGTCATTGTTATAATGGTTTTTACTTAATTTTTTATAGAGTGTGCCATCATATTTTGGTGGTAAGTTTGTTTTTTCTCATTATATTCTAAAAGCTAAAGCCTTTGCTTTTTTAGGCACCTCTTTTTTACCACCTTTTAATTTTTTAATTTACACTTTTCAAGCACGTTAATTTGAACGTTAATTTACACTTTTTAAGTATGCAATTTTTTAAGTACTTACTTTTTAAGTACGCCCTTTTTTAATTAATTACCTTGTATACTTAATAATTTTTAATGGCAAGTTTTACTTAAGTACTTATTTTCGCAAGTTTCTCTTCATTCAAATAACAAGAATACAATAAGTTTATTGGATTGAAAATTTCTACAAAGACAGAGTTGATCGCGTTATTACAAGACTCGCAAGGACGTTGTGAAACGCTATCATTCTAGCTGACCGTTCCTTATCCATATTAAACACTGGAAGCTGTCGTTTGGAAAATTGTTATACAGAGGTATTTATATAATGGTGAATTTTTTAGTTTCTTTCCTCTCCTCATTATCCATAAATTTGGTAAATAAATTTAATTGCATATTGTTATTTTTTGTTATTACTAGAAAGCTTTTAAAGTTCATTAAATAGGTTTTGTTATTCCTGTCAAAGATAACATGGTGCCCGAGAATTCATTTAATTATATTTTAAACTTAATACTTAATTTTTTATTAATTAGGCATAAGTAAAATAATGAAGCTATTGAAACGCAGGCAGTATTTCAGGTGCGTAAATTGAACCCTCCCCTATCTCAATCTACTGATGAGTCAACGGTACTTTATTTTATACTTTAACTTCATTATTGTTATTACCATTTGGCGATAATATAATCAAGTTAGGTTACATCGTCCTTATCCGAAACTACTCTTTATTAATCAAAACTTGGCGTAAACGTTATATCTTTTAATGGGAACACCTGCATATTTTATTCCTATTGGACTAAAGCACGCAATATCTTTTATATTTGTAATTATACTGATATAGTTTTCAAAGTTTCGGAGATATAAGAACTAGAAGATATAAGTATCATCCTTACCATATTGAATTACACCAGGAATTAAGCAATGATGACTTCGAAAGATGAGTAAGGTTTTGCCAGTGGATTAGTGCCTAACTTGAAATTAATCCAACCTTTTTATCTTATATTATGTTTTCTGACAAGGTTATGTTTAAAAGAAATGGTTCTGTAAATCGTCATAATATGCACTATTATGCATTAGACGATCCAGTTTAGATCCGACAAATGCAAAACCAAAACCACTGGTCTATAAATGGTTAGTGTGGCATTGTTTACAATAGAATTATTAAACCGTATCTTTTAACACTACCCTGATTGGTCACAACTACCTTCAATTCCTCCAAGAACTTTTGCTTAACCTCCTCCATATGCTTAGTAATGATGAACGACAGAATACGTGGCTGCAACAGGACAGTGCATCTCCGCACTACCACCGCGGGGTACGTGAATTGTTATATGACAATTATTCTCAAAATGGATTGGGCGTGGAGGTTTTGTCCAGTGTCCCCAAGGTCGTGCCATCCTACCCCATTAGATTTCTTCTTATGGAGATGTATTCAAGAACGTGAATATGTCATATCTCCCACTACAAAAGAAGATGTGGAAGATAGGGTACGCAACGCTTGTGGAAGGATAACACTGGAGCTGCTGGGAAACGTGAGGCAAAACATAATAAAACGATTAACATTCAGCAGAGTGGACAACTTTTCGAACATATTTTAGAAGAACTCATTACATTCAATAAACATTGAAATATCTAATGATTTGAGAATGTTCGTTTATGTTAGGTTCTTATGATAAGGTAATATATTTTTTATTGGAGTTAAATTATATATATGTCAGTGTTTTTTGCCTCTCTTGTTGTCAAATTACATGGCTACTGTGAATAATCACAAGAATAACCATTGAAAGATTGAATAATACAGAAAAATCAAAATAACTCAAAAAATGGTGCAAGATGGTTATAGGGCGTATTTATGAAGAATTATGTGGTTTTTGATTCCCTTTAACACAGGGTAAAAATATACAGGGCGTTTTATTTGAGAAACGTGACAATTTTTTATTTCAGATTTCGCTGGTTTGAACATATATTTTGAACACCCCGTAGCATTTATCTCTCATATTTCTTATTGAAAAGTAGTAGGCTTAAGCTTGGTCTGTTCTTGGTCCAAATATAAAAGTTTTCCTAACAAAATACAAGATGGTACATAATAATAAAGTTATACCTTTAAATACGATTTTTTGGCTAAAATTCGAATTATTTCAAAAACCGTAAATTTTACATGCATAAAACCTATATAACTTAAGTTGTATAATTGCACGTAAACTCGAAAAATCTAATGATATGCAAGGTGTTCCATTAAAACGTTGCTAACTTTATCTTGTTCTGCTTTTTTAGAACACTGTATAGTGAAGAATAATTTTAAAATGCGCACACTTACTAGCCATATAATATGATAAATACAATTTATTGGCACCAATTTACTCTACTCTATCGTTGACTCACCCTGTATAATGAACAGTGTACCAATTCGTTATTAATAACGTTACCTGCTACCAAACTCTGTCGTCAAAATGTATTATATGTTAAAAACAATTATTATATTCGAAGTCCATGTGGATACTTCCAGTGCTAAGTGCACAATGGGGATCCAATTTGGCGAACCTTGCCACCAACGAGTTGACGAGGTTTTACACCTACATGGCTACACCCACTTGTTTCGAACAAGATACAACAGATGACTTGATCAATACAATAATACTTGACATATAACCATACAATCCAAATATACAATCACGACAAGCTGTCACATAGGAAGACACAGTCCCAAATAAACAAAAACTAACTTACAGAAATGTAAATTTAAAATCTTAAACAGCCATCTTAATAAAAAGGACTTGTACACTCATATAATACCTTTATAAATTAATATGGATATATCGGCAATATTATAACCAACAAAGTAAGCTTTAATTCAAACAATGAGTTATATAACTGAAAAGGTAATCTATAATAATAACATTAACTTTTAGAAACATGTGCTCATACCTTAGCCATGTGTGAAACTACGAATCCTCATAGAAGTAGATTACATCTGACTATTAAAAATTAAAATGATATAATTCAGCGGCACCCACAATCAGCAAATATGTACTCAATCTTGCTTATATTCCATAAATTGAAAAGTGAAAAATATTGCCAGAAAAATTGCTTAATTTCAACTATATGCAATGTAACATCCTAATGTTTAAATAAGCTTGAACATCAACAAGTGATAGATAACAAAGGGGCAGCGTCGTAGTAATGGTATATCTTGTATTCCAAAATTTTGTACACAATTTTTTAACAACGGGACTTATTGGACATAAGTTTATTTCCACAGCCAACTTTCTTAATCGATATGTGGCCAATTATTTCGGAGCCCTATACAATCGTTATTTTTTGTAATAAACAACGATTTTGTTACATTTTCGAAAAAGGGAAAGAATTTTAAGAATATTGCAAAACATACAGGGTGTTCCATTTAAAATAAGAAAGTTGTCCTATACCCGAAATACGGCCATTTTATTTTCGGTATGACAAAAGATAGTAACAAATCGGCAGTAGTGTCAAAAAATACTTTTCCGAAAATTCAAACCCTTCTATGAAAACCGCATCTTGCTATCTTTTCCCATTCCGACGTTACTCAAGTTCAAAATGGATCAAAATATGGTCAGCCACCCTGTATTTTACCAAATATTTATTAATTTAGGAAGGTACTGAGAATTCGTTATTTTAATCCAGCCTAATTTGGAAATGGGTGCAGTATTAACATTCTTTACATTGATCCAGCCTGTATTATTATTTCTATCCAAAATTATTAATTTACGATGTATGTAAATTTAGTATGGAGCTATTATTTTATTTATCGAGTGTACTATTTTTATTGAATATTTATTATTTTAAGCATGTAAATTTTATATCAAGCATTCATTACATTTATTGAGCGTGTATTGATTTTATCGAATATTGGTTTCTTGTTATGCATTTGGATAAATTAACCAGAAAATGTAATATGAATTGGGAATAAAATATCGAGCATTTAATTAGTAGCGGTATTTAAATAAACTGTGAAAATTAATTTATAATATGTGCTTGTAAAACATTTTTACTTTTATCGTTTGAATTCGTTTTAACAAAAACAGTGCATGCGATCAAGCTAAATTAACGGTTACTAACATTAATCTGCTTGTATGTGCTGTTGACGGCTTCTTTATGATCAAATTACGGTTTAAAAGCTAAATTTAAATTATATAATAAACATAACGTCGAATATAAGGCGACTTGTATTAATTTGTACAACTTCACATATTATTTACAACTAAATCAAATTGATTATGTATATCAATACAGGTTTTTAATGAATTCAAATATAAATATATGCATTTGCTTCCTAATACATTATGTTAAAATTCAAATGTGAACTAAAGTGAGACAAAGTGTTTCAATTAATTGAATGTGAATGCAATGGGCGGCAAAGTACAACAGCAGCTCACGCCTTGCAAAGCACTTTGCAATTTGCATTCCGATGCATGGATTATGCTAAACAGAACCTGTTGTTTTGCACCGGGAGCTGCTGCCTTCCCTATGACTGATATTCGATACAATTTATTATGCACATGGTTACTGGGCTGTCAGTAAATTGAACACTACGATCGAACCTTATATTTAAAAAGGTGGATCATCAACAAAATTTATTGAACGTCGAATTGAAATGGGTTAGGCCAACTCGACAATGTTGCTTTCCAATAATAACCATAATCATTAATTAAGAACTTTTAGATCTTATCGATAAAGTCACGGAGAACATAAACTCATGAACCTGTGTAACGAGGTGTAACAACACAAGCAGCTTGTATCACTAGACAAGGTTTACATCACTTACATATGTCACTTAATACTTTTGAGCTCACTTCAGTACAGATAACTAACAACTACTAACTTAAATGTGTACCATTTGGTCTTAGGGATTGCAAATACTTCTACAGTATTATTTGTAGTTCTTTTGCATTTGTTAGACTGGTGATTATAACGACAAATTGATTTTATCGTTAATCTACTTGCTAAACATACTTTAACCTTATAAAAGAAAATTACACTAATTATCTATCTATCTTGATTAAATATTGTTAACTGAAATAGAACACTCTGACTATAAGCATTTAAAAACTATTTTTAATTGAATCTAACTTAATATACTTTATTATTAGTAAAGAAACATAAATCGTACAAATTCGGGTAGAATAAATTTCATTGCGTGATCAAAAATAATACTTAAACTGTATCGTCCATAACTTTTGTACAAAATTTATATATGTGGAATGTAGAACACTAACGGTTTACCTTTTATTCTTCGAATTTTTAACATACATTGTGTGAGTGTTTATTCTTTAAACGAAATAGTTGAGAATTTACGTTTTTTATTGTTTAAACGGTTTGTTAATGGACTAGGCATCTGAATATTTATTTGAATATTTTTTCTCAACGAGGTGTGTACGATGTGAAATATTGTATTGGTAAACAAAATTAGATATTTCAAATTTTTATATTAATGTATTTCAAAGAGAGAACGATTAACTAATCACTATATATCAATCGAAAATATATTATAGGCAATATTACAATAATAATCGAATGCAATAATAAAAAGCAAATAATAATAAAAATAAATAACACGTAAAAGCACTTTTAAATTAAAAGTTAGCCAATTGATTGGTAATATATTCCAAAATTTGATATTAAATTTGTGTCAAGTACGACTCTGCTAAAAAAAAGGTATGCGCTCATATAAATAGTTTATCAAAAAGATTGTTTTTAATTCTTGCTGAATTCTTTCGTACTTGATGTATATTTTCCAATAAAATTATACTAATTAAAAAAAATTCCCTTCGGCATAGCCTACAGGCTGAGGTAGATTGCGAAGCTTGGTTTACCTATTTATTTTTGATTACTTGCATATACATCTGACAATTTTATAGGTGTAAATGGGTGCATCCGGACTCTGCCGCAAATTCAAATTTTACCTGGATTGTTTGAACTAGGGGATTATTAAAAGCTTCCAACTCTGCCACAACTTTTATTTTTACGGCGAACTCCTTTACAAACAATATCAAATGCCTACACAAACCAGTAAGTCTAAAACAAGTGTTTGATGAAGTTAGTATTTATTGGCTTCATTGCACTTATTACTGTGGTTTTTGTCTATTTAAAGCAGAAGGAACCTGGGTAAATCCGGAACAAGTGGACGATTTAATCTAGATGTAAAATGTTCTTTTACAAATATGAAAATATTACCTAGTGGCAGAGTTCGAACATCAAATTATGATTACCTGATATCTGTGGCAGAATTCAAAACCCCAGTGTAAACTTGCAGTGTTTAATAAAGCATAACAATGTAGGATCTTTAAATGTCGTGAATGGAGTAGATTCTATAAATGAAGACACCGGTGCAAACAGGAGGTAGCTGCATTTTAGCAATTTTTTCAGAAGAAGCAAAACACTGTTTTACTAAGAATTTATTGTTCCATTTATATGTAGGATTAAACTATAGTACTTCATACATAATGTACTCACATTTGATATGATAACAATATCAAAAAGAAGACGTTGGAGCTGCCTCCTTTTTGCACGGGAGAGTAAAAAAAAATGTCAAACACACATTTCAATGCGATTTATTAACAAAATTACTAACCATCCTTAAAACTATCTTCCTTTGAGTGAATAGGTTTTACTTCTCCTTGACACTTCAACCGGTCGTAAAACCACATACAGTCAGAAGGCACATATTTGTTGAAAGTTCTTTCACATGTAAGTATTTGGGGGGATGAAATTGTGACGATCCGGAGTAAAGCAGTAATGCAGAAGAACGTAAAGTCAACGTTACGCCATGTTTCTGAAGGGCAATGAAGTCCTTAACGATGTAACTGTCCGAACTGCTGCATTCTATGCTGTGTACTCCAAGACACTATAAGAAGATATACGACATTTTTATTTTCTTTGGTTTGACGTGCACCTTTTAAAAGTCCCGTTGAAATGACCTCTGAAGTTCAAAATCAGTTCTTCAAAAACTGTAACCACTATAAATTTGCGGCATGTGTTTTTTACCAGTGCAACCAATTCTTCTGGCAACACGAGCCTTTCTCGATTCTTTTTCTCCTATTCGATCAATTCGAACCTCCGATTACAAGGCAGGAAACTATATCCTGGTTCTTTAGATCCGTGTATAATGTTAGCAAATCTATTAGTATTTGCAAGTGTGTAAAGATGCTGAGTCTAGACTTAGTTTTTATTTTGTGAGCTGCAATTATGAGCATGTAGGTATAATTGTGTCACTGTTGATGCTACAAAATTTTCAAGATTTTTTCATCATTGCTTCTTTCTTGGCTATGGTTTCATCGTACATGAAAAAATGCAATTTTTCAGAACTAATTAAGAATCATAGAAGTTGTATTCTCACAGTTACCGTTAAAAAAAACATCTCTACTAGGTATGAGGGGGAGAGGCATATTCCGTTGAAAATCAAAAGCTAACAGCTGCAAAAATTATTTTCTCTCTTCTTATGCACCTGTTTATCAGTTATTAGATATTCCTTTTTACTTCTTCATTCTTTTCTGCTGATATGAGGTTGTCCAGTTTGTCGCAGGCACGGCAAGTATCCGATCGCGGCTTTTCAAATGAGCAGTTATAATTTGCAACAAAGCGCCGACAAAAATAGTCGTATGTAACTTGAGGCTTTACTTTTTTATTGTTCTGGATGGTAACGTATATATCAGGTTCATACTTTTTAAGATAAAGCCTATGCATTTTTTGCAAATTTAGTTCAGGTGACAAATAAAATTTATTTCCATTTTTAATGCGGCTATAGTGCAATGGTTTTTTTGAAAATGACTGTATATGCGAATCAATTTGATGTATTACACTCTCATGTATCGTATTAGGGCAATTGGTGTGTTTTCCAAGTATATCTTTGGGTACCGAATGTTATCTTAATAATAAATTCTACTCTTTTCTTACTAACGCCATATAATGAACAAAAATTATTTCCACAAAACCTGTTTAAAGTTGTACCGATTTTTATATTATATTCACGGGAACAAGAACGTTTTAGTGTTCCGCCCAATTTAGGTCTAGATATGACAACCTATTGGCCTCCTAGAAATATGTCCCGTTTCTCTTTGTGCACAATATTATTAAAGAATGCCACCATACCTTGATTAGCAGTATCGTTTATTTTTTCCAAAACATTTGAATTTACAATTACAGTTTTTATCAGTTCTCCTTGCACCTTTCAGACCTTTATTTTTGTTTCTACTTCCGATGCACCATTTTCTTCAGCTTTTCTTTTCTTAGTAATATTTTTTCACAACTTGTTTTTTCACAACTGTTTGTTTCTGTTCACCGTCATCACTTTAGCGTAGCAATGAAATGCCAGCAATTGAATTAAACACATAAAATCGTCTAACACTAGGTCCAAGGTCATCGGGAGAAAAATCGGAATCTCGGTCCTAATCGCCAAATTTTTCGATTTGACTATTGCTAGCCGATATTTTACAAAAAACTACATTATTCTACAAACTCTGTAAACGTTACAAAACAGAATAACAACGTCAACTGAAGGTGCTTAATTACGAACTGAACGCCACAGCGACGTCTTCCACATTTGCAGGTGTTGCATCGAAGCAGCTGAAATATGAACTATGCATTTCGCGTAAAAATGAGGCAGCTTCGAACCTGTCCCCTTTTTGCACCGAACCTAATAAGAAGGCATCTATATATTCATAACAATTTCCTTACGAGTTAATGGTGCTGTCTGGTTTTTGTACCGAGGGCTTCAATATGCATTTTTGCAATTTGTAACTTTCTTTGCCTCGTTAGTAAATTATGTTAGAAAATGTTGTTAGCAGATATAGTCCAGTGCAATTAAGTAAAGAAATGGCCAAACCCGGACATTGGGAAAAACAAGCTAAAAATCGGTGAAGATGTTCCGGACAAAGTTCGAGTTCACCTGAGCAAAGTCTCATAAAAACCTGCCTAGGCAAAAGACGCCATCTTGAAAAATCGTTGCCATCTTGTATTTTTACATATGTTGGCGTAGTGCTTGAGAGATTTGTCCTAACGAGTTTGTTTTTGCACCAAACTGCTTCTTACAGCTTGTATTATGAAAGTGATTAATGCTTTTTTTATAATTAAAGATGTTATAATTATATTTTTGTTTGGAAATAATGGGAATTGTTTATCAAATTTGTTATACTCTTAATTATAATCGCGATTCTAATGACCTACTCCACGGTCTGGACTTTCTTGACTATTTGTAGTTACCTGAATTAATGTACACTTACTTTCAAAAGTTTCGCGTACATTTTCAAAATCAAGTAACAATGATTTTTCAAAATTTTAGCTGTGTGGATGGGAAATTTTGAGATTAGGTTAAAGATGATATTGACAGAATTAACAAAAATTATGATCTGGCCCTCAGGACACAAATTATACTGTCTTACATAATAATTATAGATAAAAACCAATGACTTTACATTTAATTAAAACGAACATAAACATAAAGCATCAAAACTTTGTCTTGCTCTGACAGTCAAGGCATTTTGACTTTTCAAAATTTTAAATGTCGATTAATTACAACCCTGACTTAATACAACAAAAAATGGGTGTACGCGAAACTTTTGAAAGCAAAGGTACTTAGAATATTACCTTTTAAACTTCTTTGCAATAATAAATCTATATATGGAATAAATAACCTGCAGTTATTTGTCATGTGGTGTAAGGCAATACATAATGCTGAATATCGAAATTCAAGTTAGCTGGCTGACTACTTTGAAGTGAGTTTTAAACAAGACGTTACGAGTTGTTGTGATCGATTCGTGCTGTTCTCACTACTCTTATCGCGTATTCGTTATTCGCGTCCTTCGGCAATTTGGATGCTGCTTTTTAATACTCCAGTGATGGCTAGTTTTCTGTTGAATATGGCGACAAGTGTTGTGAGTGAGTATTTGCATTTTCTGTGCATCTTGGTTCGTTTGCTGTGAAGGAGTAAAGTGTTCATCGAAGTGTGGTTAGAGTATTTTTCATCTCTTGATGAATCTCGATGAATCTAGCGTCATGTATTTTGTCGAAGAGGAATAGACACGATTCGACGAAAGAGTTATTCTTACAGATCTTGTAGGAATAGTGTTCTGTGTTTTTCCAATGCAACTCACAAAATATTAAACGACAATTGGTACAATGAGAAAAAAGACAACCCAAAAGAAGAAAGGATGAGGATTGTCAAATCCACCGCCTAAATTATAAGACAAGCTATTCGATCTCGTTTTTACGATTGCACTAGGTATCCAACGGAAGAGAAAATTGTTAATGGAAACAAAAATTCAATACCCGTGCCGTTAAAATATCTGGTAGAAAACTCAGATAACACTACACGAACACAAAGCAACTAAGAGAAAGGCAACATCGATTTCTCATGCTATAATTGCCGCATCTCGCCATCGTTCGTTCATATCTCCCTTGAAACTTGACCTAGGTGTCCAGATCCATCGACGTTATGGATCAAAGGGACTGGATGCGCTATCCAAGTTGGAGTATGCGGAACCTACAAAGAAACTATTAATGTTGAAACTTCGTTGGCACTAAAATATTGATCGACAACTACGCGTATGCACAATGTGTTTATGACAATGCTGACTACAGCGTTAAAACTTCATGCAATGGGAAGTATCAAGTGCATCACCCCGGTATGATCTGCCAACAGAAATGCCCCTGACGGTATATGAGAATGGTAGCAAACAGTCAGTAAAGTCAACGATTCATCTTACCCTACTGCCACCTACATCCGTCAAAGCTTAACAGCATTTTTACCGAATTTATTTCCAGTGGAAGTGGACTTATTATATAACTGAACTATTTTATCGGCATTAAATGCAGCTCCGAATGTTTGATGATTTGGAATTCGACGTTCCGGAAATCTTCTTTCGTATTCCTGAGCGGCAGCTCTACTATTTCCATCACAAAATCCATATACAAACACAATATCGGCATAATAAAATACTTATCTTCTTTGAGTTTTTTAATGGTGTATTTTAAATTATACAATCTAAACGTTTGGATAACACTTACAGTTATCTTCGTCAGTAGTAATATGTATTAAAATTGTTAAAGATGTTGCAAACAATTTTGTCAAAGTTGAAAAATTAAAACATAAACATCAGCCTGCTATTAATATAACAGTTTGAGGAACGTATAAATCCAACTATAGAATTAAATTTTGTCATAAAATTTTTTAATTTTTCAAGTTTTCAACATCTTTAACAATTTTAATAGATAGTATTACTGACCAAGATAACTTTAAGTGTTATCGAAACGTGTAGATTGTATAATTTAAAAAACACCATTAAAAAACCTAAAAAAGATAAGTATTTTATTGAAAGTTAACATTTTCACAATATCGACATATTCTGCTGTAGAAAATTTATTAGGCATTTTTTTGAAATTACAATAATAACATTTACACAGTCAAAAAAATTGAGGCAAAAATCACTAATAAGATAATTATTACTCAAAACACAACCTCAAATTACTAATACAAAGTGTCAAATTGTCACAGCATGCTAAGAAAGGTTTAAACTTTTAAAAATGATGCAAATGTGTCAACTCCACGATTTGATTTAAAGAGTATTCTTATTAATACTTGTTGAGTAATTATTATGTTTTAGTTAAGTCGAAACAGTTTTGTAATTTCTTTTTTGAAATCATTACTAAAATCAGTCAAACATTTTCCTCTTGAATGTTATTGTTCTTGATTAAAATTCATAGAATCCCTCGTTTCTCTTGAGATAGGAAAGTATGAAGAAAGATTGTGATGAAAAATAAATAAGAGGCAGGGATTGTTTTACCTACCCCGCAAGGGAATGGCGTTAAGGTTAAGTTAAGTTAAGTTAATTTCTCTTGGTATATTAAAAATGTTTACAAGCGTTTTCTACTACAAAAATGAAAAAAATACCCGTTAACAATCAGGAAGTCAATTGGACGTTTAATGGTTCGACAAATAAAGTGTATTGAAGCAGACGGTTTTGTTTTTGAAAATATCCTGTAATCAGTAATTTTTACCGTTTTTACTTTGTTGCATAAATTATTTATAATACCTTAAATTTTGTGTACTTATTTTTTATAAAAATTAATTTAAACAGTTCTTGGAATTAGATAAAATAGACATTATGTGCTGCATTTATATACAGGGTGATCTTATTCTAATGGCCACATACGTTGGGTACATTTTGTAAGCCGGCCCTGGAAATTGAATAAAATGATTATTATAAAAATGGAAACATATTTAGTACTTATTTTGGGTTAATTTTATATTAGATGTTTCTTATTTAAAATTTATAAAATAATTTCACGTATTTTGCCAGACTAAGATTTTATTAAATTTGATTTTTTTATTAAAAACGGAATGATCGTGTTGGAGAAAATGTGAACTACATTAGTTGTGTTACCCATCTCTGTAATTTCAGGGAACCATCAAAAGTTTTGCAAAATTCATATACATATATGCGTCAAATTCTAGAATCCAAGCCAGCTAATTTTTAAAGACCGCTTCTGGATTATTTAAATTTTGATCGCGTGTGATAATTAGGTAGGAATAGCATAACTTCGCACCAAAAAAAAGTGAAATCAATCAACTCAACAGTAACAAAGTTATGGCGTAGAGTAGTTTTAGTCAAAACTCATAAATCACCCTGTAGATTATTAAGCAAGAGGAGTAGACATTTTTAACTAATCATTTTATGTTCCCTTTAGAGGTTTCCATACGCGGTAGGAGCAGTTCCTCATGACTCACACTGTATAGCGGTAGTAGGTATTTCCAGATAATAGTTTTATAGGCATACAAAATGTCAAGGGGGTAAGTAACAAATTACAATTTTATGAAACCAACGCTTTGGGGGAAGTTGCAGTCTTGCGTATATACAACATTGTTGCAAATACGTCTAATTATCCGAACTTTGATTTTTATTACTAATTTGTTTAACGAAAATTATAAATTCGTAAAAACCATCAGAAACGATAAGTTAAATAATTACGAATAAGCGCAAAAAGTATAAATCGGCATGAGAACACTAAAAAAGGCATATTTTGCCTAATATCTTATCACTATATAGTCATATATACTTTTAAATAAAGGTCATATTAACATATTAGTTAGCTTAATATGAATAGGAGGAATATATAGGGTGACCAAACGAGGAGGGGGTGGAAGATTGTACAAAGACGAAATAAGTTAGAGAAATAATTTTTGGACCACGGGTAGATATCAATAGGTACTGCATTATAAAAATATTTTTGATCATACAGGGTGTTTTATGTTATTGGAGCAAACTAAACTTATATTTTTAAAATAAAACACCCTGTATATTGTTACATTTTTGGAAAGCCCATAAAATACGCTTTCATTTGATACCAAATTGTATTGGTCTATCTTCTTTGGTTTTAGAGATATTCAATTGTTTTTCGAAAAATTATCCTTCTTGCGATCGCCGTCTCTGATTTGTTGTTAGGCGACTTTTGCGTATTTTAAAATGACAAAAAATCTTTGGTGGTCCTGTAGTATTTTGAAATATCTTTCAGATTTTTTTAACAATGTACAGGGTACCGTTTGTAAAAACAACTTTTTTAAATTTTTCTAAATGATATTCGTGTCATTCGATGCTTTGTTTGATATTCTTCCTTTTTCGTCAAGCATGTCTTATACCTAAAATTAATAATTTTCAAAATATTTTCAGTTTATTTGTGAAATTGCGATTGTAATAAAAAAAGACTGAAAATAGAGGTACTAAGTTGGTCATGGAATTATAGTTTCTTAATAAAAAATTTTTTCAAGTAAAAACAAGAGTTGATATAACAATTACAAATTGATTTAATAAATTATTTTAAATTTATCAGACTTCTTTAAACAAAAGTAATGCATAAAACACTCTTGCTTCTAGGCAAATTTAAATCAGTCCTTAGTAAAATTTTTGAAGTACTCAATTTGATTATGTTCAGATCAACGATTTCATTTTTCCTCTTTTTGTAAATGTAAACGTACAAAGATGGTCATGGAATTGTGGTTTCATGCTAAAGAATTTTTTAATCAAGTTGTATTAATTTATAAAAGAATCTTTGGCGTTCTTAAATCTCTATTACGTATACAGTTTTGAGATACTCTCAATTCTGCTGTAAAAATTCGAATCTTCGAAAGTATTTTTAATATATTTTTTTATCTATTAGCATTACCAAATTTGTCTTAATATTGTAAATTAACTATGCATTGTTTTCAGAAAATAACTGTAAATGTGTCTTATTTTTATATGCAATACTATGTAATAAAATGAACAAATACGAATTACAACAAAACAAGAACAATAAAATGAAAAAGAAAAAGGAATCAAAAATCAGTTTCTCATTAAATGCTCGAATGTAGTGGGCGGATGTACCATCATACTGGAACCACATATTTACATAAACTGCTTCATTAATATTTTGAAGATGGTTAGGTAGCGCATCTCAAAAGACTTAAATACACCTTGCCGGAAAGTATCATAAAAAAAATAAGGACCTATAACATGGGGCCCAATAATCCTCCCCACACAATACGTTTAGTGACCACCGAATTCGTTGGTCAACATACTTGTAGCTTTGTCACTAAATAATGAAAATTAGGAACTTCTGCAATTTTTTTGCAAGAACCATTTGCAAAAACTAATTCTTGGTTCAAAATCTTGACCATATAGTTGTTGATGAAGTTCTATATGATATCCATGGTGTTTATTGGCATTTAGTATATTTTTCACGCTAGATTTTTGATATCAGTCATATGTGATATTTGTGAAGTACTTACATGAGGATTGTTTTGGATTGCAAGTAAAACTGTAAGTTGGTTTTCATCATTTGTCACCGCTTTATTGGCTACTTCCCGTTTTTTAAATTTAACACTACCTGTTTCTTGAAATCATTGTAAAAGATCTTGAAACGCCTTAGGTCGCTGCTTTTTTCAGCATCCGGATACCTTTCTGCATAAATTTTACTTGCCATAAGCAATTTTTTTGGCATTCTCCAAGAATATAAATCATTACAACCATTTCCTGAATATTTAGAGTCATTTTCAATACTTTGAATAAATTAAAACACAAATTAGGTTTAAATTGAATAGAACCAATTGTTACCAATAATGTTTCTTTTTTCAACAAAGTATTGTCATGGCACTCTTGTTTTTTAATTGCGAGTTTAAACATGAATTCCAAACAATCTTTGTTATTTGATCAGTAACGAATTTAAGTTTAAAAAAAGACGTAGAAAATGGTAAAGTTGATTTTAACATAATTAAATTGAGTACTTCAGAAATTTTACTAAGGACTGATTTAAATTTAGAAATTTCATTAAGGATTGCTTTACATTTGCCTTGAATGAATGAGCGACCTGTGTAAGAGTATGCACCAATTTTGTTCAAAAAATGCAGTTAAATTTAGAATAATTTAATTCAGTCAATTTGTAATTGTTATATTAACTGTTCTTTTTACTTGAAATTTGTTTTAGTAAGAAACTACAATCCCATGGCCAACATAATATCTCTATTTTCAGTCTTTTTGTAATACAATCGCAGTTTCACAAATAAACTGAAAATTATTAATTTTAGGTATAACACATGCTTGATGAAAAAGAAAGAATATCAAACAAAGCATCGAATACCATGAACAGCATGAAAAAAATTTAATAAAAATGTATTTACAAACATACAAAATCTAAAAATTAAGAAATTTCAAAATACTACAGGACCACAAACAATTTTCTGCAATTTAAAAAAAAAACAAAAGTTGTCTAACAAATCAGTGGCGGCGGCCAGAAGTGGGATATTTTTTTGAAAAACAATTGAATATCTCTTAAATCAAAGGAGATAGACCCATACAATTTGATATTAAATGAAAACGTATTTTATGGGCTTTCCCATAATGTAATAATTTATAGGCCGTTCCATTTAAAAAAATATATGTTTATTTTGCTCCAATAACATGAAACACACTGTATGATCAAAAATATTTTTAAAATTTAGTGCCTATTGATATGTACCCCTGGTCCAAAAATCATTTCTCTAACTTATTTCGTCTTTATACAATCTTCCATTCCTCCTTGTTTGGCCACCCTGTATACTTTAATATGTTGACGTATTGCTCTTAAGAAATGGGTAACTCAGATTATGTATTATGTATTGTTGCATTAAATTTATTTATCATCAGAAGACTAATAAACTTGTCATTATTACTGTCAATTTCGATAGCTTAAGTCGTCTTTTATTTGTGTATTTACACATACGCCTTGAGCCATTATTAATTTCAACCCAATAATGAGACAAACTAATAATGGGGCTAGGACAATGTGATTTTGATAGAAAATGTCGGATAGAAACAATCTGTCAGAATGACGCACACTTGTCATCGGTTATCACTCCGAAGGATACTGTTAGTCTGTTGACGATAAAATAGTATATTGCGTTCGACGCGTAAGTTGATCAATATTTCGCTCAATTTTGCAAAACTTGGGCTCAGTAACGGTCAACTTACGCGTCTATATAATAATAGACTATTTTTGATAGGACAGGCATAATTTCACGTTTCAATTCATGTATGTAGTATATCTTTTAACCAATAGAACATCTTATCGATTTATTAGAACATAAAAGTGAACATATAGGTTCATAATAATATCATTCTTTAATTTGAATCTTTTATTAGGTATTTTTAAAATACTAATAGAGTTAAATATTCCCATTCTATTCTATAAATATTACAACAAAAGAAAAATGAGTTCTTCCCCGTCACGTTTAATCTGCCTTTTTATATGTATGTAATTCTTTATTACATCTAGCAATGAAATTTGAGAAAGCAATATACTCACATTAGAGTTGCGCAATAATAATAAAAGTCAGGGAACAGATTTTTACAAATCAATAAACGTAAAAAGGGTAAAATATACGTCGTATTTGGTTATATTGGTTTGTATTGGTAAATAATTTAAAATCCAGTTTGGAAAATAAATTCAATATTCTAAAACCCTATTATTAAGAAAGAAAATTAGTGTTACATGTTACAAAAATAAATAACATTGCAATTTCTAAGTTTTAAGCATAATAATATTAAAGTATTAATTGCTACGGTTATGGGAACCTTCGGGTTGTTAATGGACAGGTTGTAAAATAACGCGTTTTGAAAAGGAAGTACATCATTAACTTGCTTTAAATATAATGACGTGAATATTGTTTTCATTTAGAGAGCTGGTGCTTTTGTAAGCAAAAACCTTTAAATGAATTACGCGACGATCAAACCGTTCCCTAATCGGTTTAGTTCCCTTGTACGCTGAAGAGGAACAAGTACTTTCTGTATGATAATAATATATGGTTTACAGCATGCTAAAGATGTTTGTTACGGGGTATTGTAGTAATTGTAAACATTCTTAACTCGTTTTGTAAGTTTTATTTTTCAGCAATGAATGACGATTGTTCATGCTTCATAACCGCATTGTACGGAGATCGAGATAGATTATGGATGTTACATTGAAAATAATGCACTTTTAAAAACAATGTCATAAAATCATTTATTTTGCGAGTCTAGACATGGCGCTTCTTCAGCGAAGTCAACGACCACTTGGTGCCGGTCACCTGAAAGTCGCAAACACCGGGTCATACTTCAGTAAAGTTTGCGGGGCGCCACGACGACGATCTCACGTTTTCATAGCTTCTTATTGGCTTTACTTTTTATTTTCCCAAAGTTACCAAGATTGAAGTTCAAAAGTAGTTCTATAATTTCATATTCAGGAGGTGTTGTTAGGATTATTTGTGCACGGGATAGAAGTAAACAAACTGTGCCGATTACATTTCAAAAATATCAAAAATATGTACTTGTTGATATGAAAACATACATTTGGCACACAAATAGTTTGTAGACATTTAAATCAGAATTACCTCACATAAATTATACATACATTCTAGTTTTTCGGATTAGTCATAGATGAAACTGAATCACGTTAGATAGTTTACAATAAAGATGTTTCTTCCAAGTTCCTGATAATACTATTTATTCATACTTCCTACATAAGAGTGAATTAAGAAGCTTGTCCATTTATTGTTACTACTATGTCAATGAATGTATTTAGTATTGAAAAGTATTTGCCCTCAGTGGTTGTTTGTAGATATACGTCAAATGCCTAGGCACTCTGTGCCTTTGGTTGAATGGGGTCAGTTAGTAACTGCACTTTGTACGTTTATAAAACTTTTAAATTGCAATGCTCTTAAAAAAAACTTGAATGTATAATTCAATTGCATCATTCTAAACTATGATGCTTTTATTGCTTCCTTGTACTGAAAAACTAAAAACTGAATTTTAAAAGATCAAATAAAGAACGATAATCTAACAATATAGTTTACATAAGAACTGTATAGGAATAGACGTACTACAACTCAATACAGCTTTGGCTGGTCTGAAATATTATTTCTGATTTCTAAAAATTTTAGTGGATTTTCAGTTAATGGTTAAACATTGTAGTAATAAAAGTAATGAAACAGACAAATCTGGCACACAGTACCATGCCTTAAATAAATGCATATTATCGTGATTATACCAAAATAGCAACTACCTTCATTTGCACGGATAATGAAAACAAAGATGTTACTTATAACTTAACATTATAAGAACGTCCGTTGCAATCGTACCAATCAAGATGGCGACCCGTCATTTTGACGAACGAACTTTTACATTTAATAAAGAGGTTAATCATAAGGGAAAACGTAATGAAACATCAAATTTTAAGAATTGTTGTTTATTTTCTAATTATATATTTAACATTTAAGTTCATCGTCGTCTTCCTTATGTTCGCATTTTACGCACGTCGTGTTTACTCCATTACTACAAGGACCATAAGTATTACAGTTTTTATTTTTCCCTTTACACCCTCCAATTTGGGAAGTTTTTTTCTACTTCCTTGAACTGTAGTCGAAGATAAGGTTTTTTTCTCATTTTCTTATTTCAATCTAAAGTAATTTTCCGCTAGATCTTCTACTAATTGAAAAATAAAGTTACTTCTTTATACAACATCCATGGGTTTATTAATTCTATGTCCAACATGTTGAAAAATATATCAATTTTGGGCAAGTAATTTGTTCAAGGGTATCAAATTTTTTTAATGCGGTATTGCACAGCTTCCTGAAAATTTTTTATGGGTTTCGTGTATTTCTACGGTTGGATATTGTAGAGTATAATAGTAATATCACACTTTTTTTGTTTTTAATTTATAGCAAGTTAAGTTAAAGTCTTCCTTATTATACATATCACAGCAGGTTATCAGCAAGAGACTTGCTAGTGATGTAACATTCCTCTCTTTTGATAGATAACGTTCCATTAACTTTATGATATTCAACAGGAGATACATGCAATGATCTAAGCATGTCTTCACCTAAATATGGAAACCTACTGACCAATTATTTTGTGTCTGAATCTGTAGCAAGCTAAAATATTATACCAAACTTACCAGGTTTCGTGCTGATGTATTGAGCGTATGAACATTGGACTATTATAGGAAACGTTGTCTATATTCAACCCTGATTTGCAGTACGCAATGTTTTTTTTTATAAAATGGTTCTAATTGTTAGAAGATGCTGCACCTTTTAAACGGATCTTATTTGATCCGTATACTCCTCGGGCATACAAAATAAATGCTTTCAAAACTACTATAGTTACGGACCAAGAGTTAGTCGTCTTTTGTACATTTTTTGACATTTAAAAGATATCACTGTCCAGCATACATCACCATGCACTAGATTATTTCCCTTTGATCTCAGCATAATTTATAGGTCCACAAAACTACTGATTCTTTACTTGCGTTACTTTCAGGAACTCCCTGAGTAAAACCTCCATTACGTCCTGAAATTCCTCTATGTGTCCAGTCCGTCTACTACCGTGATATTGACCTAATAAATTTAAATACAGTAGGCACAATTGCCTCCAGACGAAGATGAATTTGCTTGATTTTATAGAAGAACTACATCTTCTCTATCTTCTTCCCAATTGGGCCTTCGATATAAAAAATATGTATCTTTATAGTATTTACCTAAAAACAAACAGTTTATTCTCACTCCGAATAATTTCAGAAAATTCTTTGTCTGAAGGATCCCCTCACGAAGTAACATATTCAGGAGTAAAGTCGTATCTTGTGCACATTCTTTATCAGAATCTCTTTCTGACATATTAATTAGATACTCCAATAACTCTTTGTCAGATAAAGCACGACGCGCCATTTATACGCAAAGACAACGTTGTAGCAACAAAAATTAGTAATTTTACGTTCCCTTTACAGTAAACGATGCAACAGAAAGCAATGTTTCCTTTATAAATGCTACATGGAAAGATTTTTCCATAAACTTTATACAAAATATCTGATACGGAACAACACACGACGTTCCAAACCACAAAGTGGAAATTTATAGAACTAGCCTTCCCTCCGCAAAATTTTGCGTTTAAAATTAAATTTAATGATGATAAAAACGAATAATAAATTAAATACAAACGTATATATGTAAATGGACAACAATATTAGCGTCGGCTGCTAGACTTTTTCAAAAAAATTAAAACCATAAAATAAAATTTTGACTCCCTTATTTCTTTCTAAGCAAAATTACCATCACATCAAAAAGTTATCGAAATCAGTCAAGCTGTTGTCTCGCAATCTGCGGGAAGTAAATGACCCGATTATTTTAATATATAAGATGATATAATTTGATTAATAACTTTTTTAGGATAATTTTCTAAACATGTACATGCCAATTAAAAAAATTCCAAACCCGCCTGCTTTTATAAATTACTGATAACACAATTTAAGCATTTTCACTCATATTTAATTAATTTTTTGACCTTTGCTTTATATTAAGAGACTTTATCAAGAAAATTTATGTAAACCAAATTTTCTTTAGAATATATTCAGATATTGAACGAACTTGAACTAACACTTAAACTCCACCGTAGGAATTTTTTGGCGCTAAAATACGTGTCTTATCAAAAAATTGCATAGGACATAATTAGTCGATGCGTTTAAGGCCTATATGTTCGAATTTTTTTCTATTTGAAATATACAGCTTCTTACAGTGAAACTGCAAGATTATCCCCGGCTTGGCAAATCTCCGATTTTAGTGCTAGATCAATCTCAGGGGATGGACACCCAATCACAAATTAGTCTCTAGACCAATATAACTATTTATTAACACTCAAAGAAAAAGTTCATCAATAGCATATTTTTTAAAACAAGAAACTTAAGCGGTTAAGTGTGTTAAAGAACACAATTCCTAGATTAAGCTTAGGAACAATGCTTATACTTAATAACGAAGGAAAAAAAATTAGTAGCATTCTCGTCTTTTAACGAACACCCTCTATATTTGTAAATTTAAATCCACAACCTTCGTATTGAAACGATTAACTTCAACGTGGTCAATATATATATTTTATTATATATATATATATATATATATATATATATATATATATATATATATATATATATATATATTATATATATATATATATATATATATATATATATATATATATATATATGATCCCCGGATCGACTTTAAAAGAGGAAAATTCTCTTATTTTTGATTTCTCAGAAAAATTTCATTCTTGATGATTTGCCCTGCTTGTTTTCAAACCCCCGAAACACAAATTACTTTCTATTTTACTGGTACGGTTCTCGAGATAATATCATTTTTCTTGAAAAATTGGACTGGTTTTCCTAATTTTTAGAAGTAACTTTAGTAGGCGGATTTCATTGAAAAACACCACTGATAGAAATTGTCAAATGTGATAATTCTGTTGAACTGCAAATTAATTCATGCTAATCTGAATTGTATGTTATAATGTTGACTTTACAACAAAGAATTTATCTAATTCAATGTTACGGAACTGGGGAAGAGTGCTACCGAGTTGTTATCAGAAAATTCAACCAAAAATACCCGGAGGTTGCCATTTCGAATGCCGGAGCAAAAAATTTGGTAACTAAATTCCTTCAAACTCGCTCGGTTTTAAACCTAAAGAAGCCAAAGAAGTTGTTCCATGAAGAAGATGCTGCTACTGTTCTCGCCGTTCATTCCGCAACAGAAGTTCCAAGGTTGTCTTTAAGAAGGAGGGCACTACGAATTGGGATAAGTAAATCTCATTTACAAAGAGTCTTAAAGGAGAACAAAATTTTACCATTTAAGCCGCAATTTAGGCAAACTTTAGAGAACGGTGATGAAGCCAAACGACTGGATTTTTGTTTAGAAATTGGCAATTGAGTTTTGGAAGATTCAAATTTTCATAAACGAATAATGTTCTCCGATGAATCGACCTTTTCAACTAACGGCGTCGTTTCCTCCCAACATTGCCGTTACTGGAGTAGGACGAATCCAAACTTCCGAATTGCTAGTCGCAGACAATGTTTGAAAAAAGTTAATGTGTGGTGTGCGGTTTCGTACCATGGAATTATTGGCCAATATTTTTTTGATCAAAATTTAAACCGTTATTCATATTTGGAAATGTTGCAAAATTTTTTAACTGATAAACTGGATGAATTGCCATTGAACTTCCAAATTGAAATGTTCTTCCAGCACGATACCCTGCTCATTATGCCGGTACTGTTCGACAGTGGCTCAATACAGAGTTCCATGATAACTGGATAGGAAGAGATGGTCCCATTTTATGGCCGCCGAGAAGTCCTGATCTCACAATAATGGACTTTTATGTGTGGGGTCGTTTAAAACAAATTGTGTACAGTGAGCCATTAGACAATGATGAAGAGCAATTGAAAAATAGGATACGGAATGCTGTCCTGTCCCTTTCAATGGAAGAAATAAGGCGCAGTTTCAATGAATTCAGAGCTCGCATTGAAATCTGTGCGGAAAAAGGAGGAGCATTATTCGAATAGAAAATTTATAGTTCAGTTTTTTGAGAATTTCATTTCATTTTACCATCAATTGTTAAATTTATTAATTAAAACTTGTGAGACCAATTTGATTTTTCCTTTGAAACAAATCAATTTACTTCAAAAAATTACGAAAAGCTCGAATTTTTCAAGAAAAATGATATTATCTCGAGAATCGTTTGAGTTAAATAGCAAGTAATTTGTGTTTCGGGGGTTTGAAAACAAGCAGGGTAAATCAGCAAGAATGAAATTTTCTGAGAAATTAAAAATAAGAGAATGTTCCCTCTTTTAAAGTCGATCCGGGGACATACTGTATATATATATATATATATATATATATATATATATATATATGAAATTTAGTATCGTAAATTCTTTTATGCTAAAACCTATATAAATGTTACAAGTAAAATAAAATATCGACAAAACGTTTGTTAAAATTTATCAATTAAATTATTAAGGTATTTATCAATTAAAGCGAGTTATCATAGCTGCGGGCAATCCGCATAAGGAAAAAATTTAATGAACTGACGTTAGATATCAACAGGTCGTTTTAGATAACCTTTTTCTAGCGATCGCAAAAAAAGATCTTACACAAATCGATTCTTTTCTTATCTTACATTGCATTCCATAGCGTTATAACCCCCCTTAACAATTGTAGCAACATATAATTAATAAAGCATTGAATATAAAAAAGCTTGTAAAAGTTAATTTTAGCGGCGGTGTAAAGCACAAAAAAAACAGTTATTATCATCACTTATCTGCGTTAAATGGTGATACATCCTCGTGACATAGACGTACCAGGTGTATCGCAAAAGATTATAGTTGAAAATTATGTCTTAACGACATTGACGTTGCAAGTGTAGAAACAATGATACGGCTCAGGAATTTTAATTTATTTAATTACTTAATGAATCGACTGTAGTCACCCAGAAACCAAAAATAAGGGTGCAGACCCAGCCCCTAATGGAAAGGCCAATAAGAGGAGAATCCAAATAAAATAACTCTACAAGCATTAGAATATTGTAAGTGGTATTAATGAAAAAGAATTATTATACATACGTTCTTGGATATGGCGATTTACCAAGCAATCCCTTTAAAAGGAAAAAAGACTTCTCATTTGAACTCCGTTATCACAAATGAGGAATTGCAGAACACCGAACAGAAGAAAAACAGATTCTTCGACACATTTGCACAGGGTTTTGGCATTAGCAGTGCGAATGGGAAAGAGCAAGACAAACTTACTAAAGTAATCGCTCACAACTAGAATATGAGTGTAACCTTGACTAGATCGAGATAAAGGTTCGATGACGTCTAGGCTGATCATTTGCCATGGTTCGTAAACTTCTGGGCGGGATCCCATCAAACCAGCAGGCTTCGATTGTTCGGGTTTATGTTGAGCGGAAGCGCTACATCGCGAAATATATTTCTTAACATCGGATAGCATTTTAGGCCAATAGAAGCGCTGATGAATACGCCAATAGGTTTTGTAGGTCCCTAAATAGCCAGAAGTGACATTGTTGTGATGGTGTTTCAGAACGACTCGACGAAAATCTTTTGGTACGATCAGTTTCCAATTTTCATGGTTTTGGTAAGTAACGCGAGAGGGAATATGCTTATAGATTAACCCTTCCTTGACTAACCAACCAGGATATTTGTGCGTTGAAACATATGTAGATACTAGTTATCAGAGGTGTTTCAAAAATCATTCACATTGACGAAGGTTGAAGTGTCAGCGAGATCGGCTAAGACTGGGACTGAGCGAGACATAATATCGGGAATCAGATGTTCGTTTTCCTTTCGACGAATTAAGGTAAGGTTGTAAGGCTGAAGTCTCAAAGCCCAACCAGCTAAGCGTCCTTGTGGATCTTTCAACGAGTGAAGACACAGCAACGACTGATAATCCGTAATCACGGTAAACTGTACCCCTTCTAAATAGTGTCATAGTTGATCCACACACCAAATGACCGCTAAGCATTCGCGCTCGGTAATACTGTAATTCCTATCTTCACGAGTTAGGAACACGAGAGATAACAGACAACGCGTTCACCATCGCTAAATGTTTGTGTCAATACCACGCCCAACCCATAAGCTGAAGCGTCGGCTTGTAAAACAAATGGTTTTGCAAAGTCAGGACATTGCTAAACGGGTGCCGTAACCAACAGTTCTTTGAGGCGTCGAAAAGGGTCATCGCATTCAGAAGTCTATTCAAATTTGACAGATTTTCGCAATAAACGACTAAGAGGTGGTACTACAGTAGCGAAGTCAGGAATGAAGCGTCGATACTAACTACAAGTTCCTAAGAAGCGACGAACTTCCTTGACATTGGAAGGTGCCGGGATGTTCAGAATAGCCTGCACCTTAGAAGGATCTGGGTGCAGTCCAAAAGAGTCAACGACATAACCTAAATATTTTAGTTCAGGTCGGCATAAGCTACACTCTCGGTTAACTACGATACCCGCTGCGTGCAATCGGTCGAAAACAGTGGAAGGGACTTGAAGGTGGTCCTCAAAATCTTTTGACACGATAACCACATCGTCCAAATATACTAGGACGTTTGGTTGAAGATTAGGGCCTAAGATATTGTGGATAATGCGCTGCCATGTCGCCGGTGCATTAGTTAAGCCTGCGTTAAGCATGCGTCGAAATTGAAACAACCCGCGTCCCGGTACAGTAAAAGCTGTATACGCACGAGAAGATTCAGCACCCCCTACCTGCCAGTATGCAGATTTGACATCTAAAGAACTTAGATAGTGAGCATCACGAAGCTGATCCATGATGGTAGTAATATATGGAAGAGAATAAGAGTCTTTGACAGTTACAGAATTTAGTTTGCGGTAGTCCACGCAAAAACGAGAAGTACCATCTTTTTTTTGGAACAAGACAAACTGGTGAAGCCCATGCACTTTGTGACGGTTCAATAATTCCTTGAGCGAGCATGTTATCGATTTCGGCATTGATAAATTGTTGTTTGGAAGGGTTAACCGGATAGTATCTCTGTTTAATAGGTTGAACGTCCAGTGGTACGACGATTTTTTGTTCGCCAACTGTAGTGAGACCCAGGATTAGAACCATGGTTGCGAATTTATTGTCCAATAGTGTATCTAGTTGTTGTTGTTGCAAGGGAGAAAGACCAGAACGATCACTAACTCCTGCTACGTATGTAGGGAGAGGTTCAGAAGCAAAATGCCAAACATCATCTGTAATATTTGGGATAATGCCCAATCGGTCCCAATAATCTATACCCAAAATAAGATCTTGCGTTAATTCAGGCATGATCGACTATTATAGTTTTATGTTTAAGGGTGATAGGAGTACTGATATACCCCAGTACTGAACTGTCAACACCGTTAGCGACAGTGCAACAAGTCGATTGACAAATAGTAAATTTAATTTTTGTAATAATTGAAAGGTTTCATTACCCACTAAAGATCGAGAAGCTCCCGAATCTAACAAACCCACAAAGGAAATCCTATGAATTTGAATGTTTACATAAGGATGGTTGTCTTGGGACGCGTGTTGGATAACGAAATCTAAAGTGGTTTTAACAGGAAATGAAGATGCTAAGAACGTCTTTGATTGAGCAGGAGACTCGCGACGATTTAACGAGTTCCCCGATTCCCGTTTCCCGAACAATTCGTGCAATTTCGAGTAGTGAAACCTCGTTGACCACAACGATAACAGATCAGCTGTTTTGGTTCTGGACAAGAGTTGCTATAATGACCTGGACGCTAGAAATTCCAACAAGGTGAAGTACTAACTTCGTAGACAGGTGCACGATGAAATGGTCAACGCGGTGATTGGTAAGCAAATTTTGGTTATAAAATAGACATAGCCGATTGATTTCGAAGGGTATTTACACGACTAATCTCGTATTTAACCACATCGTACTTTTTACATTCCTGTAGCAAACTTTGTGCTGTTGTAGGAAAGGTAGAACCTAATTTATCTAAGTAAAAACGCGCTAAATTGCGCCTGATAGTACGCACTTGCTCAGCCCCAAAAGGCGGTCTACTAGGTCGAGCAAACATACTCTGCATTAAAGAAAAATAAATGTCAACTTTTTCGGAAGGTCCTTGAATTCTAGTTTTAATTTCATCTAAAAGGTCGTCGTCGTAATAAGGAGATAAAGACGTCTGGCGTAGTAGTTCAGTTAATTCATCCCAGTCATTGACACGGGAAGAATTCGTGTTGTACCACATTCGTGCTTGACCATCTAATAGATCGTAAGCAGTATCGAATAAAGTTACCTTATCAACCCGCGAGCTGTAGCCATACGTTCGACAGTATCGAGAAATGAGTTCAAAGTAACTCCTGACCCATCCCCGGTAAATTTAAGTCCCCATTTAAAAACTGGTGTAACATTAACAGAAAGCCTCGATGGTTGCGATTTTATTGGACTCGATGTACTAGGATCAGGTATGTCCATGGCAGATATTTGGAAACTTTGGTTGAACTTGAAGGCTTTGAGGTCAATTGTTCGCGAAGGGTCCGGAGAGAATTTTGTGACTCTTTAAGGCGAGCGAGTTCGTCTGAAGAGATATCGCACAATGTGCGCGTTGGTCAGCGTGAGCTAACGTAACGAGAATACTTAAATATGCGCCTTCCCCCGCAGCATCTTCAAATGACTCAATTTTCGAAGTTAATTTAATAATTAAACTGGAAACAGCAGTTAAATTATCACTTCCAGAGAATGGATAAGGTGGAAGGACAAAGTCATCGGTTTTTTCCATTTTTAACAGTTGTCGCAAGGTTGCTCAACTATCGTCAATTGTACGAGCTAATGTGCCCCCACGAATGCTTAACTCGTATTCAAGTTCACCCGAATGTAATCGATTAATGCCCATATTGGTTAAAATTTAAAGAAACCTGTGTGGAAATACAAAAAAAACGCATAGGTATAATAAAACAGTAACAAACAAAAAGCACCGCTTAATATTGCAAATTCAAATAAACACCCGAATATAAATCACACGAATTTGTAATACCCTCGACACCCAACGAATATAATAATACATACAAAAACTTTACCACTTATAATTTAAATATAATACTTTGTTGGTGTTGTGGTGTACCTTTTTACTAAACAATTCCTAATAAAAAGGAAAATAAACATGAACAGTTAACTGAAGAGCTAAAGTTAATGTTGAAAATTGTTGAACAGTGATCTAACGTAAAAGGTGAGAAAAAAAAGAGCGAGGTAAGTTATTTCTGGCCGAAACGTTTGGTGCCACTTTTCTTACAGTAAAACTGCAAGATTATACCCGGCATGGTAAAATCTCCGAATTTTAGTGCTAGCTCAATCTCAGGGGATGGATTCAGTTCTCGATAAAATCGCTGGATTAACTTACCTCAAAAAAAAAAAACCGGGTGCGCCACTCTCTTTGAAAATATTATTTGGATACCTACTCTAGTAAAGAGAGAAGTCCCGAGTCGGCCTTAGGTTCCTACTCCTAACAAAAAAAGAAAGGTTAGCTAACACAGCGGGACACTCGCCCAATCACAAACTAGTCTACACCAACATAACTATTTATTAACACCCAAAGAAAATTTTTTAAAACAAGCAACTTAAGCGGTTAAGCGTATTAAAGAACACAATTCCTAGATTAAACTTTGGAACAATACTTATACTTAATAACGAAGGAGAAAAAATTAATAGCACTCTCGTCTTTTAACAAACACCCTGTATATTTGTAAATTTAATTGTATGGCAACTACGTTTTGTCTTTCTTTTATCTACAACCTTCGTATTGAAACGATTCACTTCAACGTGGTCAATGTATATATTGAAATGTAGTATCGTAAATTCTTTTGTGCTAAAACCTATATAAATGTTACATGTAAAATAAAATATCGATACCAACAAAGCGTTGGTTAAAATTTATCAATTAAATTATTAAGTTATTTATCGATTAAAGCGAGTTATCATAGCTGCGAGCAATCCGCATAAAGGGAAAAATTTAATGAACTGACGTTAGATATCAAACAGGTCGTTTTAGATAACCTTTTTCTAGCGATGGCAAAAAAGATCTTACACAAATCGATTCTTTTCTTATCTTACATTACATGCCATAACATACTAACCCCCCTTAACAATTCTAGCAACATGTAATTAATAAAGCATTAAATATAAAAAAGCTTATAAAAGTTAGTTGTAGCGGCGGTGTAAAGCACAAAAAAAAACAGTTATTAGCATCACTTATCTGCGTTAAATGGTGATAAGTCCTCGAGACATAGACGCACCAGGAGTATCGCAAAAGATTAGAGTTGAAAATTATGTCTTAGCGGCCACTGTCCTTGACGTTGCAGATGTAGAAACAATGATACGGCGCAGGAATTTTAATTTATTTAATTATTTAATGAATCCACTGTAGTCACCCAGAAACAAAAATAAGGGTGCAGACGCAGGCTCATAATAGAAAGGCCAATAATAGGAGAAACCAAATAAAAGAACCATATAAGCATTATAATATTGTAAGTGATATTAATGAAAAAGAATTATTATACATACGTTCTTGGACATATATTATGATTTACCCTTTAAAAGGAAAAAACGACGGGCGTTTATGCAATTATGTAGTCATCCATATCAATTTTATTTGTTTAATTATTGTTTGATCCGGTAGTTTCCGTTATTAAAAATATTACAATAATAAACTGGTATAATTGCACGAATAACCAAACAACGGTTCGACTTCGTGGTGCGGCGTGTATTAAATTCGAATAGCAAGTGCCCGCGATAAGAAACAGGTATGGTATGATTGTTTGGATGCGGTTGAAATTTAAATTAAGGCTGCGTTTACACTGTGAAGAAATAAAAGTGTTACAAGCTGTTTTACAAATATTTGCTAAAAACCAAAAGCTACTCCTAATAAACTCTATCAGCTCTACTAAAAATCTCACTCACTCACTCAGACCAGGAAAATATTGAATTAGTTTTTCCAGTTAACGAACACGTAGTGGAGATTAGTGAACAATTTGAAGAAGAGGATACAAATCTCAACCAATCTGTTGCTTTCGGTAATAATTATAGAGCTGATTTACGAAACGTTGTATGGAAGAAAAAATCATTACATTCAGTAAATACCCAATACTTAGGACAGAAGACATTACCAAATGCATGTAAATTAGGAACCCCTTACCAATTTTTCAAATATTTTGTTACAGACGCCGTGATAAAAAAAAATTGTAGATGAAACAAATCTCTTTATTAGATCTTCGAATCCCAATCAGCTGTTTACTGTCAGTCCTGTTGATATTAAGAAGTATCTTGGCATCTGCATATTTTCCTCAATTATTAATGTTCCGAATATAAGAATGCTCTGGAATAGAGGAACAGGAAATGAAACTGTTATAAACACATTGCCCCTTAATAAATTTGAAAAAATAAGACAGTATATTCATTTTAATGGTAATGGACAATAGGTGTTGGCTAAAAACTCTCAAAACTTTGACAAATTGTACAAAATTCGTCCATTTTATAATCCTTTGCAAGAAAGATTCCTTACTGTTACCATGTAGGAATGTTTGTCTATTGCCGAACAAAATGTGTCACTAAAACTCGCTATCATCTGAGGCAATGTATGTCTGTGAAACCACACAAGTTGGGATTTAAACTATTTGTACTGTGCGGAGTTTCTGGTTTCGAATATAAAATTGAAATATACACTGGAAGCGAAAATAACGATACCAAACACCTACCAAATGAGTATGATCTAGGAGCCAGTAGTAATGTGGTAGTAAGATTGTGCAGGGAGATTCCGGAGTATGTTAATCATATACTATTATACAGGTTTGCCACTGCTAGCATACCTATCAGCAGAGCTTGGTATTTGGTCACTTGGTACAGTTCGGCGAAATAGGCTCTCAAATTGTAAATTAATTGCGGATGATGAATTAAAAAGAAAGAATAGAGGGTATAGTGAAGAGTTCGTTACAAATTATAAGAATGTATGTGGTTGTATGAAAGGATAATAAGGAGTAACTCTTGTGTCGACTTTCGTGGGGATATCGCCAGTAAGTAGAATTGAGAGGTATGAGGAGAAAAGAAAACAAAAAATACAGGTAGAGTGTCCCAGTATTGTTGGTCAGTATAATAAACAGATGGGGAATTGACCTCTTAGACAGTTTCATCGGAAGGTGCAAAATTTCAATGCGTACAAAGAAATGGTGCTGGCGTATTTTCTATCATCTAATGGTCCTTGCCATAATTAAAGCTTGGCTTTTATATAAAAGAGCCCGCTTACAAAATAATGATATGAAGAACTTAAAATTAGTAGATTTTAGGGCAGAATTAGCATACACTCTTTGCAAAACAGCCAGACCAAAAGTGATATTGATGTAGCTTATGAGGAAAAGCGCCACAAAAGACCAGCCAAATATATACTCCCATCTGATGTAGGTCAAGATAATGCTAACCACTTTCCTATATACCTATACAGAACGAAACCGGTGCAAGGTTCCAGGATGTAAATTTCAGTCACATGTAAATGTCAAAATGCAATATACTTCTTTGTCTAAATAAAGACAGAAATTGTTTTCTAAATTTTCACAAACATTAAGCTCCATTTCTTGTTTAATTAACCAATAGTTTTTATGTTTATAATAAACTATCAAAAATTATTCTTCCTTTGTGTTATTTCATATCCGCAGTACAATCTCAGTATCTAGACAGTGTTCCACATATGACTTTTTTCTGAAAAAAAAAAATTTCAAAAGTCCAAAAATTGTGTTTTATAATTTTGTAGCATTCTACTCCTACAATTAAGTATTATATTTTTTTCAAATCAAAATAGACGATCATGCATTGTAGGGTTAACAGATATTTTAAATACAGAATTATAATTTACATCAAGTATGCTGTTTTACCTTAATGATTAGTTACCATTACTACTCGTTTGTTATTGTACTTATACAGGGTGTATTTTAAAATCACCTACAAACGAAAACTGGAGATTCTATGATTCAAAGTAAGACAATAATTATCATAAACTCTTTTCCCAAAATGCTTCCTAACCGAGATACAGGTTGATTAAAAAATAATTTTATTAAGATTTTTTTAAAAATTCCTCAAAAACTACAAAAGATATTACACTGAAATTTGGTACACCTAAATGTCTAATTAACTATAATTAATCCGGTGAGTTAGAGTCAACTGGCTCCATCCAGTAGCGTAGAATATGTTAAGTTAATCACTTTAAGTAAAAAAAACGCACGTCCCTGCTTCTTTTGAAGAAATATTTTTTTGTTAAATTCAACATTTAATTCTGCAAATAAAATCATACGTAGTATTTTTTCGATTCCGCACCCCTTTTTGAAATATTTTGCATTAACATAAACGACTACATTATTCAGTAATAACCAAATTAAATAAATCAGAGATTGCTTTGCACTTGACAGTTACGTATCTTATGTTTGCTAAAATAATTGCATTTACGCGTGTTTTGTAATTCATTGTTTGTGTCTAATTACTGTGAAGAAATGAATTATTCCAAACGAGAACTGGTCGATATGCATTTATTTTATGGTAATACTAATTGCAATGCTCGGGTAGCTGCTCGACTTTATGAACAAAGATTTCCAAATAGAAGACATCCACATCATACTACGTTTAAAACCATTCATCGTAACTTGTTAGAGTATGGAAGTTTAAAAGGAAAGAAAAATTCCGGACGAAATGCTCGTGTACCAGTTGAAATTGAGGAACAAATTTTAGATAGAGTTTATGAAAATTCATCAATAAGTACGCGTGAGTTAGGTTTAGAATTTAGTGTGTCGCATAGCAAGTCTTGGAAAGTTTTACGAGAACAAAATTTACATCCCTTTCACCTACAAAAAGTGCATGCATTATTGCCTGCTGACAATCCTCGTCGAATGAATTTTTGCGAATGGTTTTTAAATAAAAATGCTGAAGATGTACAATTTGTTAGAAGCTTATTGACTACTGATGAGTGTATTTTTTCCCGAAATGGAATAATAAACTTGCATAATTCCCACAAATGGTTAGATGAAAATCAGCATCCCACTGTAGTTACAATTCACCAACGTAGATTTAGCGAAAATATTGGGATAGGTATACTAGACGATCACCTAATCGGACCTATCCGTTTTCCTCAAAAACTTACTTGCGAATTCTATTTAAATTTTTTGAGAGAAGATTTGCCAGAATTATTTGACAACGTACCCTTAGAGGTTAGAATGAACATGTATTTCATGCTTGATGGTGCACCACCACGTTCTACACGAAACGTCAGAAAATTTTTAAATACGTGGTTCCCTTGACGCTGGATTGCACGAGGAAGTGAAGTACCGTGGCCGGCACGATCGCCAGATTTAAACCCATTGGATTTTTTGTGTGGGGTTATCTGAAAACTCGTGTCTATTCTGTTCAAATTGATAATCGAGAGCAACTTTGGAATCGCATACAGATGGCATGCGATGAGATTAGGGTTATGTCACAAAGTTTTCAGCGTGTTAGGTTTCATTTGCTAAGAAGAATACACGCTTGCATTCAAAAGAAAGGAGGACATTTTGAACAATATGTAGAAAAATAATTATTATTTTGTTTGTATAACTGCGTTATTTTTTTGCAAAATAAAACAAATTTTGATTTTTATTGAATAATGTGGTCGTTTATTCGGGGTGCCGAATCGAAAAAATACTAAGTATGATTTTATTTGTAGAATTAAATGTTGAATCTATCAAAAAAATATTTCTTCAAAAAAACCAGGGCCGTGAGTCTTTTTTTTTACTTAAACTGATTAACTTAAAATATTCTACGCCACTGGATGGAGTCAATTGACTCAAACTCACCTGATTAATTGTATTTAATTAGACATTTAGGTGTACCAAATCTCAGTGTAATATCTTTTGTAGTTTTTGAGGAATCTTAAAAAAACCTCAGAAAAACTATTTTTTAATCAACCTGTATCTCGGTTAGGAAGCATTTTCGAAACAGCGTTTATGATCATTTTTGTCTTATTTTGAATCATAGAATCTCCAGTTTTCATTTGTCGGTGACACCCTGTATATCCTCTCCTGATAACGATGCATATATTGAAACGCGTATAAATATATATATATATATATATATATATATATATATATATATATATATATATATATATATATATATAATATAGTCCACACGAATAATCGTATTCTTCGAAGAGGGCATTATTTGTTTGAAATTACATTTATAGGGGAATATAATTCCTATACTATACAACGGTGAAATGATCATCTACTGGAGACTCAGAGGTCACCAACTGATGCTTTTAATATCTTTGTTAGCGTCATGCCATTATAACATATTGAAGAATTACATGTAAATTTAATATATTTATCGGTCTCGTAATACTATTCATAAAAGATTAGCGTTAATTAATATAATTTGGTTCATCAGATCATTGAATTATGAACGTTGTTTACTAGAATTTCCAACGTATAATTTTTTTCATTTGACTCCCTACAAAATCTTTCTTTGGAATCAGATATTAAGCAAATTAATGCGTTAGGCTGATTATAAAATGAAAATATTGACAGCAATTGTAGATCGTATTTTGAATCAATAGTTGTAGTAATTTATTTAATAAAAATACGATTTCCGTCATTCGTTTATTAGTTGACTCGTTAATAAACGATTTTGTTACGAAAATTAACGTTAAAGACTACTTTTCGCAATGATTTTGGTATTTGGTATACCCAACTCACATTTATGTCAAATAAAATTAAATAAACCACAAAAACATTAAATAATATTACTTTTATCAGAACAAGAAATGATACGAGTTTTTGACATATTTTAATTAATTACGAGGGAAACTATTTATACTTTGAGCTTTGGCAACACTGATTGCAGTTAGGCGCCGTTTTAAGTTTCCATAGAAACGGCTGACATTGTTGACAATAACATACTTCATACTTTTTGTGAATACCGTTAATAGTGTTGTTTACGGTCACTAGAAGATTTCGTGTCAGCAACGAAATGGAATTGAGTCGTGAAAATTTTGGTGCGATGATTTATTACGATCTTCGACCTAGATTATCAAGACAAGAGTGCATCGATCAACTTAGTTCCACGTTTGGTGATGAAGCTTCATCCTTTGTCACTGTGAAACGCTGGTATAACAATTTTAATCATGGTCACCTTTCGCTCACTGACAAAATTCGCGAGTCGTCCAATATCAGTTGTTATCCACGAAAACATTGATGCTGTGCAAAAACTAATAATGTAAGATCGCCATGCGACATACTGTGAAGCTGAGCGAACCCTAGGCATTAGTTCCACCAGCACATAAAAATATTACATGATCATATGGCCATGAAAAAGGTTTGTTCTCATTGGATCCCATATAATTTGGCGAAACCACAAAAAGATGCTCGCGTCGATTGGTGCACCTAATGCTCAAGAAATACAATGGCGGTGCTTCAAAAGACATATACAATATTGTGACAGTTGACGAATAATGGATATATGCATACGAGCTGGAATGTGAACAACAGTCGACTGTGTGGGTGTTTCAAGATGAACAAAATCCAACAAAATTGTTCGCGCTCGGAAAAACTGCGCCTTTAGAGGAATGTAGAACGGTCAATTCTGAATGGTACATAACCTTTTGTTTGCCAGAAGTCTTCGGTGAAATGCGGAAAACAAACAAGCGCCGTCGGATCGACAATGCGAGCTTTGGCACATCTCGTTTAACAACCGATTATTTGAACACTCAAAAAATCAAATTAATGGTCATCCGCCATATATTCCTAATTTGGCACCCAATGACTTCTTCTTGTTCTCGAATGTCAAGAATAAATTGCGTGTACAACGATTTTCGTAGGCGTAAGAAGCCGTTGATGCCTTCAAAAACCATGTTATGGAGGTGTCTCAAGAAGATTGGAAAGAATGCTATGCCATACGGTGGAACGAACGCAAAAATGTATTGATCATAAAGGAGATTATTTCGAAAAACAATAAAGGAATTTTTAATGACAAATTATTGTTTTTTCATTGTTAGGCTCAAAATATAAATAGTGACCCTCGTACCTTGATTTCTAACATAAAATTCAGTCCCATTGTACATATGTTTACTTACATAAATCTATTTCAAATTTTCAATTTTAAGAATACTTTTGATAGTTTTTAACAGATATAGGGTTGACGGCAAATATTGTAACTAACTCACGTGTTAATTGTTGATTAATAATGTCAACCATTAACCCGATCGCTTTGCTTACGCATTAATATATCTCGATTATTAATCGCCTTTATCAACGCGCTTGTTGGTTAAATAACTAGTAATAAGGTATTGTGATAAAATATTTTGTACGATAGACATTTGTCATAAATATGATTTGAATATTTGCAAGTGGTTGGATTTACGAATAAAATACAAAATTGGAAAGTGAATAAAATACGTTTCACCGTTGAAAAAATGTGAAAACGTTAACTAAATGACATCTATATAAAAGAAGCAATTACAATCTACAATAGGCTTATAAGCATAAGCATAATTCTTTCATTTAGCTTTATGGGAGGTTACTGTTTTTTAACTATTGATTGTTGAAGTTATTCTTTCGTATAAGTGAAACGTTGAGATTTTTATCGTTTATGGAATATACGCTTAACGAAATATGTTCGAATTCAATTTGTAAACTTGTGCAACTTATAACAGTCAATTTCAAAGTTTTATGACATCATTTACTAAATTGAATTTTGAAATAGTTTTACTTCTTTTGTATTGTACAATATTTATGGTTCGTGTAATATCAATAAATATACAATGAAAACAAAATATTTGAAAAATTTCCCATATGTATAGAATTTCTCTGAAGACCACTGGCCACAGGGTGTCTAACTTACAAACGGCAGTAATTTGTATTAATTAGAAGGATCATTTGTTGTAGGATTAAAAAGAAACAAAGAAATCTAAGTTTAAGGTATTGTCTGGCATTTATTTATGTTTAAAACGTCAAATATACTGTAAGCATGTCTAATGATTATATTTTAATGGTTATTGATTGTATGTGAGAGTTGTACTAACATTGACGGTCTAAACCTTCTTGGTGCAGCACTATGAATTTCTCTTTCACAGACCGTCATATCACGAAACTGTAATTAAACTTAATATCATTCTGTGTACATTTTAAATGGTAATCAATTAAAAATAATACTTCGTTGATCTTATAACGGTATTACTTCTAGAAGACAATTCATATAAATTGGGTCTAAGTGTTGACTTTTAAAATCAGTTCGTCACTCACTTTATGCAAACAAGTTTTCAGTATGAATTAATTTATGTATAAAATTTAAAATATAAATGTGAATAATGACTTGTTATATAAATATGCTGTATTACCTTTTAAAGCATTGTTTAGTTAACCAATGGACGGTTATAAATGTTAAGGTAACTAATTTAAAAGTGTGACAGTCACAAAGATTGCATAAGTTATTGAAACTATTGAATTTTTTTGGGAGAAATCTTATTATACAATAAAAACAATATGCAAGGTTATTTTAATATCAGAATACATAGTTCAATTAATTATTTAAATCAGATAGATAAAATTTGTTTACTCCATTACATTTTGTTGATTTACGATGCAGCTAGTTTTGTTAATAAATTATGTATTTTGCTAAAACATTTTTTACGGTCTAGGATTTAGTGATTTTAAAGTAAGTGTTAAAAGTTTAATTTTAAAACGTTGGTTAGCGATTGAATCAAATTATTTACCCCATTAAACTTGAAATGTATTATTATAGTAGTAAAACACTCAATACAGCATTTTTCAAGATCATTAGATTTGCATATGAAGCTTAGAGATCTATGATATGGTAAAAATATCTCTTTATCAATACCTAAAAAGGCTACCCAATCACATACCAACAAGTATTAATGTCTAAATTATACAAAAGGACATATGTTTTATTCTGATGATGCTTTTAAAGATATTCTGTCATATAAAGATACTTAGTGCAAATAATCACAAATTAAATCAGCGTAACGTATAATAAAATAAATATATTACTTGAAAATAAATCTAAATAAATGTACGTGGAGCAATGCTACAGTTCGCGGAATCGAGTATTTAGTTTCAACGAATGTCAAATAGTTAAATAATTAATTATGTGACTTGGAGTGATGGTATTGTATAACTTTCAGTACGGTTTAATTCCGCATCAATGGGTTAAAAAACTTATTTCGTTATTTAGGAATGAAGCACCATCCAACACTATGGTTTACCAATTGTTCGCAGAATTCAAGAATGGGAGACAAACGTTTGATGGATCTTCGTGAAAGTCGCCCACGCACCTCCCTTGTCACCAAACACATCGATGCTATGCGTGAAATGATTTTAGCAGGTAGAAATGTCACATAATGAAATAGACATTGCGACGACACAAATACAGTTAAATTCTGTATATAACATTGTAACGGGTGGCGAATCTTGGATATGTTCATATGAGTCTGAGACTAAACAGCAATCGACTGTAAGGTGTTTCAAAATAAATCTAAACCAACAAAAGTGATGCGTTCACAAAGCGTTTCGAAAAAAAAGAATTGCTTGCTTCTTCAGAAAGATGGGTCATGTTGCAACTGGTGCATTAGAGGATAGAATGATAGTTAATGTTGGCTGGTACACTTCAATTTGTTTAACGGCAGCTATCGCTGAAATTAGAAGAAAAAAACTGACGAATTTATTCTTCATCATGACAAGCGTTCACACAGCACAACGAACTGACGAGTTTTTGATTAGTATCAACATTCATATTCACCTGATGTATCATTCAATGACTTTTTATTCCGACACGTCAAACATAAAATGCGTGGCGAGTGTGTTTTATCTCCTTAAGAGGCCACAGAGGCATATAATCACTTATTCCGCTGATACCTTGATGAGAGCGGAAAAATTGTCTTGAAGATCAGTTTCGTCGGGTGCAAGTGTATAGATTTTAAAGGAGAATATTTTGAGAAGCAATACAGTCATTTATATAACTTAATTTGTCTTTTTTGTTATGATCGAATAAGTTCAACAGTAAATATGTAATTAATTTAATTTGTCTTTAGTTTTAGCAAATTCACCAGTGCTCCTCGTATCAATTGTAAAACTGTTTCGTTGCAGGCTTTAGGCGCACGGGTCTGAACGGCTATTAAACGAAAGGGATGAAAAGGATATTTAGATGGTGGAGCAAAGTTTGAAACAGTCTCCCGTAATTAGGAAAAATAGACAACTTTGGTAGAGCACGTTTCCAAATTTTTCTTATAAAGGGCACAGTACAGTGGTTACTTAGTAAAACGTCAACCGTAAGTCCAGGCATCAAATTGATTAGACCTCGGTCGGTACCCGCATATGTTGTATTTAAACAATTTTTTAATGTAATGTGAAGGCGCACCATTTTGTTGAAATACGATTTCCTTTTCTATTTGCAAAAAAAAAATTAAAATCCCGTTCATTCGTGATTTTTAAATTTTGACGTTTACAGTAACACTAACATAAATCCTCCAATATTCGTAACAATATATGTAAGAGTATTAAAAAAGGCGACTGTAGATTTTTAATCTTCATTGCATATCTATTTTCAGTTAACTTAACGATTTTAGGTTCTCGCAGCGAATATTTAACAACAGATCATAAGTATTACATCAACAACGTACCTAAAATGCAACGTAATAAGTATGAAAATGAATAAACCTAACAAGTATTAATTACACTGAGCTTCAATAGTTCAATCCTTTTAATTTTGTTCTTCTACGTTAAAGGGCCTCATTAAATGTGCTTATATGTATAAGACACCCCAAAACAACAGCCTAGTTCGTTACTCATTAGTAACGTGTGATTATGCACCTACGATACATCCAAGAAGATAGTCGTATCTAGTTGCATTAGAACTCATTAAGGAACGTTATAATTTTTCTTCTAATAATTTCGCTATCACACATTTCATTGAAATGCAAGCAGAATGAGGTCAGTTTCCCCCCACTACTTTTAATCGGATGACGTCGCAATTCAAATGGGTGGAGGTGGGAGTGGCCATGCCCTTAACCCCATGTGACTAAACTGGAACTTCCAGCTGATTGGTCCTACGCACGCATACAGCCTCAGGTTGAGAGGTTTGATTGGAGGGCCTAATAGTAGGCCACGTCCCCTGGTTCCTTATTGGTCCTTAGACTCCACCCAGCCTCCAGACTCTGTGCACTGATTAGAGGCCTAAGGCTCTGCATTCTGATTGGTTCGTTTCGTTTGTTTGTTGTTTGATGTTTAAAACTAAAGAATATTTTCTGTAATAAAGTTTGATCATGGCCCCACCTAGTAGTACATGTTTAAAAATGAATGCAGATCCCTGTAAAGCTTTAAAATAGTATTACAATAATGGGAGCCCGATTCCATCTCGTAAGGCAACTAACTATAGGATTCCGGAACTTCCTTTCGAGTATTCGCCCCTGTTCGGGTCCCCTTGTTTACTATAGCGGGAAAATTTGAAATTTTAAATAGTATTCTAATAAAGGAACCTGCATACTATCTCATAAGACAACTATAGGGCTCCGGAGCTTGTTCGCGAGCCTTTGCCCCCTTACCGCTCCTTATTGGGATCCCTGATTGTCTGTGACACCATATAGTGTTGTATTTTTAAAACTAATGAATGTTTTCTGCAATAGAAGTTGATCATGGCTCCACCTAATAGTATATTTTAAAACTAAATGTAACCGTTATGGCGGGGAATTGGAATACTATTCTAATAATGGGGTCCGCATACTATCTCGTAAGACACCGTTAGAACTCCTAAACTTGTCTTAGCTTGACCGCAGTCGCCCTCTTATTGTTTGTTTGTGGCGCCATCTAATTATGTATTTTTGAAAAAGTTAATTGTAGATTAAGTAATGCGGTCTGATCGTGGTTCCGTCAAGCGATTTATTTCAAAAATAATGGAAGGCGGGAAAACTTAAAATTTGAAATAGCATTCGGAAACTAGGGCCTCATGGGAGTTGGAGTTTCCTGTAACTGATATACCAGTTATAAAAAGATAAAGAGGGTTTTCAATAATTTATTATAAGTAAATCAATACCTATAAAACTGGATTTTATAAAACGAATTAATTAATTAATAACAATAATACTACTTATAAATTACATAAAACCGCATCTCGTGCATCAGCAACTACACAACATAGTAATTATAATAAAACTGTTTGTCTAAACGAATATTAAATTGGTTGTTTTGCCTGATGGTCTTAAAGAACGGCTCAGGTAGCACACATTTAAATTCCTCCAGCTCCACTGCAACCTCTCGCCGTATTTTGTTGAGATGATGCCCAAATTGAATATTTTGTATTCTATCCCTGTATCTAAATCCTTAACGTTTTTAAAGGGTTTAAAACATGTTGGTGCATTTAGAGCAGTTAAATGCATACCTGTAATTATAACATGACATTAGAAATCTGCATAAGTAAATAGACAAAGTAAATAAAATAAAGTATAAAATCAAAACGAAGTACTTAGCACTGTTGCTAATATATCGTTGCGGTAATTACGATAATTACCGTATAACAGTCAAGATACAATGCACTAGAAAAACTGCTGTATTCGAACGTTTTAAGCTTATGAAGATAGATAAAGCTAAATTATCATCATTAGAGGTATTAATCAACGCTTATAATACGATTAATTATATGTTGATTTGAAACTAGCCCTATCAAAAGGGCTTTAGATTTATAAACATGTTTCAAGAATTCGTTTCTACCCGATCATCTTATTCGACTTATCAGTATGCTGACCTGAAACCAGTTTCAGTGAAAGTCTAAGATGTTGATTTCAAGCAAATCCATAAATAGATTTTAATTATTTACCAATTATTAAATCGATAAGTTATAGTAGAAATGGTCTGAAACTACCTTCTACCAAAAGATCTTAGATATAGAAACCAGATTTAAAATTCAAGTCTAAGATATTGATTTGTAACTAACCTCTGTCAAAAGGATCTTACGTTTATAAAAAAAGTTTGAGTACACAAAGTCGTCGTTATTGAAAATGGATAAATGCTGGGGAGCAAATGAAATCAACATCTTAAACTTGCAACTTGAATCTTGCTTCGATAAAAACACAGCAGATGTACAACCGCGACAAACACTGCTTATTGAGAATAGGCAAATGCTTGGGGGCAATTTTGTCTTCGGACCTTTGTACCATTCATCAAATCAACATTTGAAATCAACATCTTAGACTTGCAACTTGAATCTTGCTGCATAAAAAAAATATCGCTATTTCCTTAACCATAATTGTTATTTTAATCTTACGAGTAATGTAATGTATAACAGGCTTTTTCCGCTGACGGTTTACTTGAAAAGTTTACTAGACAATTAATCGAAGGTACGATTAACATTTTACACAGTGTATTTATTCGCTTACGTTGCATCTCTAATTAGTTTGGTTTGGGTTGTGATAACTAATACTCAGATATTTTTATTTCAAACAAACATCCGTGGAAATTAAAATCCACAAGAAATAATACAAGTCTAAGATGTAGATTTGAAACTAACCCCTGTCAAAACGGTCTTCAATTTTAAGACAAGTTTCAACATACAACGTCCTTATTCGAAAATTGACAAATGGTTGTGGCAAATGGAATCAACGTCTTAGACTTGCAGCTTGAATCTTACTTCGATAAAAAATGCAGCAAATGTACAACTGTGGCACACAAACTCCATATTGATGGTCAAACGCCTGGGGCAATTTGGTCTTAGCACCTTTGTATGAATCACCAAATCAGCATCTGAAATCAATATCTTAGACTTGCAACTTGAAGCTTGTTTCGTCAAAATACAGTGATTATCCTTACCAGTAATTGTTATTTTGAACTGGAAATGTATAATGGGCTTTCTCTGTTGACGGGTTACATGAAGAGTTTGATAGACAATTAATCGAAGGTAGTGACTTTAATTAACATCTTACGCAGCGTACACATTTATTCAATTTATTCAATAATTAATTTGATTGCGATATCTAATGCTCAGATATTTTTTTTATTTCAAACCCCGGGGAAATTCAAAACCCACAACAAATAATACAGTGGAATTTTAAATTTCATCAATTACAATTGCATGAGTCTTGCATTAGTTTTAAAAATATTCAATTAGATGAATCTCCGCTGTTTTTCTTGTTTGTTTGCGTATTTGCAGCGGTTGTTAGTTTATTTTGTTTCCGGGTTGAGTGACTCTATTGCTTATTTATTTATAGGTTTTACAGTGTTTGTACTATTACACATTTTATTGGTTATGTCAATCTCTTGAGCCGTCTGGTGTTGTGTTTATTCAGATCCATCTTTTGCAACCTTCTTTGAACATCATAAATTTTCAGATCCCATTTTAAACCTTTTATCTTTAACAGTAATTTGCAGCAGCTACTTTAGACAAGGCTTCTCGCATATTTAGTGAAAGTCTTTTAAACCACACCGTAGGACTGGTTTTGGAGCCTTAACGATCTTCTATGAGCTGGTATGAAGCCCCAGCATTAGAATACTACTTTCAAATTACAGTGCAGCTATGAGTCCAGGACAAGTTTTGGAAGCCTAACGCTGTGTTATGAGTTGACATAGGGCTCTAGTATTAGAATGGTCATTCAAATTTTAAGTTTTCCCTTCATAATAATTACAGAAATCTACATCTACTTTTAAAATATATCAGTAGATGGAGCCACGTGAAATGTTTAAACTTTAGGTTTTCCCGCCTTCCGTTACTTTTAAAATATACCGCTAGATGGTACCACGATCAGACCCTATTACAGAAATCTACAATTAACTTTTTCAAAAATACATCGCTAGATGGCGCCACAAACAAACATATAAACCACTGCGGTGGGGCTAAGACTATGACAAGTTCAGGAGTCCTAACGGTGTCTTATGAGAGAGTATGCGGACCCCATTATTAGAATATATTTAAATTCCCCGCCATAACAGTTAAATCTACTTTCAGAATACTATTCCAAATTTCTCGCGATAGTAAACTAGGGGAGCCGAACAGGGACGAAGACCTGAGAACTAGTTTCAGAGCCCAATAACTGTCTTACGATATGAAATAGGGTCCCCATTATTTGAATACTATTTTAAATTTCAACTTTTCCTGCCATAGTAAACAAGGGGCCTGAACAGGTCTGAAGACCCGAGAGCAAGTTCTCGGGCCCTATAGCTGTCTTATGAGATAGTATGCGAGTCCCCAAATGATGGAAATTATTTTGAAGTTTCATATTTCACCGCTAAACCCCTATATAAAGACATACCTTTGCTTATATCGTTAGAAAGTCTAGACAATTCTATATAATGTTGGTTTAAGGTTCATTGGCGTGCTGACAATACGAGTGGGACAAGCTGTTGAAAGTGTAATCATTAAAATTGCTGTAAATTCTAAACCACGTATTCAGTTTTAGTAAAATAAAGCTTGTTTGGAAGATAAATGTAGGTATTTTAAATTGCCGTTCCCATTGTTTCGGAATTGTTCGTAATAAAAGTGCTAGAGAGCGCAATTTGTTATATCAGTTTTTTTTTCTTCATTTTACCCCGAAAATTTAAATCCTATGGTATATTTTTGACGTCGTATTCTAAAAGTACATTTAATTTTCAAGAAAAACCTAAAAACCGCAAGCTTGTGTTAAAGTTATAGCGAAATGAAGATTTTTTAACATTTTAATTCATGAAGTTTGGTTTTGCTGAGCCGAATTGGATAAATGTTGGTCTCATATTAAAGAGATAGTTGTTGTTAGTAGAATTAAGGATCAACAGTAATATTTACTGTCTATCACCGTTGCTATTTATTTTAATTGCACCGACTTAGATATTTATTATTATATCAAAATCAAAAAGTAAATTAAATTTGTCATAACAGTGATACAAGGTTTATTTTAATACTGTTGTTAGTTTTAGAGTTATAGCGAAATTAAAGTTTAATTTTAATGTGGCTCGCCCTGTAAAGTTCAAATAAAATTAAAAATCCGATTGTAGATACACCCAAAAATATTAGGTATTTAATGCCTCTATAAATGCTAAAATTGCCTTCTGTCACATTCCAAACAGTCTCCAGTTCAGAAGTACAGAGTACTTCTAGACCCATAACCAATAAAAGACATATTTTTCCACTATCAGAATGATAATTATATCCAGAAAAATAAAAAATAAAAAATTAACTAAGTAATTCGCAGAATTTCATAATGGTTCATATATTTTTCATAAGGAGTCCACTTGTGCCCAAGTTTTTATTTTGAATTATAAGTACTATATTATACATCATATGCAAGTTAATAATGGTATTCACTGGTTCTAGATCATAGGCTCGCCAACTGGCTTGTCCGTAAACTTCTCCTACCTTCAGTAAAAACATCTTTTATCAAGTTAATAATGTAAAATACTATTTAGCGTTATACACATATTTTAACCCAAAACTGCATATAAATATACCAAATATACAAGAAATGTACGTAACTATGTAACTAAATTAGTGGGCGATATTTAGGTAGGTAATCGTGAAATGGCCAACACGAAAATTTTTTAACAAATCCTTTCGGTGATGCAAAAAAATGAAAATCAGGTAATTTTTATTTTTATTGCACTTATTTACTGATTAATAGGGCAAGTGCAAGGTACCATTAATAAAAAATAATGCGTGAGGTTTTTTATTCGGAAGTAAAATTTCGCATGTTTATAAAACGGTGTATTAAAAAAACAAGTTTTTTATGACACATTTTTATTGCATGAGTTTAGAAAACGAACCGCTTAGCGGTCAGTTTTTTGAAGGACAAATGCCTCAAACGTCATACGAAACGGATTTTATTTTATATTTTTTCTATTTTGCATATTTTCGCTAAAAATAAAAAAATACAAGTAAAATTGTAATAACATTTAGGAAAATTTTGGTTTGGGTGGTTTAGGGGTGGTTGCCATGTTGACAATATTGCCATTGTCACTAGTAAAGGTACCTAAGTATCCACCAATCCTAACAAATCTGCGAATACGTTACCAACACTAAAAAAAAGAAATGTTTAATTTTGGATAACGTGATACACTGTAAAACTCATCTGGGTTTCATAATGGACGTATTATAAACGTAAAAAAAAATTACAGTCGTTATAAATTTTCAATACACTGTGTTTGAAAAATATAAACTATGCGTAAATGTAGAATTTCACGTAAGTAAATGGGCAAATTATACTACCAATCCTGTTTACTTGCGTCCGTAGAAAGGGACATACACTTTCCTCGCTGAATTTAGGGAAAAAATAATGGATGATATGTGTTTATAATAATAAAATTTACTTATTCACTTTTGATTTAACTCTTAATACGAACTTTTCTGAAATGAATCACAGGAGGTGTTAATTGAGCTTTGAACCTGTTACATTAATCTACATTCATACAAAAATTTTAAGTATGGTGAAAGTATAAAAAATTAGCATACTTAAAATTCTAACGAATTATAATAAAATGTTTAGTTGTAAAGATATCAAAAAGATAACAAAACACTTTTTAGCACTTTAATACAAAGATTTAATAACTTACAATTTCGTAAAGTATCAATATAATTTATGCTTAAGGTGTTTATGAAGAGACAAAGAACAAGGATCTGAATTTCTAAGGTTCTTACTGTAAGAGTAAGTAATTATTAATGTTCCTGTTTACAGATAAAATATTATATTCTTCAGCCATCTTAAAAATTAATCTATTTTATGCCATATTTGAAGTAAAAATTGACGTTTTCGTAAGAGAAAATAGTTGCGTTACTAAGGCAACATTAACTTTTTACCCTGGGATTAAAGATTTTTTAATCCTAAGATGCATAGCTGATAGTATATATTGGATGGACTCTTAGGCTCTTTTGCTGACTGAAGAAAAATTGCACGTTTCGTTTGGATTAAAAGTGCGCTCTTGACTCGTAGATTTGCATCCGCTCGGCTTCGCTGCACTTCTCCTTGTAAGCTCAAATTTTGCTTGTACCAAAAAATGACACTTTTAATCCTAATAAAACAATCTACTATCTTTAAATCGCTCATATTAATAAAATAGCAACGTTATGCCAGTAAGATTGTACACACTATACTATGATACACCAAAACTGATAAAACGAAAAACAATTCAAAAAGTATATTCGTCTTATTAATCATTCATGAATCCAATGTGAATGTGCTACACATTCTTTTCTAATTTGCAGTAAAAAGTACATGCGAATATATGCACATTAACATGATTCATACTTTTCTTGCTTTAAACATGTCTAGACATACAATTAAAAGAAATTGGGAAATAAGCTACATTGTAGAGATTTCAAAGACGTAAATATATAAAGTAATTTATATAATTATAATAATTATATTAGAAGTAGATTTTTTTTGTTAGTATGCTCATGCTTATGGTTAGTAATTACTTATTTTAGCTTATATATATATATATATATATATATATATATATATATCTTATTGGAGACTGTTCAGGAGTCCTTCTCCTCTTCAGCCCTGGTCATTCCATTGTTGTTGGTGTTGCGCTATTTTGTGTTATTGCATTGTGTACAATCATGAGGTGTGGTAATTTTTGGAATGAAAAAAGAAAAAAAAAGTGTTTAAATTTATTTGAATTTGAATTTTAAATAGTGTGTGGTTGGGTTTAAGTGTGCGTGTGGGATAGTGTAGTGTGATTAATTAGATCGTTGGCCGGTGTCATGCTGGGTCGTCATCGAATAGACGGGAGGATGCGGAGGGCATATGGGGTATTATCGAGGGATTCTTCTACCTCCTCGGGGAGGTCGTCGAGGAGTTGTGTGAGGATTGCGGGAGGATGTTTGAATTTTAATTTGGGTTTTTTTCGAGGGAATTTGGGAAAGCGGTAGTTGTAGGGAGTGGTAAGGATTTCTTTGGTTGGGATAGTGTTGCCGAAAATTCTTTTATAGGCGAAGTTTTTCTGGGGTTTTTGGATACGGTTTGTGATTGGTGGTATATTGGCGTGGTGTAGGGTGAGGTCATTATGGCACCTGAGGGGTAACCTGTGTATCCGTCTAAAAATTCGGCGTTCACAGGAGGCGATTGAGGAAAGGTGATTGGGGTTAATGTTTGTGTTTATAGGACCTACTGATTCTACCCCGAAGGGCGCCTAGTAGGTTTGCGCAGTTTCTAATCCTGTTTAGTGTTCTTTTTACATCGGCCAATTGAGGGTTGTAGTGAAGAGGATTCCTAGGTAGGTGATTTCATCTTGGAGTGTGAGCCTTTCTTGGTTAAGGGCAAGGGAGACGTTTCTGGAGGCAAAATTCGGGAACTTATCCTCTGCGTAATGAGGATGTCGGAAACGGATTGTTTGGGTTTTGGTGGGATTGACGGAGACTCTCCACTAGTTCGCCCAGTTAGAGAAGTTCCGTAGGGTTTTGGATATGAGGCGGGAGGCCGTTTCGCTGTTCCGATTAACCGCCCAGAAGGCGGTGTCATCCGCGAACTGCGCAACGACTCCTCCGGGTTGGGTAACTTCGGAAATGTCGGATGCAAAGATGGTGTAAAAGATAGGGGCTAAGGCAGAACCTTGCGGAACGCCTGCTGTAGGTTGAAAAGGATCGGAGAAGGTTTTCCCTACTTTGACCCGAACTGACCGATTGGTCAGGTACGAGAGTTGGAGTTTGGCGAAAGGGTCGGGTATGTTAAGGTTTCGGATCTTTTGCAGAAGATCGGTGTGCCAGACTCTGTCCAATGCTTGCTTAATGTCCAGAAACACAGCCAGATTGCATTGCTTGTGATTGAATGCTCTAGTGGTCTCTGTAAGCAGCTTCAACAAGGGATCGTGACACGTTCGGTTAGGACGGAAACCAAATTAGCTGTTGGGAAGGAGGTTGTTGTATTATAGGTGGTCCCTGAATCGCCTGACTAGAATCTGCTCAAAGCATTTTCCGAGGCAGCTCAAGAGTGAGATTGGTCTGTGGGAGGAGGGTAAGATCAGCGTGGGGTTTAGGTATGATGACGGTGGAGGCCGGTTTCCAGTCCGTCAGGGAGTACGATAGGGTAACGCATTTATTGTAAATAGTGGAAAGGAAACGGAGGGCTGGGTCGGGTAGGAGGCGGAGAATTTTACGGTTTAGGCCGTCATGACCTGGGGCAGAATTTTTACCTTTTTTGAAATATGAGCTTGCCTGGTCGGGCTTGATAGGGGCGTAAAAAGACTCTGGTCATCGAGTAGGGTTTTGGGAAGGTTAAGGGTACGGAAATCTTCAAGGCGACTCTCAAAACGTAAACTACTGCCTTAGATGGTGCCGAGGTCTTTAAAAGAGGTCACCTAATGAATTTGTATACTACAAAAATGTTTTCTTATGAAGTGAAATATGTTGCACCACTCAAAAATGTCTAAATCCTTCTATAAACCAATACCCAAAACGGAAAGAAAACCAAACTCAGTCTGATTCACGGCAAAATACCTATGACGAAGTCAAGAATTAGGAGGATTGTGCACGATTTTTTTTTTAAATCTACCACCAACAGTTCGCAGTATTTTGAATATAGTTAATAACGAGGAAGACCTACCAGTTTTTTCAAAAACAACATTTCAAAGTCTGCTAAGCGATATGGGCTTTGAATATAACAAAAGAGGTCGAAATTCGGTATTGTTAGAACTAACAGATGCCATATCCTGGGGACACAAGTACCTTTGACAAGTAAAAGCTTTAAGGGAAAATCCTAATGTAAACCTTGTTCATACCGATGAGTCTTGGACCAATATTGGGGCTTCGGTCACGATGAAATGGAAGGACACCACAGTTAAAAATCCACTGGATGCTTTTGTGAAAGGACTGAAAGGCTGAATTAACGTTGTTGTTATTTTAAATAATGCATCATACCATTCTTACAAATTAGATTTTCCAAAAAAAGCATGGAACAAATAGCAAATAAGGGGTTGGTTAAGAAAGAAAGATATTTATTTTGTAGAAGACTGTTTAAAAAGTGAACTGCAGCTGCGCAAGGAAAACAATTCTACAAATATAAAATTGAATCAATAGCAGAAAAATGTAAAGTGAAAGTTTTTAAATTGTCACCTTATCACTGCGAGCTTAACCCTAATGAAATGGTGTGGAGCCAAATAAAAAGGTACGTGGCTTAAAACAACACTAATTTCAAAGAAAAGACTAAAGCGTTTAATTAAGAAAGCTTACCACTGCGTGTCCACGGATCAATGGAATAATTACGTCGCTCATGTTAAAAAAATCGAAGAAAAAATGTGGAAAATAGACAATTTACAAGACGATATTGCACCAGTAATCGTAAATTTAGAAGGCGATTCCGATAGTGAAAACGACTCGGATATGGATTGCGATTAATACGATTCATTCAATCACTGCATAATCATTATTTCCTTTTACGATATTAAAGTTTGAGATGATTAATTTCCATTATTCTTTAAAACTCAGATTCATTAAAAGTTACTATTAATTTCTATAATTCTTTATTTCCAAAGCTGTTGTGAATACCTTTAATACAAAAATTGTGGGAATATTACCTCTGTCCGTCCAGTTACAATTGATATTAAATATTATTTAATATCAATACTTGACCGAACCGCATCAAAAATATCAATCAACAAATTCATTTAGTTTAATATTAGAAAAGATACTAATGACCAAAATATTGCTTTATCTGTTTCACTAACCCTAGTTACTTCTCGAAATGAAGCGCGTACGGTCCTGAGATACCAGGCAGCTCCCAAGGGGCAACGCTGCTCTCCGTATAGATAGTACTGAATTTTAACTATGGGTCGGAATATAGAGCCAGTAAAAACCTTTAAGTGTCATTTATTCATGCTCCCGTTCCTGCCACGCACACTTATACATACACATCCACGCACGCACGCACGCACGCACGCATGCATGCATGCACGCACGCACGCACGCACACACACACACACACACACACACACACACACACACACACACACACACACGGACACACGGACACGGACACAGACACGGGCACGAACACCGAAACGGGCACGGAAACGAACACGGACGCAGACACAGACCCAGACGCAGACGCAGACGGAGACGGTGACGGAGACGGTGACGGAGACGCGGACGCGGACGCGGACGCGGACGCGGACGCAGACGCAGACGCAGACGCAGACGCAGACGCAGACGCAGACGCAGACGCAGACGCAGACGCAGACGCAGACGCAGACGCAGACGCGGACGCGGACGCGGACGCGGACGCGGACGCAGGCGCAGACGCAGACGCAGACGCAGACGCGGACGCGGGCGCGGACTTGGACGCAGTCGCACGCGAACGCACACGCGCATAAGCAGACGCAGACGGTTGGTTGGGTGGGTAGGTGGGTGTGTGTGTGTGGGTGTGGGTGTGCGTATGTGTGTGTCGTGTGCGTGTGCGTGTGTACGTGTGCGTGTGCGTGTGCGTGTCTGTGTGCGTGTGCGTGTGCGTGTGCGTGAGCGCGATCGTGTGCGTGTGTGTGTGTGTGTGTGTGTGTGTGTGTGTGTGTGCGGTTTTTTTTATGTGTGTTAGTATGCACGATAACTTCAGAATGGCAATACGTACGTACTTTAAATTTTGTATTTAAGCTTGTTTCCTTTTTTTCATCAGATTTGTACCATCCTGTTCTAGCCCTTAAGATTCACGATACATTAATGTTCGTCTTGTATAGAACTTGTGCTGAAACCATGTTCCAGCATGATTGCATACATACCTAAATTTACCGGAACTTACGTTACGGACGAACGTTGAAAGGCTATAGAATTAGGGTACCTAGTCTTAGATGTCTCTGAAATGAACTGAAGTCTCAATCTACATCTAACCCTATTTTAACAAAACGACCACGCAAGGAAACAAAATTTGGCGATCTACCTGCAACATCCAAAATGCGCATAAGTAATACGTTATACAAATATGTATACACAAAGTGAGTAATACTACATCACAATCTTTTACACATGTTTGACATACTAATTTATTTACAGAAAAATATGTCACAGTTGCAAGTTTAAATGCAGAAATTCGTAACAGCCACATATTAATAAGTGACAGAAGTCTTCATCGTGCAATGCAGTCGCTAGGATTCAAATTCAAAAAACTGTAGAGCTTTATCGAAAAAAAGTTACATCGCAGAAATACGAATTAAATTCCTTAAACAATATATTAAAGAGATCAATTCACTAATCGTCGGCAAGTAAACTCTTTTCATTAAAATCATTATGGGTTAATTGTGTGCGACATTCTGAAGAAACAATAAGGCAATGGTATACACGGGAAGAAATGTTGAACATTACAGTTGATAAACTGATGATTAGCATCGTAAACTCTTCTGAAAGCTCGGATGTAGATAGTGACTCCGATTAGAATTTTAACACTTTGACAACCACGTTTCTACAATTAGTATAATACGAGTGTGTTAGTTCATATTTAATACAATAAATTTCTATAAGTAATGTATTTCAATTATGTAAGCACAATATATTTATAAAATACTTTTCAAGATGTTAATCACACATTTCCCATAGAATTTATGTTCCACATTAAACGTCATCTTCGTACGAATAATAGTTCAATTTTATTTAGGCACTTAACATCCATATTGTATAATAATGTTACCATCTTATTTTGGGCCACCATTGATACTGAATTGGTAACAGCAATAAGAAATTATGATTATGAAACGTAGTATCCTAGCGAGGTGTAAACAGTGCAGCTCGATAAGTTGTTCATGTAATCGTTTAACCTATAAATTTAATTTTCAAATTATCAATTGTATGATCAATGTGTATCATCAATGTGTTATCATTAATGTGTTATAACCTACATAACCTGCAGTCTGCAAAAATAACCTACCAATCACCTGTTAGATTTCAAGGGCATTATTTTTCAACCGTTTACATTACGATAATCAACATTCTCTAATGTTTACAAAATAAATCACAATAAATAGATAATTGTGTTTTAGAATTCTGCAACTTTAAATGCTGTCATCTCGGGGTATATTTTCTAATCAGAATTTATTATAATGAAAATAATTTTGACTCATGTTTTTCATATTACACCATATGATTGTATGTGATGACGTAACGGCAAACTTTCCTGGCGAATATAATGTTTATTTATTTTATTTTGCCACCATAATGTTCTTTATACGCCTCCAAATGCGGGCGTAATGTAGTCTTTATAGCACGGAAATGTCATTGATGCTAAGCAGCATGATTGACAGCAAACACATGACATGATATATAATAGCAATATCACAGTATCTTAGTAACAACAAATTAGCCTACTGTCGACTTTATTTCACTGCATTTGCATTTAAAAACTTGCCGAAAATACTGAATCTTTTTAATATTTTGTTCCAGTTTCATGGTGCAAAATAAAATAAAACATTGTATGTACCACGGGCATAATTGTAGATTATGCCCTTAATACATAAATATCTATTATTATTTTTTCACTATTGAAAAGTCTGTTTTTTGGACTTATGTGATTAATTATAATTATATTATTATAAGTTTTTGTTATGAACAAGTAAGTTCAAAGGTAAATATGTAATTAAAAATTATTATTAATTTTATTAAATACATAAATAAAAAGTTTAGCTCGAGTAAGATTTGAACTTACGACCTGTACTTTGCTGGGGTATCCATTATGTAATTTCGCAGTTATTCAAGATAATGTCGTGGAGTTTTTCAGTAAGCACTAACGCAATCTACGCTGAAAAACATATAAACAATGCTTAGTATTGTTTCCCTATCTCGTTAAATACGCGACTTATGTCGTCTTTTAGCGGTAGATAAAAATTGAAAAATATGATAAAAATTAAACCATCTATATAATATTTTTTTATCTCTCTTCGTTCATATACGTTACCAGCACTTTGGTTGAACAGACCCCGCACATATTACTATGGTTTTAAAATATACCTGTACACTTTAAAAACGTGTATTTAATGTTTTTGAGCGAATTTAAATAGTTCACTTGTACTCATTTTACGACTAAACAGAATCGCAATTTCCAAAACCTTCGGTCCGAAATTTTCAATGTAAGATTAAATGAAAAGGAAAAATATACCATGTTGATTAATGTAAACTATGTATTCTTATATTCTGTATCCTTGAATCTCAACATTCACAAAAATTATGCGTTCTACTATTACCGCAGGAAATAAAACTGATAAGCAGGGCAATTAGTTTTTTCATTACGACCCGAATCTCTCTAAGAATCGGTAAAATATATTTTCTTGATCTCATTTTTTGCGTTCTTGCTGATTATTTGCATAACCTGCTCTGGCAACATCCAAAACACTTAAAGGTTGATATTGAAATTGACAGCATGCAGTTAACCAAGAGATAATAAATGCACAGAAACTATATCAATTATAATGGTAAAACTATTATCTAAGCATTTAAACTACTAGATGCGTGTAAAGCAATAAACGATATCATTAATTTTAGACCTCCTTTGACATTTCTCAAATAGAAGGTTTGAAAACGCTTTTAACGCGTTGACGAATATTCCTATTATGTGCCAGTGTATTCAACCCTTTCAGTTGGGCATTTAAACAGTCTAATCTGTCTGTGTTGATTGAGTGAAAGAGCAAATGGTGTTTACCTGATAATTATATGCATCAATCAAACAATTCTTTTAAATTTCAAGGCTCCTTATTTAATCCTGCGTAACAGCTTTTATAATTTTTGTATGTATACTATGGTACACGATACAATGTCCCATAATTTATGCCAGTATATAAATTAACATATGAATGAGTTATATAAGCGTATAAGGTGGTTAATTCAAGTTTAGAACACATGATAATGATATACGAACATAAAAACATCAATGAGCTGGATAGTTTTACATATTGGTAACATGAGACCTAACATATTAATAATTTTAATATCTACTTATAAGGTATAGTATTTTTAGAGTGTTACTTTCTGGAAAGTTATGGATGAAAACGGATCAAATTATGAAATCCCATAAAATTATTGGGAAATCTTTCTAAATAAAAAGTTGTTTTTAATACAAATACATATCAGCTGATAGTAAATAAAAAAAAAACTACTTATTAATAATATTCTTGAAATTTAATGGGAAAGTGATGAGAACATTTTAAAAGTGTAAGTTTAAACTAGGTACTAAATTTACTTTCACCACAAGCACTTGAAGAAAATAGTATGTTTTACACGGCTTGGAAGTCGCTTTCAGTGGCTCATTTGATCTTGTTTGCCTCACTTCGTTCGGCGAATGAGCACATTCGTCACCTAAAGTGACACTTCTTAGTGTATCATACACTATTCCATTTCCTGAATTTCATTAATACATCAACACTTATCATGAAAATCAGTGTTATGGTCAAGTCCGACCATTAAGGAAACCTACTGTATTTTTTAAACGCCAAAAAATGCTGAAAAATTGAAAAAGATCTCACACGTACGCAAGCAAACAAGCACGCACACATGTGCACACGTACACACGCAGACACGAACACACACATCTACGCACACGACGCACACACAATCACTCACACAAAACACGCAGGCACGTATGCAAGAAAGCACACATGTATACACGGACACACGCACACTCTCTCTCTCATTCTAACTCACACGCGCACATACACCCATTACGGACATACACGCTTTAACTCGCACGCACACGCACACACACACACACACACACACACACACACACACACACACACACACACCACACACACACACACACACGCATATTTAGCTTCGTATCAAGAAATTATATAAAGTGATTAAATTATGTTTAAAAAAGATGCCTACACATTTTGCTATTAACTTGGTCGTTAAAAAAAATTTAAACTTATTAGAATTAATTTCCCTTTTGGAAATTTTAACCACCAAATAATGCTTTACATAAAAAAAATTACAATTTATTCACTGGCCCTCATACATGCGCACGCACACGCATGCGCACATGCATGCGGGCACGCCCACTCACACACAAACGCATATACACGCACATACATGCACGAAAAATCACCCACACATACGTACACACGTATACTCATGCAGGCGCACAAGCGCACAGACACGCACGCTGAAAACGTAAATCCGTTGACGATTTTTGGTTTATTTCATAAAAACAATACTTTACTGAAGGCTTTGCGCATTATAAAGTAAAAATTGTGCACATTTTAAAATTATTCTTGATTATACAATGTTCCAAAAAAGCAAATAGAACACCCTGTATATCATCAGATTTTGGATTCTTGGTGCAATTATAAAACTTTATGTATATAGGTTGCATGCATGTAAAATTATTCGAATTTTATCCAAAAAATCGCATTTAAAGGTGCAACTTTGTTATTATGTACTAACTTGTGTTTAGTTAGGAAAACTTTTGTATTTGGTCTAAGGAACGACCAAGCTTAAGCCTACCTTCTGTAGAAGAAGTATTAGACATAAATGCTACAGGGTGTTCAAAATATATGTTTAAACCTGTAAAACTTGAAATTCAAAAATATCACTTTTCTCGAATAAAACACCCTGTATATGTTTATGCTGCGATAAAGAGAATAAAAAACCACACAATTCTTCATAAATATGTCCTGTACCTATCTCTCACTGTTTTTGAGTTATTTTGATTTTTCCATATTATTCAATATTTCAATGGTTTTTCGTGATTGTTCGCAGTAGCCATTAAAGCAATTTTCCACACGACCCAGTTTACTTTACTCTATCGTTAACTCATTCAGTATAAGTTTCTGAAGTTCATTATTTGGTCATATAAGCTGAAAAAAAAACAATTCCTTCAAATCTTATTCATTACGAAACATATGAAGGTATAAAATGAAGATGCTTTTTTGTCTCTCAATTTTGATTGCGTTTTTATATCACCAACTTTTTATGTATCTTCTATATAGTCTTGACAGAGATATCAATGAACCAAATAATAATTACTTCTGGTAGACAAGTATGTGACACGTCCCAAGGTTTCATTCATAAAATTGGTACCTCCTCCTAAATTATACTGGCTAATCACGATTTTTTTTTACTGTAACGTATCACATTTGAATGCCTTCGGCAGTTAAAATCACGTGGACTGCTTTCTGGTACACGATTAACCTTTATATTCCATACCTTCGGGTAAGAAATATAGGCCAACGAATCGATTATCCACGTAAAATCTAGTTCCAACTAATGGTGCTGAGCGTTTTCAAGTGTTTCTTATCTCTCAGGTGTTAGTTTAATATTTTGAAAACGGGATAGAAAAGCTTGATATTGGCGGGGAAAGTGATAGCCCCGTGTTGCAATCCAATATAGCGGACAATACGCTGCTTGGGCTTCTTTGTGATTTCAGACACAACCATAAAATCATGCCATGCGTACATTTAGAATGGGATAATAAGGAATGTAGTAATATAGTTAGGGTGTTGATAGATTCGTAACGCACGAGAATCTGCCTTAATAATCGCAAATTAGTGTATGTGTGTGAGGAAAGCCAAAAAAACTTCAGAAACCAGAAAGTAATGCGAAACCATAACTCTTCGACTTTTGTTGAATGCGTCTTACCGCCCACCAACGTGTGAGTACGCATGTCTGAGCGTGTGTATGTGTGTGTGTGTGTGTGTGTGTGTGTGTGTGTGTGTGTGTGTGTGTGTGTGTGTGTGTGTGTATGTGTGTGTATGTGTGTGTATGTGATGTGTGTGTATGTGTGCGTGGGCGTGTGTGTGTATAGCTGTACGTGTTTGTGCGTGCGTGTATGTGTGTGATGTGTGCATGTGCGCACGTGTGTATGTGTTTAGTGTGTATGTGCGTGCCTGCTTGCGTGTGCGTGTGCGTCTGCGCGTGCGTTTGGGTGTGCGTGCGCGCGTGTGTGTGCGTGTGCGTGTGCGTGTGCGTGTGCGTGTGCGTGTGCGTGTGCGTGTGCGTGTGCGTGTGCGTGTGCGTGTGCGTGTGCGTGTGGTGTGCGTGTGCGTTTGCGTGTGCTGTGTGCGTGTGCGTGTATGTGGTGTGCGTGTGGGTGTGCGTGTGGGTTGTGTTGCGTGTTTGGTTTGGTGTTTGGTGTTTGGGTTTGTGTTTGCTGTTTGTGTTTGTGTTTGGTGTTTTGGTGTTTGGTGTTTGGTGTTTGGTGTTTGTGTTTGGTGTTTGGAGTTTGGTGTTTGCTGTTTGCTGTTTGCTGTTTGGTGTTTGGTGTTTGGTGCTTGGTGTTTGCTGTTTGGTGTTTAGTGTTTGGTGTTTGGTGATTGGTGATTGGTGTTTGGTGATTGGTGTTTCGTGTTTCGTGTTTCTTGTTTTGTATTTGGTGTTTGGTGTTTGGTGTTTTGTGTTTGGTGTTTGGTGTTTGGTGTTTCGTAGTAGGTGTTTTGAGGTAGGTGTTTGGTGTTTGGTGTTTGATTGTTTGGTGGTTGGTGTTTGGTGTTTGCTGTTTGGTGTTTGCTGTTTGGTGTTTGCTGTTTGGTGTTTGGTGTTTGGTGTTGGTGTCTGGTGTCTGGTGTCTGGTGCCTGGTATTAGGTGTTCGGTATTCGGTGTTCGGTGTTTGGTGTTTGGTGTTTGGTGTTTGGTGTTTGGTGTTTGGTGTTTGGTGTTTGGTGTTTGGTGTTTGGTGTTTGGTGTTTGGTGTTTGGTGTTTGGTGTTTGGTGTTTGGTGTTTGGTGTTTGGTGTTTGGTGTTTGGTGTTTGGTATTTGGTGTTTAGTGGTAGGTGTTTGGTGCTTGATGTTTGGTGTTTGGTGTTTGGTGTTTGGTGTTTGGTGTTTGGTGTTTGGTGTCTGGTGTCTGGTGTCTGGTGTGCGGTGTTTGGTGTCTGGTGTCTGGTGTTTGGTGCCTGGTATTATGTGTTCAGGTAGTTCAGTTTGTTTTGGTGTTTCGGTGTTGTGTTGTGTTTGGTGTTTGGTGTTTGGTGATTTAGTGTTTGTTGGTGTTTGGTGTTGGTGTTTGGTGTTTGGTGTTTGGTGTTTGGTTGGTGTTTGGTGTTTGGTGTTGTGTGGTGTTTGGTGTTTGGTGTTTGGTGTTTGGTGTTTGGTGTGTTGGTGTTGGTGTTTGTGTTTGGTGTTTGGTGTTTGGTGTTTGGTGTTTGGTGTTTGGTGTTTGGTGTTTGGTGTTTGGTGTTTGGTGTTTGGTGTTTGGTGTTTGGTGTTTGGTGTTTGGTGTTTGGTGTTTGGTGTTTGGTGTTTGGTGTTTGGTTTTGGTGTTTTTGTTGGTGTTTGGTGTTTTGGTGTTTGGTGTTTGGTGTTTGGTGTGTTGGTGTTGGTGTTGGTGTTTGGTGTTGGTGTTTAGGTGTTTGGTGTTTCTTGTTTGTTTGGTGTTTGGTGTTTGGTGTTTGGTGTTTGGTGTTTGGTGTTGGTGTTCGTGTGTGTTGAGTGTTTGGTGTTCTGGTGTTTGGTGTTGGTGCCTGGTTTGGTGTTCGTATTGGTGTTTGTGTTCGGTGTTTCGTGTTTGGTGTTCGGTGTTTGGTGTTGTGTTTGTGTTTGGTGATTGGTGTTGTGCTGGTTTGGTGTTGTTTGGTGTTTGGTGTTGTGTGTGTTTGGTGTTTGGTGTTTGGTGTTGTGTGTGTTTGGTGTTTGGTGTTTGGTGTTTGGTGTTTGGTGTTTGGTGTTTGGTGTTTGGTGTTTGGTGTTTGGTGTTTGGTGTTTGGTGTTTGGTGTTTGGTGTTTGGTATTTGGTGTTTGGTGGTAGGTGTTTGGTGCTTGATGTTTGGTGTTTGCTGTTTGGTGTTTGCTGTTTGGAGTTTGGTGTTTGGTGTTTGGTGTTTGGTGTCTGGTGTCTGGTGTCTGGTGTGCGTGTTTGGTGTCTGGTGTCTGGTGTTTGGTGCCTGGTATTAGGTGTTCGGTGTTTTTGGTTTTTGGTGTTTGGTGTTTTGTGTTTGGTGTTTGGGTGTTTGGTGTTTGGTGTTTGGTGTTTGGTGTTTGGTATTTGGTGTGTGGTGTTTGGTGTCTGGTGTCTGGTGTCTGGTGCCTGGTATTAGGTGTTCGGTATTGGTGTTCGGTGTTCGGTGTTCGGTGTTTGGTGTTCGGTGTTTGGTGATTAGTGTTTGATGTTTGGTGATTGGTGTTTGCTGTTTGGTGTTTGGTGTTTGGTGTTTGGTGTTTGGTGTTTGTGTTTGGTGTTTGGTGTTTGGTGTTTGGTGTTTGGTGTTTGGTATTTGGTGTTTGGTGTTTGGTGTTTGGTATTTGGTGTTTGGTGTTTGGTGTTTGGTATTTGGTGCCTGGTGTTAGTGTTCGGTGTTAGGTGTTCGGTGTTCGGTGGTCGGTGTTCGGTGTTTGGTGCGTGCGTGTGTGCGGGCGAGTTTGTGTGTGAACGTGTGCCTGTGCAGTGTCGTGTGCGCGTGTCGGTGCGTGTGTGTCGTGTGGTGCTGTGTGTGTGCGCAGTTGCGTGTGCGTGTGCTGTGATGTATGCGTTGCGTAGTGTGTGTGTGTGTGTGTGTGTGTGTTGTGTGTGTGTATGTGTGTGTATGTGTGTGTGTTGTGTGTGTGTGTGTGTGTGTGTGTGTGTAGTGTGTGTGTATGTGTGTGTTGTGTGTGTGTGTGTGTGTGTGTGTGCGTGTGCGTGTCGTGTATGCTGTGTGTATCTGTGTGATTCGTGTGCTTATGTGTGTGTGCTGTACGTGTACGTGTACGTGTACGTGTACCTGTACGTGTACGTGTACTGGTGTGTGTACGTGTACGTGTACGTGTACGTGTACGTGTACGTGTACGTGTACGTGTACGTGTACGTGTACGTGTACGTGTACGTGTACGTGTACGTGTACGTGTACGTGTACGTGTACGTGTACGTGTACGTGTACGTGTACGTGTACGTGTACGTGTACGTGTACGTGTACGTGTACGTGTACGTGTACGTGTACGTGTACGTGCACGTTTACGTGTATGTGTACGTGTACGTGTACGTGTACGTGTACATGACCGTGTTCGTGTGTGGGTGTGTGTACGTGTGCGTGTTTGTGTGTGTGTGTGTGCGTGTGCGTGAGCGTGAGCGTGTGCGTGTGCGTGTGCATGTGCGTGTGCGTGTCTGTGTGCTTGTGCGTGTGCCTGTGCGTGTGCGTGTGTGTGGTGTGTGTGTGCGTTTCCGTGCTCGTTTGCGTGTGCGCGTGCGCGTCTATGTGCTCATTGGTGTGTAGTCGTGTGCGTGTTCGCGCGTGTGTTTGAGCTCATGCATAATTGCAGGTGTGTGCGTGTGCTTTTTTGAGTCCGTTAACTCAAATTTTTGTGGTTGCTATGAACTTAAGGGTTAGTCAATAATCTGCAGATTCGCAAAGAAGGAATATAGTATATTCATTTCCACTACGTTTGTGTAAGAAAGTTCATATGTATACTCGATATTTGAAAGATTTTTAACTAAACGCGTATGTGTCTAACGTCAAATTTCTTCAATGTCTGGGTTTTTGCTTCAGATTCGCGTTAACTTCACCGCGGATGATTGAACTGGAGAATAGGAACTTTCGACGCACTATGAACATTTTTCATTACTAACATGGTCAAAACAGGAATCTTAGTTATGAAAAACTTATTTTTGGTTTTATTTTCTCAATAAATCAAAGTTTGCATAACAAAGTGGATATTGCAATATTACTGACGTTAAAAGGACATTGGGCGATACGAAATGTGATTGATTAATAAGTTTCATAATTAATACAATTATTAGGAAAAAAGGAAAAATGCTACTTTTTAATGCATTTTTATCATGCCGTTCATTCGCAAATTCGCTGTTATTCGAACACAGAAGGTAACTTAATCATACCCTGAAGAAATACAATGGATATATGTAGCTTTTAATACGGTTTATCCATGGACTAGTTCTTTAATACGTAGATTATAATAATTATAATTTAAATGGTTTAGGAGAAAACATTTGTTTTCAAAACAGTTTAAAATAATTTGTGCGGAAGTAAAGTCTATAAGATGGCCGCATTGCAGGTATAAGCAATGTTATCTTAAATCATTTCTTGATTATGATTATTTGGAACGCTTGTGGCATTTTTACTCGCGAATGGGTGGAACGTGAGCAACCTTCCGTGCTTAACGTGTCATTATGCGTTTTGTGGAGTTCGAACTTACAACTCATTCAATGTTAACTTTATATTATACTTTGAGGTTGAGTACCTATATAATTTTCTGTACGCCTACCGTTTCGCTCTACTTTGCGGCAACTTAATTATTTACGATTTACCTTCCAAATTTGGGACAATGTTTGAAAAATTGCGCTTGCCTATACAAACGTTTTATGTTCACAATTATTTTGAATTAGTTTTTGTTTAATTAAACAGCGCTCGTATATTAATTGCCCATAAATTTGTGTAGTGTTTGCTATATTTTGGGTTTGTAATTTAAGTAACATGTTATCGAATATTACATGTAAAGGTAAATTAATTACTCTTATTTATTACAGTCAAAAGAAAAATAGTATTAGTATAACCGTGAAAGTGAAGTTCGATGATACCTCTTCAATTTGTAATTGAAAAAAAAAATTAAATCTAAAGTATTCATTACTTTTATTACAATTAAGGATCTGAATTCTATCCACTGAATTTTAGTATCTAGAATACAATCAAGTTTACATACGTTCGTAATATTTTCACCTTTTAAGTCAATACTTTGATTCTCTTTAAATGAGTAGGAACTACTGACTTTTGCTTTATTCTGCCACTGATGTATATATATATATATATATATATATATATATATATATATATATATATATATATTTTTTTTTTCTCCCAGACAACAAAGTGAGCCAAGCATATGGAAAAATTACGTTTGAAGTGAGGTCCGCGTCAAAGTGAGGTCTGCATATGGACCTCACTTTACACCTCGTGTTATTTTAGTATTAACTGATAATTTAGATGGTGTAGGTCTCACGGACCTCATTTTACCACAGGAATATAGAAATATGTATAATACAGTTCGCCGAATTACCGTCGACGGCGCTACTAACGTTTGTGTATTTTTCATACATGCATATTCCACAAATGTATACCTACATAATGATGACCGCAAACATGGCAACATTGGTAATTTATCATCTAGTATAATTATAGGAATTTTGAGAATTTAGGTCAACATTTTTAATAGGAAGTACTTTTTTTGTTCTTTGATATATGCATGTATTGTTTTTAACAGAAAGTTAATTAAAAGCTTTGACCGATTATTTTAAATATATGTAGCATAAAACGTATCACATAAGGAACACTTGATCCACTTAGGTATTTAGAGTGTTTTTTATCAATAGCTAGCCACGTTTTTTTTTGGCAAAATAAAAATTACTATGATACTGTCAAAGGAAAAAATCTAATGCATGGATCACATAACATTTTTTATGCCTGTGCGATTCTATATTAGCGAAGTATAAATAAGCAAGAGTCAGTGACGGTACCCCTAAGCAATAATACAATAACAATAGTAAAACAATTACTGGAGATTATACTCAATTTATTATAACTTCATTTAGCCTTACTATAAGTATTCACAACAAAAATTTTAATTTTTTTCCAAGATTTATTGCTAAATAATGCAACATTGTCTGACTTCAATGAAACACACTCATCTTTTTTGGGTGGTTTTTTGTTTTTTATATGGCTTTCAAAATATTTTTTGACCACCTCTTTTTGGTTCACTGTCCATGGTTCTAATATTCTTTTATTACTTGCTTTTGGATAACCTTCCTAAAAAAATTGTTAGCTTAACAATCAATCAACTTAAATTTTGCATTATACCTTCTCCCTATTTTGTGATAATACAGTTTCTGTTACTAATGTTTCTGATCCCATATTGTGTATAATTTCATTTTCAGAATCTTCCTCTATATCCAAATTGATGTCTATTTCATCTAAAGTTTTGCCTTTGAATTTTGCTAATTCTCCCTTTTCTGATAAAATTAATAATTTTGAAACTTTGGCAGTTTGATAAATATCATTTGGTAATCTATAATATGTTTTATGAATTTCGGAGGTATGATCCATGAAGGTAGCCAACCAGTCATTTTGTGACAAATTGATTATTTGTGACATTGTTGCGAGATGTTTTCTCATTTTTTTTTATGTTAAGGCTACTGGATTTTTAGCACCAGCACGTTTAACATGTTTATACATTACTTGTGAACCTACAATACTGTTAAGTGACTTTAAGTTTGCAAATAGGTACGAATTTTCTTTTTTAACAAAATTGCCACGAATATTTACAAGCATATTGGCTCATTTAACCATATGATTGGTAAATAGAACTGGAACACCTCTGCTCCTTTTACCACGAATTACTGTTCTTTTAAAGGATCGCATTAATATTCTTTCACTTTCTGTAATACAAGCCTCAAGTTCGTTTTCACTCTGAGAATTGATATTTTCGACATATGACCTTAATGTCATCCGTTGTAGTTCCCCAACTCTTCGCCTATTAAGTAGAATTATTTGAATATAGGTTAATTCTTGCAATAATTGGAAATTTTGGATATCATTTGGATTGCTTTCCAAAACTTCTAAACACTTTGAAGACTCTACATGTAAGTAATTTTTTAATAATGCCAAATCTTCTGCTAGCGGTATTAATGTTTGTTTGTTCCATTTCTTTTGTTGTAAGTCACTGATGGCAAGTGTGGATATTTCATAGCGCCATTCATTTGTTATCAACTCCTTCAAATCTTTTAATTTATTCGAACGTGCATTTGAACCAACTTCTTTAAGAGACACAGAAAATGCCACATCTATGCATTCCTTTAACAAGGTGCCCATATTAATTGCCAATGGCGGAGCTCCATGCGTTTCGTTTTCTGAATTGTATTTAGAGATACTTTTTGTGCAACGTACCAGTATGTCAAAATGTGAGGGTTCTAAAGCCTCCAGTAAATTTTTTATGTCAATTTCTTTGCTGATTTCTAATAATAGTGCACCCAGTTGTCGCATTTTTCGTGAAACTACTAACCGAAACTGTTTTTCTCTGTGACTTTTTAAATATCCGTTAGCAACTTCGCAAATCAAACGATCTCTTTTTGCAGCCAAGGAAATGGAATCCGCTCGCATGATAGGAAATACTTCTTTTTGTAAAATGTTATTCTGTTGATGCGCTGACAATAATGATTGTCCATCACTTTGAAAATTTCTTCTTATGTTCTTATCGTCCGTATTATGTGGGCATTTACGAACATGGCGAAACAAATATTTCTTTTTATAAAAGCCACGGCAGTATTTGCAAGGCAAATAAGTACATAATGAAGGCTTTTTATCATGACGATCTGTAGGTTTTCTTATTGGCACAACAATATTTTCAAAGCTGGCTCTTAAAACTTACCTTTAGTTCTTAATTTATTAAAAAGGGTTTTTCTTTTTTTGCTTCCAATCTCTAAAGCCATAATTTCTTGCACTTCAGTTTCACAGGAATGATGTCTAAGGGTATGGCGGGAAAACTTCAATACATTAGATTCACAAAAAAAAACAATAATCTCGTTTATCCCATTACCTTTTCATTTTATCGGTTTTTGTAACCTATGAAAACTAATATGAAAAAGCGAAGAAAAAAAAACTGTTGAATGGTAAACGTACCGCCCTATCACCAGCAGCAATATTTGACACATCTGCAGACGCGATTTCACTGACAACTTCAGTCTGAAAAAGTTGAAAACATACTTAAAATTTTAATTAATAATGCAACTTAACTTTTATCTTTTTTGGAGTTTTATTTCCTCCATTACTATCAATTTCCATGGCCTAAAAAATATAGCTGTAGATATTATGTAAATACTTTCGAAAATCTCACCACTACTGAATCCGTTCCAATTTGACTACGAAATCCACAATACAATTCCGGTATAACAAATTCTGATGAATCTTCACTTTCCGTCTCTAAATCGGTTTCAGGGATATAATCTTTATCTCTAGAGTCATCACTAAAATCATAACTTGGTGTCAGGTTGTCTTCTGTTATCTGAGGAATGGATCATAAGTAGGTATTTGGAAATGCATAAGCATCAAAGTAAATCCTTTTAGGAATGGCGAGAATAGAAAACCAAAAGTAATTTACAATTTTTTTTTTGTATATTTGGTATATGTGTCTATAATAGATTCACTGGCTAAAAGTGTACATACCGAGATCTCAGCAGCAGGTGTGTATAATGTATCAATATTTACGTCCTTATTAGTATATTCAGCCTAAAAAATAATATAGTATGCCATTAATCGGATAAAGATAGCTAAAGTTTACCTTTTCTAAGAGAGATATGTCATGTTCTCTGATAATTGGGCTTCCAAATGGGTGTTCAGGACCCTACACAAAACAGTACCTATAGTTAATATGTTTGAGTTAAATATTGTGCTTACATCAACTGAACCCTTTTCAGCTAGATTCTGTTGATCATAGTAAGTTTCAGATGTGACCATACAAGTTGGTACTGCTTCTTGATTTTGATTTGCATATTCTGTTTCGGTACCCCAATCTTCATTTGGATCATTATTGACATGATTAATGCTTAGCAAGTTCTCTTCACCTTCATAGTTACTTTCAAGAATAAAATTTATGTCTCTGTCGTTATCTTGCAATAAAATTTGCTGAAAGCAAAACATCGTGATTAATTTGCTGTGCAAACGGTTTACAGTAATTGCATATTTGAATCAATGTAACAAAATAATGAAACATTTCAATTTTAAACAAAATTGACCACACGCACATTAATAAAAAATCCCATCATATGAAAGTTATTTCAATGAACATGTTTTTATTAATTGAATTAGTGCTCCTACCTGTTGTGGATGATAATATAGGTAGGTACCTATTTATATTCACCCAGTAGAAAACAAACCTTGATTCGTTACAATAAATCTTATTTAACACCAATACCATTGACTAATTTAGTCAATGCCAATACGATTAATCAAATGTAAACAAGTGAATATAGCTTCTACTATGTTTTCTAATTTTAAATTATTGAGACAAAGGAAATTAGAACTTCACTAGCAACTTCAATTAAAAATAAATAATGCAACTGAAAGAAACATTATTACTGAAAACTGGGTACAAATGGCTATCCAGTGTTACTATAGAAAAACCAGAATTCTCCGCCAAAAATCGGAATTCAAAAATGCTGCATAACCAAACTATTTGACACAAGGTGTTGGAAAGTTGAAGCTTACATACATGCATGCAGGTGGTATAAGGTCATCTTATATCAATCCTACCTTTCTTTGTGAATGTGGCCTGTTCATGTTGCTAGGAACTTATCTCCCAGATTTGAAATGATGCTCATGTATCATGCATGTTATTAGTTGTTTCGCCTAAACAATGAAAAATTACAGAACACTACAAAAAAGATACTTTTCATTTTAAATGAGTAGCTGTTAATCTGTGTAGGTTATTAAACAAAAGCGTACTGTTGAACGGTTTCACGATTTTTTCAAAACATATGGCTCAATATAACGTCGTTATGGATTACACATTTTAAATACATATTAATTAAAAGGAATCAAAAACAAGAAAATCTATCTAACAAAGATTAAAGCATTTCAGCTTGATGCATTTATTACTTACAGTAACACACGAGTCGGCGGAACTGATATTTTATATTTTTATTATTTTTACGAAAATCATAGGTTGGGTAGTATCGTTGAATTAAAATTTTCATTCAACGGTATTACATATTGCAATTAATAGAAAGCAAATTTTATTCAACGTTACACTTTTGATTGCTTTGTACAAGGACAATTATTGCTCTGAGTTTCTTAAGATAATGATAAGAACAGTGGTCTAAATGATTTGTTGAAGATAAACTCAATTCTGTACCATCACCTGCTATCAGAGAGTTATCGTAATATTCATTCATTTGTCTGGAAATTTTTCAGAGGCAAACAGGTTCTGATTGTAAACAATACCAGTTCTCAATCATTTTAAAAATTAAGATAAGAAACTAAAATATTAACTTACCTGAAGTGGCCATTTTTAATAAAAGATTTTCTCTACTCAATCTTGACATTCTCACAAGGTCACAGTTACGCACAAATGTGGACACTCGCACTCTTATTCTAGTTGTTAACATTAGATGTACTCAACGTTTGTTTTAACGTTATGCGCATTAAAATAGACGGCAACAATGTACGGTCCTAACAATAGCATAAATACCGTTATATACACCACAAGTGGGCCTCACTTTGACGCAATATAGGAAAAATAAACATATATGGCCCACAACGCAATTAAGAGAGGTGGTCCTCATTATGTGTTCATATACGCGTTCTTTTTATTTCCATTGCGTTTAAGTTTTAGAGAATATACTCATACATTTAAGGAATAGTAAGCAAAAATAAGAATAGTATGGAATATTTTAAGCTACTAAGATAAACCGCTAGGGCAGTCCTCACTTAGTGCTCAGTATATCGTGTCCTCAGTTTGATATCTGGTCAAATATATATATATATATATATATATATATATATATATATATATATATATAGGGTGTTTGGTACATAGATAGAAAGTTTTAATAGGGAGGTAGGTGAGGCCATTCTGAACCTATATAACCATATTTACCCTTATACAAAGTGTTGTGGATTTTGAGATATCGATAAGTTTGTGTTTTTGAAGAATATCCATGTTTTTTAGCACTTAAACCAAGAACTAAGGAAAATGGCATAATATTTTTTATCTGATGGCATGTCATAATGACAACGTTATGTCACTCAATTTTGATTACATAAGGAAGCCCATTATGGTACATAGTCCCATAATGAATTCATTATGGGACTAAGTACCATAATGAAATTCTATATGAAAAACATGTGGTGGTGAGATCAAAAAAGTTTATTCAAAATGCATAACTATGTACAAAACTATTTATTATGAATGGTAAAATTACTAGAATTTGCAACATTAATTCCAATGGATTCTAGAGTTTTTACATCAGTAGTTGATGCTTTTTGGTAAACTTCTAATCCTGTTTGGTTGTTGGCACCAAAAATTGCTTCTGATATTTTTTTCTTTTGCTCTTTCTAATTTTCAATGTAACCTTCAGCAACAGTATTGCTTTTCCATCCGCCATGGCGTTTCACGGTACACAGATCAGCTCCAGAATCGGCCAAAAATGAAGCAGACGATCGCCGAAAACAATGTCCGGTATATTCTTCAGGGTGAGGTAAATTTAAAAAAGTGGCAATAACTTTTCGCATTTTACCAAAGGTGTGAATTCCAACGGGGTGTTTCGTGCATTTCTTATTTTTATAAGTGACAAAAAAACGTCGATGGTTTGTGTTGCAAGGTCGTATTTTCACATATTGTCTAACAAGTTCCACCATATTCAATCCTGGGATATTCCCCGATGTTACAAAAAATTCTCGCATTACCTTTGTTTTTGTATTCGGTAAAGTAATCCTAAAAACGGATCCTTCATCTATCACATTTTCGACAAGCATATTTGTCAGTTTATCTCTTCTGCATGCTCTACTTAGTCCAATTAACATAGCTACTTTTTTAAACAAATATGTATCATCTTATGCTTCCGTTAAAAACTTTGTGACATCTTGTTTAGTAAAAATTTTGGATTTTTTAGCTGTGTAACCTTCTGATTTACGTTTTAGTAATGCAACCAGCTGTAGGTACCTACTAATATCGACGTTATTTCTTGTTAATAAAATACTTCTTATCATGGAATCATACGACCAGAGAGAAGATGGTTTTCTTTCCTTAGATAAGCATTCAAAGTAAGCCAACAATACTTTTGCATGAGTGATATTCTTGATTTTCTTAGTAGAACACCATTCTTCGTACCGATTGAACGCTATTTCATATACACTCCGTGATTTTTCCGGAAAAAGGGGGTCCACGATATTTCGCGTCATTTCTTCCAAATCAGAAGGTAAATTACCAGTTTCAGAATCACTCATTATTATTTAAATTATATTTAATTCTACGTGACAATTGTGTTTGACAGGAGATAAATAACTATTGCTGTTACAACCTGACGTTGTCAAGGAAATGGCAAAGCACAGCTCACTAACCTACTAATATTTTAAACTACACGTATACTTACCGCTTTAAAAATAGTTGTCATTGTGACATGTCAAAAGTGCAGTTTTTAATTTTTCGAAAATATATTAATATAATTGCCATCAGATAAAATTTTGTATGTAATACGGATCATAAACAATAATTATGGCACACGTCGTATTATCGGACACGGCTACGCCTCGCCTGATAACATATACGACTTGTACCATTATGATTGTCTTTATGATCCTTATTACATAAATTACTATTACTATTATCGTCACGCCTAGCTTCATTTCTTCCCTCAGTATTCTTCCTGCTTCATTAATTCTCCTAATAAGTTGGTCACGATTAACTTTTTCGACAGCATAAACAAGGTCTTTCATTAGTCCCCAGACATGAAAATCGACAGATATCAGGTCTGGAGACCTTGCAGGCCACAATATTGGTCCATTTCTTCTGATCCAACGATTAGGAAACCTTCGTCTAGGAATTCCCTTACGGTTAGGCGATTATGAGCAGTGCATCCGTCATTTTGGAATACCATGGATCTCCTTACATAGAGAGCCATTTCATTCAAGATATTTGGCATCTCGTTGCGCAAAAACTCTAAATAGTTGTTTCCATTTAGATTATTCGGAAGATAGTATGGGTCAATAAATGTTCTGCCGAGGACTGCTGCCCATACAATTACACTAAATTTATGTTGAAATGGTATCTGTTTTTACATATGAGGATTTTCATCAGCATTAGACCAGTAATGTAAATTATGGAAGTTCGTAATTCCTCCTCTTGAAAATGTTGACTCGTCTGTCCATAAAATACTTTTTAGAAAGAGCGGACCTTCCATGTCAGCATGTAATAAAAAACGGCAAAAAAATAGTTTTTCGGATAGGATCACACTCTTCAAGGTCTTGAACGGGAGTAAAGTGAAAAGGATGTTTATTGTTGCTTTTCAGAATAAACCATACTTTCCATATGGATACATTATACTTTACACCTACTTTTCTTATGCTTGTGGTAGGATCCGCTCTAAGTGCATCCAAAATTTGTTTATCCATTCAGGACCATAACGAACAATCTGAGCCCGTTCTGGATAATTGCGAACGTTCCCAGTTTCACTTAAACGACGATATGTGTATATGAAAACTTGTACATTGGGAGTTCTTCTAGCAGGAAATCGATCTCGGTACAGACGCTGAGCAGCTGCTGCATTACCGTCGGCTCTTCCATACATGAAGATAATATCAGCGTATTCAGATTTGAAAAAGTGGCCATGGTATCAGCATTCAGTAATTTACAAAGTTACGAGAAATGCAGATAGTGACAATAACAGTTTCAATGATAAAACTGTCAAACTGGTTAATTTGGTGTCAAGACCTACTTGCTTTTTGGTATACGACTTAATTGTATACTGACGTAAACCCACGTATGAGAATGTTAGATATCACTTCAACATACATAATAATATGTACAGTTCTGACAGGGCTAGATCATTTTGTATTAAATTGTACTCCTATGAAATATTATATTTTTTTGTTTATTCATAATAATAATTGTAATTCTTTTATGCTTTTCACATATGATTCGAAAGAACATAAAATAGAGATATTTTTAAAACTGTTTGAACGGATAAAAAAAATTCGAAATAAATGACCCTAAATATTGAAATGGCTTGTTTATTATTTAGCTAAGTTTTAGTTGGAGCATCGCTATTTCTGTTGTGCAAAATGGTGTAGGAAAATTCTAGGTTAACAACCTTTCCTTGAGTGTAGGTCAATAAACCAAATTTAAATTGTCAAAAAATATTATGCCATTTTCCTTAGATCTTGGTTTAAGTGCTAAAAAATATGAGTTTTCTTCAAAAACACAAACTTATGGATATCTCAAAATCCACAACACTTTATAGGGGTAAATATAGGTTCCGAATGACATCACCTACCTCCCCTTTAAAAATTTCTATCTATGTACCAAACACCCTGCATATAGTGTGTGCGTGTGTGTGTGTGTGTGTGTGTGTGTGTGTGTGTGTGTGTGTGTGTGTGGTGTGCGTGTGCGTGTGCGTGTGCGTGTGCGTGTGCGTGTGCGTGTGCGTGTGCGTGTGCGTGTGCGTGTGCGTGTGCGTGTCGTGTGCGTGTGCGTGTGCGTGTACGTGTCCGTGTGCGTGTGCGTGTGCGTGTGCGTGTGCGTGTGCGTGTGTGTGTTTGTGCGTGGGTGCGTGCGTGCGTGCGTGTGGGCGTGCGCGCGCGAGCGAGCGTGCGTGCGTGCGTGCGTGCGTACGTGTGTGTGAATGGGGGTATTCACGCTAGCCGACACGAAGTATTATAGCTTAAGTATTTGATTTTAAAAAAGTGTTATTTTATGAAAGGGACCTATTGGCGCTACGTTTTAAAATTATTTTCATGTTATACAGGGTGTGCCAAAAACACGAAAAGTATCAAAGTTGCTATTTTTAAATGGAACGCCCTGTACATTATTTTATTTTCAGGTTCGATAATAAAAATAAATGTGAGTTTTATTAAGGCTTAACCTACCTAAACCTTATGGTTTTTGAAATATTTCATATTTTGTGAAAATGTAATAAGAAATGTAATGCTTAATTTCTCAACTTGTATTTTTTTATTTGCAACCAAATTAAGATTGGAGTCTAGTAATTGATCAAGTTCTATGCCGCCCGTGTGAAACATTTAGTAACTTATGCAAGGTGTCTTAAAATTAAGGGTCAATAACTACAATCGTTAAACTGTAGTAACTTATTTAACTTAAATAGTACCCTGTATTTTATGGCAACAGCAGATGTAAAATTTAATTGTCTATCGAATAGTATTACATATTCCTATGGATAACTCTTCATATTTTCAAGTGAAATGCACATTTTGTTTGTGCAAACTGAGTTCAAGAACATTGTAATTTATCAAATCACGTCGTTTTGACAGGTCGTTACTATTGACTGATAGCGGTTGTCAGGTATTTACAAAAGTCTTTAATTGTAATAATTGTATCTAGTAGTGGTAGCAGTATTTTTTGATATTTGTATTATTAGTCTATTTTGAAGAATGCTAGTATATCCGAAAGAAGAACGCATCGACATGATTTTTATTCTTGGAGAATCTCTGCAAAACTTCCTCCTGGCATCACGAATTTACGCTGAGAGATTTCCTAACAGAAATCATCCAAATAAAGCAGCATTCGAAAGACTGTTGAATCAATTTAGACAAACTGGAAGTGTCCGATATAAAAAAACCTACTACAAGCAAACCTGTAACAGAAAACGAAGAGACTCAATGTGCAGTGCTTGCCTCTGTAACCGAAAATCCCCATATTAGTCAAAACCAAATTGCCCAAAATATCAACATTAGCCAAGCAAGTGTGTCAATTAAGAGATATAATTATCATCCTTATAAAATCCAGCTTCATCAAGAACTCTCTGAAAACGATTATGGGAAACGAGTTGAATTTTGTATGTAAATGTACATTTCATAACGACGGAACTGTTAACACACATCACTTGCACTATTATTCTGATTCCAATCCGCATCAATTTAGGATTATTCATAATCAACACAGATGGTCAGTGAATGTGTGGGGCGGAATAATTGGTCAATATTTAATTGGTCCTTATTGTTTCCAAGAACATTTAAATGGAATGTTGTTTTTACAATTCTTAAGAAATCAGTTTCCAACCTTATTACTAGACATTCCCTCAGACATAAGAAGAACGATGTGGCTTCATCGTGGGGTCCAAGAACATTTAAATCACCATTACCAAAATCGATGGATTGGAAGAAATGGATATGAATATTGGCTCCTAAGGTCACCCGACTTAACGGCAATGAATTTTTTTTATGGCCGTAAAAGGAATAGTTTATAACATACCTCCAACAAGACCAGATAATCTAAAACAGCGCATAAAAGAATTTTTCCAAACTGTAAGCCCACGTATGTTGGAAAATTTAAAAAGAGAATACGTTTGTGTTTAGAGACAGACGGTCGTCATTTTTAACATTGGATTAAGTGATTTTTATTTTAAACTACTAAACTATTACCTACATAATAATTTAGATTATGTTGTAGAACTTGATGATGGCTTCAATTAAGTATGTTTGTCAAAACGCCTTCAATTATAAATTTCTTGAGCTCAGTTTGGACAAACAAAATGTGCATTTTACTTGAAAATATGAAGAGTTAGCCGTAGGAATATGTAATACTATTCGATAGACAATTAAGTTTTACTTTATATATATATATATATATATATATATATATATATATATATATATATTATAACGAAAGATTAAAGAAAAAACCATTAGGGTAGGCTGTGAAATTTAATTATTTTGAAATGGGCTTTAGTGTTGTTTAATTTGCAAATAAGAGGCGATTTGAATTGATGTAAAGTTTATTTATTGACATATGTGACATAACTGAAAACTGGCATTAACTAACTTATAGCAATGCACGACAAAGTACGTTAAAAACAAACAATATACAGAAATGTTCATAATAACCCTCCAGGTTTTAATTAAATAAGCAGTTATAGATTGAGACGTTGATGTGCTCGTCGCATTCTTCTACACCGTCGTAATGTGTTCGTCCGGAATAGTTGTATATTATTTTCTTCTGGAGCTGGAGTTTTATAAAAATGTATATAACTTGATCTAACGAATGTATCTAAAGGTAAAGGATGAATTGACCCATCTTCAGAAGGTTCTCCGGGAAGTGATTCTTTACATGATCGTTTTGATTCTGTTAGAATTTCTTTAGACGTTGATGGTTCTATATTACTCGTTGAAGTTTGTTTGATGATCATGGGTGGTTTAGAATTTGTTTGTTCAACTAGGTTTCCATGGTTCTGTGACTGAATAAAACGTTCTGGTGATTATGTGACTTTCTTGTTACTAATCTACTTTCTGTGGAATCTGTTGTATCAGGAAATTTGTTCTGTATGTCTTGCTGTTGTTTGGGTATGTTGATTTCCTTTTCTACTCTGCAGGGCCTGATTTGGTCGAAATGTCTTTTAATATTATAGCCTTCATCCAATTCAACTTGGTAATGTAGTATATCCTAATCTCTTCTCTATTGTACCATATTTCCATAATGTAGAACCAGAATAATTTCTCGATTGAACTCTGGATCCAACTGCGTAACATTTTGAAAATGTTGGTTCTACGGCGTTGTTTTTGAAATCTAAACTGAGTTTAATTAAGTAGAGTTTGGTTCTTAAATTGTAACCATAAAACAGTTCTGATGGAGATTTTCCACATGACAACGGTGTTACTCAATACGAATGCATGAAATTTTTCGTGCAAATCACCAAGTTCATTAATCATACATTTAAGTTTAGATTTAAATGTTTGACAACACCTTTCAGCCTGACCGTTTGTTGCTAGATGCCCAGGAGCAATTAATTGTTGTCTGATTCCATTCCTTTGACAAACTTCCGTAAAATCAGTGGATTTAAAAATTGAAGCATTATCACTCACAAGGATTTTTCATTTTAACAACGCCTATATGGGTACTATGAGGCTCCTGTAACATTGATGTCTGTATTTTTTCTCGCTGGCCTCTGAAAAGTATTCCATCTTGTATACTGATTTCTGGATCTCGTATTTTGCCATTTAAAACCTCCTTATAAATTTTTGAGAGGTCTTGATCTAGGTCTGTTTCAATTTGTATAGTTTTACAATTTATTAGAGGAATACTAATTTCGTTAATTGCTATAATGTTATGAATATATTCGTCGTCTGTTGAATTCATTTCATCTTTGCTAATTTTTACTGGATTTCTATATAAATAATTTGCATTTAAATGTTCTGAAGATTTTTTGTATTCCAACGTCTAATCAAATCCAGACAAACATTGAGCATAACGTACCATTCGTGTCGCTGATGAAACTGGTAGTTGTTTACTAGGATTACATATTGTCATTCATGGTTTATTGGCTACAACAAGAATAAATTTTCTGCCGTAAATGTAACAGAATAACTTTTTGAAAGCCCAGTATATTGCAGTATCTTCACGATCTAATTGAGTATAGTTTCTCCCAGCGTTGGTATGTGTTCTGCATATAAATGCAACTGGCCTTTCTGAACCGTCAGGTAATCTGTGAGAGAGCACTCCAGGGATATCATGTGGACTCGCATCTGTAGCTAAAATAACGAAATGTTCTGGTGAAAATGGTTTCACTGGAAATTTCTTTTTTCGCTTTAAGGAAAGCTGACTCGCATTTTGTTGGTCATTGAAAATTGATATTTCTGTGAAGTAATTTATGTAAAGGATGTAACATAGTTATTGCGTTTTCGATAAATTTATCGTAGTATCTGGTCATTCCTAAGAATTGCTGTAACTCTTATATTTTTTGGTCGTGGTGCTTCTTGTATAACTTTAATTTTGTCATCTGATTTTTAAGGCCGTCTTTACTTATGATGTGTCCAAGGTATTTAATTTTATTTTCAAAGAATTTGCATTACTCTTGATTTACATGGAGTTTGTATTTTCGTAATCTTTCCAATACCTTAATTAAACGTTGTTTACATTCTAGCAACGTAGATCCATGTACTAATACGTCGTCAAAGTACGCCGTTGTTCCCGGTAAGTAACTTAACACTGCAATCAGAAGTTTTATGGTTGCTTCTCCCGCAATGTAGACAAGAATTAGTCAACCCTAAACCTCTTAACTCTGTATTATTACCTCTTTGAAAACGAAATTTTTATTGTATATTTCTTGAAGAGCCTTGTGTTGAATTTGATTGTTTGGTTGAAAGTTTATTAATCATACTGTGTTTAAATTTGTATTTTTATATATTTTCTGATTTTGTACTTTTGCTGCTTCAATAGCCACTGCTGTATGTAGTTCGTTGTTGAATGAAATACTATTTTCTTGCAAAATTTTTGCACGTATGTTCTCGTCTTGTAGTCCTAGAATAAATTGTGCTCGTAAAAGTGTGTTAACTATTGCATTCATTGTGATTTTCGCATTCGGTTTTAAAATCACAATTTTTTACTAATCATTTAAGTGATGTAATCAATATAAGTTGAAATCGATTTTCCCTGTTATTGTAACCGTGTAAAAAATTTGTGATGTTCTGTAAGTACATTAATTTTCGGTGAGAAATGAGTAAATTAAGGTATTATAATCTTTAGAACTTGCAAGATCTTGTGATGTTAAATTAGATAGTAATTTGTAATATTGACTACCTAATCAGTTGATTAAAGTCATTACTTTTGCCTCATCTGTGTCTTTATCATTCTTAACTAAACCTTTAAGTTTAAAGAAATTGTCCAATATTTGCGAATAGCTAATAAAGTCCTCTTAAGGCTCATTAAATGGTTCAAAATGTATTATCTGGTTTTTAAGTGTGTCTTTTATACTAGTTTCACTTACTTGTTGGAATTGATTTTGTTGGAGTGTATTTACTAGGCCACTTAAAGCTGTTATCAGAGGTGTTAGTTCGTCAGCCATGTTTCTTACTTCGATTTTTCTTTCTGTTTTTCTCCTCGTCGCCAAATTGTTATATTTAATTTGCAAATAAGAGGCGACTTTAATTGATGTAAAGTTTATTTACTAACATGTCTGACATAACTGAAAACTGGCATTAACTAACTTATAACAATGAACGACAAAATAGGTTAAAAACAAACAATATACAGAAATGTTCATAATATTTAGCCACATGCAAGGAATGACATTTTTGACATGAAAATTTAAAACTTAACGCTGTTCTCAAATTTTTCAATTTCAGGTTATAAGCTGTGTTTACAATAAAAATATCAAATTACAAACGTTATAAATGTCATTCTGTGTATGTGGCTAAAGTACCAATTAAATTTCACAGTCTACCCTAATTGGTTTTTTTTATCTCTCGTTATAAAGTTATAAAGAAAGAGCACGGCTTGCAGAAAATGAAGGTATTGGAGATAAGTTCGGAATCTTCAATTATATGCTAAATAAAAATCAGTTTTAAACTAAAAATTATTCACATAAAAGACTATTTAAATAATATAAAAATATAAATATTTGCACATATGAATAGGATATGACGTTCTTGCTAATATTTGAAAAAAAATTACTCTATTTATAGTTATTACGTTCTACTGTAAGGCAAGTCTTAACCTACATATTTCAATGAATATTCTTATCTGTGGAATTTTTATCTTAAATACTTTTGTCCTAATGATATTGTTGAGATCATACAATTGTTGTCACATGTATGATTATAAAAGTAGCAGAAATTTTTCATATAAAATTTTAGGCTATCTGTTTTATTTTTAATTTTATTCATTTCAATGGTATATCAATATTAAAAATGATGATAACACCTATTACTAATGGAAACGACTATTATTTCATTCTAAGAAAGACGTATTTATGAGAAAATACAAAAAGACCCGGATATAAGAGTGAGACCCTAAGCTAATTCATAATGGGCGCTCTTTTGCATAATTTCGTATATCAATGCAAAACTTTCATGATCGTTTAGGATAAGGAATAAGCTAAAGTACCTGTAAAATTGTATGAAAGTTAGCCGAATTTTCCAATAATTTAACATCAAGATACTGCTTTTATTACCTAATACACGGTATGTATAACAGGCCGAGCCTGTAATTGGAAATGGCTATTTTTCATTAATTAATATAAAATATTTCATTATCTCCGGTGTAATTAAGTAGTATTATATTATCACTATTTTTAGGACTATTAAATATTATAATTTGTTCCGAATGGACCCCTGTATTAAATTTTCGACCATATATCAAGGTCTTATTTGCCACTATTTATTTACTTTTTTTTGTTCATCTTAATCAAATATGACATTTTTGCGTGTAAGGCCCTTTTGTGTATGAGGCCTTAAGCTATGTTGGTAAATTCGGGTCTGGTGCCAAAGTGATGATAACTTTCTAAGTGGTTCCCGACAGAGTTCATCATCGAGCGAAAGGAGGCGAAAATGGTTCACTATCCTCCAGTGCACTTGATCACCCCATTTGTTTTTCGTGATCTTTCAAGTAAGGCTGAAACTGCGTGTTCTTCAAAGTGAAGGTAGGTTGACTACTAATACGTAATGTGGAGACTGGAGAGTTTAAATTGAGATAGCATTATTTTAGCTTGGTTAGTTACCTGATGAGGTTAAATGTAGTATTGAAAAACAAAAAAAAAATGGACAAGTAAAGTGAAATTATATTACTACCAAAAAGTAGTTTCCAATGAAAATTAATTCCCCGCATAAGGAAAGAAAACGTACAACCGCTCAAGTGTAAAGGATAAGTGAACTTGGTAAGAATACAAGGCTGGTCGAATATGATTTCAATCCCTCATAAAAACATAGTGAAAATAATTTTTGGGTGGCATACATTGCAACGATTATTTAAATTCTTCAGTAAACTTACGAAACAAAAGGTAGGAGACCATTACACGGAAGCAAATTTCATAAAACCACGGTTGAGCAAATATACTTTAAGAAAGGGCAACGTTTGAAATAGGTTTTAATTAAGTTATGGGAATTATACAATAGGACAATATACGGGAGCTCTGCGGTTGGACAATTCGCTTGTCCTTGCTGTCACAAGGGGTCACACGCGGACCGCACATATTCAATATTTGTTAGTACAGTTATTTAAGCTTTACCAAATGCCATGAGAGTAGTTACTACTTGTACCATTAACCAATAGGTAAATGAAACACATTTCAAAAAACTCCGCAAAAACGTTGTTGGGCCCGCTTAATCTCCATTCGGCAATTGGCGAATCGGAAAGTGTGTTGTCGGTTTTTGTAGAAACTTTACTTCCCTTTAAATTTTTTGAAATGTTATTGTGATCGTTAATTACCTAGTTTCCGAATGTTTTTGAATGTTGGGTTTCGCTTTTCTTTGTTACATGGCCGAAGTTGCACTAATAATAACCCGAAAGTTGGAGAAATGCATTTGAATAAATATCCAGAAAGACGACAACGTGGCAGAGTTATGTTTAGGCGCCCTGCAGCTTATGAGAGTTTTGCAAAGGTAAAGAGAAACAAAGGTTCAGACGAAAATAAATAAATATTACCCATATCGTGAACTCCAAAATGGTGATGCGATTAGAATAATGGCATTTTGTCAGTGTTTAGTGGAAAAAATAAAGAGATACCAAATTTTTCCTTAAAAGCCCTTTGGTCGCATGAAAGCCGATTTACTAACTATGTGGCTAGTTAGGTTCCAAGTTAGTTGGAAATTTACGGTCCGGTTAGGTGTTGTTAAGTACCCACGTTATTGGGACGTATTTTTTCAATGAAAATTAAATTCCGCTATATATTTCAACCTCTTACAAATTAATGTAGTAGAAGAAATTATGAAACTTACATTAGCTACCCTGCAAAACATGTTTTTTCAACGAGACGGTGCTCTGCCACGTAATGGACAAACTATCACAATCTTCTTGTATGACGAATAGATAGGCAAGCTGGGACCAGTAAGTTTTTGAGTTACTGTGTTACTTGCGTGGAATTTGAATGCAATCTTCTTTTTCCACTTGCAACAGTTATTGGTATACACAGCAATACTCTTAAGGAAACACTTAGGTTTGGGGCACAATTTAACATTGTTATTAATTTTAGAACAGTGCTTGGGCTTTCTTTTTTGCCCATAAGCCCAGATACTGCACACATTTCTTCTGCTAATTCTACCCCATTAATATCAACAGAATCACCGTGAGTTAAAATACTTTTTAGATCGTTGCAATGTTTTAACAGATTTTCTTTAGACATGCCCTTTAAATCATATATATTATATAAAAATTGAAAATAATTACTATGGTGACTAAGTTGTTTAAAGTTAGTATCTATTGCATTTAGTGCCTGGTCAATTGTAAAATATAAAAAATCTACCTTATAATTTTCTTTAGGATTCTCGATCGGTTCATCTCGAGCTTCGTATGAGAAATTCCTTTTTTTTCTTCTTATTGGTATTGTTGATTCAAAATTGGCTTCAACGTCAATTTCGTCAGCCAGTTCTCTCGCATCAACAATAGTTTCATTAAAAGATTTATCCCATCGAAGATCCTGAAAAAACTTTTTGCAATTTTGCAAAAGATCAAGTGCAGATGCTAGATCATAATCTTTTGTCTGCAACAATTTGCTTATTGGATTAATACAGTTTAAAATTTTATACCAAAGAACTATTGAACACAAAAATTTAAATTGTTTAATACAACTTAATAAACCAGAGGCTTCGTCCCTTATTAAATTATCAATTTCTTCATTCTCATAAATGCTTAGCAAGGCGTCGTATACGCCTCCGATATAAAATCTTAAAGGCTTTAAAGCCTCTATCCTACTCTCTCATCTAGTATCACTTAATGGTTTTAAAGTCAAACCCTAGACATGTTTTAGAAGAATTGCCCAGCGAAAAGTAGATGCTGAAAAAAATACATGTATTTTTTGAATCATATTGAAGAAATTAGCGCCTTCCAAAGATGCTTTTACCATATCGTTAACTACTAGATTGAGAGAGTGACTACTACATGGAACGTAGAAAGCTCGCGGATTTAGGTTCTTAATCCTAGATTGCACTCATGATTTATCGCCCCGCATATTAGACCCGTTGTCATATCCCTGTCCTCTTATATCCTGTAAATTTAAACCCAAATTATTAAGTTCTGCAATTATAATTTCAAACGTTTGCTTCCCTGTAGAGCTTTCAACTGGAAGAAAACCCAAAAAGCTTACCTTAACTTTAATTTCAACCTCATCCTGATTGGAATCAGTTTTATTGATTGAAACATACCTGATTACAAGAGTCATTTGCTCCACCTTAGAAATATCAGAAGTGCAATCTAAAATTATCGAATAATATTTGGCTTTTTCTATTTCATTAATAATATAAGATTTCACACTTTGATGCAACAGGTCTATTATCTCGTTTTGAATATTTTTCCCAAGATAGTGAGCTTTCGTTTCTTCTTTTTAAGCACCCTACGTACGTGTTCTTCCATGACGGGATCAAATTCAGATAGCAGCTCAACTATTTTTAAGAAGTTACCGTTATTATGCTCGAACAGCTTGTCGCTTGTACCTTGGAAAACCAGACAACTTTTACCAAGCATTTTAGTGATTGCTGCGATTCTTAAAAGCACTTCTTGCCAATGGTTTATTTCAGCGTCTTTGGGAATCCGCATCTATAGTTTTACAACACTTTAATCTTAGGTTAAGTTCTAGAAAAGATTCTTGGGACTGAATATGATTTTTAGAAATTTCGTGGTCTTTTAGAGTTTGATTCAGATGCTTCCAACTTTTAAACCCCTCCTTTGAAAGGGAACTAAGCACACAGCCAAAAATTTTGCAGCAAAAGCAATATACGCAATTTTTTGAGACAGAGTACACTAGCCAGTCTCTTAAAATTCTTTTATAATAATTAGGGCTAAATTTTCTACCAGTCTCATTGTATGGAAATCTATAATTGTACAATGGTTTAGGTGGACCTTGCCTTACCAAAAAGATTCTTTCGGCGTCTGGTAGTATCATTGGCCAGAGTGCTGGATCTGTACTTAAAAGTTGTTGAGCGCTTTCTGTAGGTGCCACGTTGGTATCAATAGTGCCCTCATTTGGCGACGAAGGGCTGCCACTGTCAGTTGCGAGTATTAGTTCAGGCATATCGTTCATTTGTTGATCCTCATTTTTCTCAGGTGAGTATCTGTTGTCACTGTTGTCAGTGTCTTTCAATGCTGTCTTTGATGTAGAACATTTTGAGTCGTCATTTGTTTTGGTACTGCCCGGCGCACTCTGTAAATAACTTAGTAAAGTGCCAGCTTGTCTTTGCCTTTGCATCTCCTTTTCAACCCTTCGTTTTTTATATTCGCAACCAGATAGTTTTTTGCGTCCCTCGGACATTCTGGAAGATACACAAAATATCTGAAATAAAACAAAGCATATTATAAGGAAATTGTCTTACAATAGACAAGTACTGCACTTTTTTATGCTCATTTAAGATCTAGGGGAACGATTAAGCAGTTTTATATGTTTTTTATATTTATAAATTATGTAATAGTAGTAAAATAGTAACGAACCTACACACCTGATACCTTTCAAATTTGAAAAAGTGTAAGCACTTGCATTTTACACAATTTTGCTTCAAAATCAAAAATGGTATAAAATAGGGCAATTTTTCTTGTCCAATTTAGTCAGATCATGCATATGTTTATTCTAGAATGCTGAATGTTTAAATAAATATTTTATTTTAATTTTATAAAATACCTAACAAACTTTTGCTATTTTTAAGAAAATTTTATTTATTAAACTAGGTAAAAATATTCGTAGCTTTACTTAAAAGGGATCGCATCCAGTAGTTGATAATAAAAAAAAGAATCAGGGTCTATTGGTCAGTAAAAGGCAGGAATTATTAAAAAAAATCAAGCTTTAGGGTATTCCGTTTTTTTAAGGTATTTGAAAAAGCTCCTTCGCAGATGAAAATTAAATTTCAAAGACGATTTTTTAACGAAACATAAACAAATTTCAGTCCTTTTAAAATTATCAAAACAAGTCTTTTAACTTTTTAATTAATTTATCTGTTTTGTTCAAAGATGGTTTTCAAAATTTAAGTTTCATCTGAGAAGGAGCTTCTTCAAATACCTACCTTGAAAAAGATTATGAAATTTAAATGAAAGTTTGTTTTTAACACGCTTATATTAGCTTCACCTATATGTTTGTTTGCTTGTCTGTCTGTTTGTAACCGACTTCTTTGAACAAGCATGCGCGCGGTCGGCGATACATACGATACAAGATACGGCGCATTTGGGATCCAATGCCTATCCTCCAGACCGATTAAGTCCTTTCCAATTTTAGCTCCAAATAAACTGTCATGTTATTTTTACAAGGAAAACCATCTCATTTTTGATTGTGACGAATTCAAGGCATTAGATAGAAGTAGAACAAGTCAATTATTTGAAGCTATGTAATGTTTCGATCCTACCCATTCTACAGCTCAATGTAAATAAATATAGTTTTAAAAACTAAAAAAACACGCTTTAATGATCAATCGAACTAAAAAACGAAAAATAATTCTTAATATAGGCAGAAAATATAAATAAACGAAAGAGATTAGTATTATTGTGAAAAAAGCGTGGGGTGCTTTGTGCTATATTTTTCATTCATCATTTTTTTACAATAATACGAATCTTTTTCGTTTATTTATATTTTCTGCCTATATTAAGAATTATTTTTCGTTTTTTAGTTCGATTGATCATTAAAGCGTGTTTTTTAGTTTTTTTAAACTATATTTATTTTTTAATAATTTTTGCCTTTTACTGATCAAAATACCCTAATTTCGTAGATTCGCTAAGTTAACGGTTAACTTACCTTAAAAAATTACAAATCACACTGATTATTGAACCAGAACAGTATATACAATTGAGAGTTGCACTTGTTATCACCACCGACGAATGAGCAAAAATAATGCTATGCTGTAATAAGACAGCCCTTTTATAATTGAAGACAATAAACAAGTCATTTCTTGTCTATTCCTAATTCAGATGCGGCACCCTGCTTGCTGATTTATATGGTATATATGCGATGCGCGGTTATATTAGGTAGTGTATACAAATAACACCCGTGTTCCTTATTTAATAATTATTATTGAATAATTAATTATTTTTTCGTAATTATACCTATTTTCTTTACAACTACATATATAGATGAAAAACAAGTATTTTAACTTTCTTGTAAAAACAGTGGTAAGAAATGTTTTTACAAATGAAAGGCGGCATGCTATTATTATTAATATTTTAATTTTAATATTTTCTCACATTCTGAGAGTAAAAATGTCGCCCCTAAGATTTGCCGCCCCGGACAAATGTCCGGGTTGTCCGGTCTTGGAGCGGGCCCTGTGAAAGGATAAACAAGCAAATGGAGGTTATGTAGTAGATACTATATTTGTCAAATGAGAATTAAATCCATATGCATATAAAACAAATTGATTTCGCGTTTATAGGTTTTCTCTTTCTACTACATTTGGTTATTCAATACCGTATGTCGATTTTGTCAAATGCATTACGAATGTTCACCATCCTTATTTAATTCACTGGTTTATATGAGAAGGCAGTTTCAAAAAATTAGATAGCTAGATTCATAAATTAATCACGTAGCGGTAAACACTCCTCGCGAGGATAATGAGTGAAAACTGAAATAAGCAGCTATGGCACTAATACTATTACCACAGATGTATTTACATAAATGTGCGATTAGTTTTAGATCTACGAAACGGTAAAAGTTTTGTAGCGGGAGACAAAAGTTTAAACAAACGTTTTATATTTATGTGCAACATTGTTTAAACATTATGACTTATTTAAATATACTCGAATATGTATGGCAATATTGTATGCAAAATGTGTTCTAAAACACTATTAATTAGTAGCGTGACGATACTTAACACCTTGACCATTATGAAATGGTAACGAAAATATTGCATAACTATATACTTACACATGTTCAAATGTAAACTATTGAACTATATTGTGATATGCAGCATATAACTGATTTACGATGCGTTCGTCGCTTTATTTCTCAAAAACAGGTACAGTCGCAGTATAACCAATAAATGTGATGGGCATGAATATAAGTTAAAAAGAAGATAAAAGTATACGACGTAATAAATATCTTTAACAGAAGTCCTTGTAAACCATGTTCCTTTAAAGGCGCTTTATATATTCCGCAAAATGAGTATTTGTGTAAAGGCTTAGAAGTGCGTCCGATACCGTTTGATTAATAGGTATATTTACCTGCCAGTCTATCAGAGACCGCAAATAGCTTTTGACACCCTGTTGTCATGTTTAGTGGCTTGATAAATCGTATTCCCACAAAACAATTCGTAGACCCTTTGCGTACAACATAAAAGTATAATTAAATTCTGCCAGTCAAGTCAAATTTTAATCTTTACTGTCGGGAAACTAAAAAGAGGCGTGTGTTCACAATTCTGAACACACCAAACGAGTATATCAAATAGTTTTTATCATTGCACTGATTTTATAAAACAATTTTAGTCTAACGCTCAAAAGAGCATCGTGTATTTTTTTCAGGCATTAAATTAATTCTGTAGCGGTAATCTCTAATAGTTACATTTCAATCCCGTCTTAAATGGCGCCATATGGGTGTATAAAGCAAGGTTGACTGCAAGCTTATAACGTGCTTCAACATAGTATGTGTGTGCCGCCCACAACTAACGTGATCCTGGGTCACGCCAAACAAGAGGTCGGTAAGATTCTTTTGATCAACTGCACTCTTATCTGTCGTCATATGTCAAGTAGAACGCAAACCAGTAATAAGCATCCAATTTAAAGTAGTTCTGCATATCACAATTTTATAAAATAACTAATTGCAAGGAAGTTAATGCATTTTTAAACATAACAGATTGAATTACTTAACAACATGCGGTCATTTTAATAAATAGAAAGTTTTTCTAGGATTTATTGAATTCTATGTTTCTATTCACACCACCATATCAAATTTTATCAAATATTTTTTTATTTAAATTAATATTTGTAGAAATCTTAAAAATAAATTCAAGTGATATATGATTATTGATTATTCTAACTGTTTCAGTTGAACGTCGTGTACATTTAACATTGTATAAATCAGATGTTTGGTTGCTTTTTTTTCGGCCGCGTAAAAATTGCAACACAAGGTATTGTATTAATGTATTTAGTTTATACCTACTCAGATTTTCTTGAAAATGCTACGAGTAATTATGTCCATGGTGGTTACGTCAAACTCGTATCGATAAACCTTTACGTCACATACGTTTAGTATATATTTTTAGATAATTTTTGTATGTCCAAAAAATTATAACATTTTTAGAAAATGGGTTTTTTCATTATAACGAACATTGTAACTGGATATATACGAGAAACACAAAGTTAAAAGCGATAAAATTTTCTTTATTGAGAAAAATAGTTACATCGTTTACAAATAACGGTTCCAAAATTATTTACAAAATTCTTTAAAGCAATGACCATTTCGAGTAACAATTTTTCATTCTGGAAATGCGGTTTTCTTAACGCTGTTAGTTCTTTAATTATCAAAGCAAGGATAAAGTGATATATAATATATATATATATATATATATATATATATATATATATATATATATATATATATATATATATATATATATATACCAGGTGTAAATCAAATAGGGGCTGCCCCTGTAACTTTTGAACGGGTCGTTAGATTTTGTTCCAATTTTGGTGGTTTATATTAGAGCCAGTTTGGAATTCTTTACATCAAAAAACAATATAACCCACTTCCGGTTTCACCGGAAATGACACAAAAGCTGAAAATTTAAATGGAACACGCTGTATATTTTTATATGTTTGGATTCTACGGCTTCAAATACATACAGTTCATCTGCCAAATGTCAACTCAAACGCCATTTTACTTTCAGGAGCATGTTGTGTTAATAAAAATTAGAAAATTAAAAATTACTGCTTGATTTCGGAACTAAGGAAATTACTATGTATATCGTTTTACTGGCACTTGAAAGAGCTATTTAATATACAGGGTGGCCCATGTACGTTTCTATTGGGAAAAGTTAAAAAACCGCAATTTTTAAATTTAATCGTTAAAAAACTTTACAAAATTTAATTATTAGGAAAAATAATATTATGGGGGTAATTCTAAGTCAATGATCTATAATTTAGATGACGTCATAACGATCTAAAATTAGAAAAATATTTAAAAAAATAAAATTTAAATGTAAAAACATATGTTTTTTATGTAAAAACATACCAAACTGGCACTAATATAACCCACCAAAATTTGAACAAAATCTAACAGGAGTAATTTTGATCTACGCCCGGTATATATATATATATATATATATATATATATATATATATATATATATATATAGTAGTAGTAGTAAAATACCTATTTATTCCAATTCGAAAATCAGTTTTACACAATATCATTGTTTTTAAATGATCTTGTTACCTTTGAAAACAAAAAAATTTTGAGTTTAGCAAAACACTGTTTTCTAACAGATGTGTTGCGTCTTGTTTGCGTTTATGATAAGCTTCACGTTTATTCTGATAAATTCAGATCACTTTGCATATGTGTTTTGAAATTGTGTGAGAATGAGACCTGAAGATACTGTAAAAGTTGTGACATTACATGAAGATGGTCGCAGTATACGGTATATTGCAAATCGTTTGAATATTGGCAAAAAGTATCGTTCATGACGAAGTATCCTCAGACTGGAGAATACACTAGAAGACCAGGATCAAGCAGAAAACGCGATGAACGTTTTTAAGGATATCCGTACTACGGAACCGCTCTTTAACGCCAAATGTTCTCGCTGGTCGTTTGTTAGAAGCTTGAGGAACTAAAATCTCTGCACGAACTGTAAGAAGAGTCCTGCATGAAAGTAGTTTACGTGCTCATGAGCCAGTAGCATGCCCAAAATTTACAGCAGCTCATCGAGTTAACAGGACGAGCTTTACAGATGATTACAGAAACTGAACTGTTCAACAATGGAGGTCCGTAATGGTTTCTTAGGAGTCTCGTTTTTGCCTACGATCTCCAGATGGACCCGAACGTGTATGGAGGAGACCCGCGGAACGATTTGCATCTTGCTGCATTTCACCCAGAAGGGCGTTTGGTGGCGGAGGTGTTATGGTATGGACAGGTATTTCTTTTAACGGGCGTACCGATTTAATCTTCATCGAACATGGAACTCTAACAGCAGAGAGGTACATACAACAGTGTCTGGAGGACTATGTTGTCCCCTACGCCCCTTTTGTGGGGGGAAATTTCTTATTTATGCAAGATAATGCCTGTCCGCATACTGTCAAGGATTACCTAAATATTTTCGGAATCCCTGTTTTGGAGTATCCTGCTTGTAGTCCTGACATGAATCCATTAGACCATGTATGGGACACTTTAGGAGAAAAGATTAGAAAGAGGCCACCATTGCCAGAAAAATCCAAGAGCTGCGAATAGCGTTGAATGAAGAATGGGAACAGATACCCCAAGAACAGATTCAGCACCTTACTGAAAACATGTCTAGGAGTATTGAAACCCTTCGCAGGTGTAGGGCGGCTATACCCGATGCTAATATTAGGTTGAAACTTAAAGAACAGGCAACTTGTGTGTAATTAAATTTCGTTTTTTGTTTGTTTAATTTTTCGAAAAATGTTACTTTGTTTTCCGTTACTTCTGTTACTTATTATTTTTCCTATTGTTACTTTTTATTGTTTACTTCCTCCCCATTTAAACCACTTAACACCTACAAAATAAAAAAAAGTGCTACTGTCCGGATTTTTTGGCCAGTAGTGTACATGTATATTATAATAACTTTTCCCTGACTTATTTGCGCATTCCTTAAGCTTTCCAGATTTTCACTATTTAAAATTAAAATTTTCTCAGTTTTTCAGGTTGATGGGAAACCTGAGATGGAGATGAATACGAGGAAGAACAAAAAAATCGGCTGAGGAGGTATATTCTGCAAGCATAATAATTTTTTGTATTCATCGAATTTTCGTCTTTCGCAATCCCTATACTATGTTGCAATATCAGTGCGTTTGAGGGTCGTCTATGACATGTCCAATTGAGATGAATTTTTGCATAGCCCGATTTGTGTTTGTTGGAACAAGATTAGCATGTGGAAGCTAAAAAATTTTAGCATTCCAAAAATTACCTATAGCTAAGGGCTTTTTTATTTACCACATAATCATTTCACAACGTCATTAGTTTCAGTACCCGAAGGAATTCTGACATCAATCCATGTTTCGGTTAAGCTCAAGATAGAGTGAATTAAAAGCTGATTTCATGTTATCTATGCCAACTCTAAAAAAACAAGGCTGCAAGCCGAAAAAAGTTATAAAACGTGTACCAGGTTGTCAAATATTAAATTATGGACAATAAATCAATCAATGTGCATAACCGAATATTAACATTTCTAACCTTAAATAATTGCCCAGTATTTAGAATAGCATTCTATACTTACCGTGTTATGGTTTTAGTAGTAAATGATTGCTATTTTCGTATACACTTTTACAACTTTGCATATTAGAATTATGTTCAATTTTTTTTTTATTGTGGCACTTTGCATTGTTAGGCTTCGCTCATGCAGGGTGTTCAGCAATGTTATTTTCAAGACGATCTAGCTATTTACTACTAAAAATGAGATTAATTTTAATAGAAGGCTTCTAAATCAGACCTTTGTTGCGAATTTATATTTTAGATCTGTTTTGACATTAACATCTATTAATAAAACGCTGCTCTTTTTACTGAAGACGGTAGCTGTCATTGTTATCGAATAAAGTTCGTAAAGTGTACATTTAAATACACGTTTACACTCACAAGATAAGTATATATTTATACTCAAAATCCTCTGTGAACAATTCAAAGTCCTTACAATTGTTATTAAACCTGTTAAATAATTTAAATCATTTTAAATGCCTTAAATAATATTAAATCAAGGCCCTCGGTTAGATATCTACTGAGTTAAACAGAAACCACTTGAAAGTAATATTTTGTGAATTTCATATTTTAATTATTATAAGTTTTATTATGAACGAATAAGTTCAAAAGTAAATATGTAATTAAACATTGTTATTAATTTTATTAAATACATAGATAAAAAGTTTCAATCTACTACATGTACTTTGCTAGAGTACCGCTCTAACCAATTGAACTATCGAGATTCACTGTAAATTTTGTCTTTGTGTATGTTTTATGTGTGTTCTGCTTGCGCAGGTCCCTGGTGTTTCCTTCAATGATCCCTTTTCTGTGCCGCCTCTTTCATGTTTTTATACCCTCTATAGTCCAACCTTATGCCATCAAAACTTTTTACTTTTTTAATTTCACTACTGTACAAGAAACACTCCACACAAAGCATTTGACTGATCTTTACTTCAGAATCATGTCATGTTCAGCAAAATCTTCTTAGACAAAAATGCCTATTTTCCCATACCAGTTCTTGCTTTTATCTCTCTTCCAACACTCTCTGTCACAGTCTTCTGTCACCTCAGTTCCTAGGTATTTGTACCTTTCCACCTGTTCTAATTTTTCTGTCTCTACACTAATGTTAAATGTTTCATTTTTACCTATCTTCATTACTTTTGACTTTTTAATATTTATTTTCAATCTATATTCTTTTTCTGACTCTTTTAGATGTTTCAACATAACTTCAAGTTCAGTTCTACTCTCAGCAAATCGTACACTCGCAATGTTCCTTCATCCTATAGTCAACCCTTTATCGTCCTTCCAGCATTTCTGTACCATTTCGTCCATGTAGATGTGTTGGAGACAGACAGCATCCTTGCTTTACACACCTTTTCCAATTTCAAACCAATCTGTTCTGGTGGTGCCAACTCTTAAAGCCACTTTTTGGTTGCGCTATATATCCGCTAATTAGCCTCTATCTCCAATCGACTCCCTTTTGTTTCAATATTTCCAATAATTTTTCCCATAAAGCACAGCCGACAGCTTTTTCAAGATCTACAAAACAAAGGTAAATGTTTCTGTCTCTTTCTGTATATCTCTCTAACATTGTTTTACCACCCATAGTGCTTCCCTTGTGCCAATTCCCTTTCGGAATCCAAACTATTCTTCTGTCACACTTTCCTTCATTACCCTAATCATATGCCTGTTTATCACTCTGAGTAGTATTTTTGCTACGTGGACCCCAAGACTGTTTGTCCTGTGTTCTGCACACTTCTTTGTCCCTTTTTCCTTTGGCAGTGGAATCATTTCAGTTTTCAGGAAATCTTCAGGCCATTTTCCACTCTCATATATCTCATCGCACGGTGTTGTTAACTCTTTCATACCTTACACCTGCAGACACCTTAATATTTCCACTGGAATTTTATCTATTCCCACTGCTTTGCCGCTTTTCATATTCTTCATTGCAGCTCTTGCCTTACCTCGTCCAGAATCATACTAGAGCCGATGTTTTCTTTTGGCAGTTCCCCTTCTGATTCTACATTAAGAATTTTTGGTCTATCCTTTGCTGCATACAGGTCCTCCATGTACTCTTTCTATCTTGCCAGTATTTGTTTTTCTTCTTTTAAAACAGTTCCATCTTTGCTCTCAATCTCGTTGCATGTCACCCTGTTTTTGTCCTTGCCCGTTGTCAATTCTCTGACTATGTTGTAAACGAGATCCTGCCTTAGTGATTTCTACGATTTCTTCACTGTAGCGTCCCCCAGGTACCCTATCTTGAAAAGTGTAATTTGAACTTATTTGCAATAATGCAAATTCAAGAACAAAACAATCGCTAAGTGATTTATCTTGACTTTACTGACAATAATGTTACTATTACTCAAACTAATTGCTTGCCTTGCATTGGCTTTCCTGGCAATAATTAAGATATTGGAATTTATTTAAAGGTCTGATATTTAATTACTCGCAAACATCAAATTTGATCAAAAGAATTGGCCGTCTAGTGGTAGGTATGTTGTGCTATTTGAATTAGATAGGCTGGATGAGGTTAAGTGTTGCATCATGTGGGGCAGGTAAAAAAATGAAACTACTCAAATTAAAATTAACGAGCTTTTCGCAATTATGGATCAACCCGTTAATCTACTATTATGGGAAATAATCACCAATAAAGCCCACTTTATTCATAAATAAGTAATTGCACAAGCACGTTAATAAATCAAATAATACAAAAAAACAATGAAAGGGTTAAATATATAACAAAACACCATTAGATCAGGTAGAAATGCGTACAAAATTATAACATTAAGAGAAAAATAAATAAAAGCAGCTTAGCTACACATAAACACAATAAAAAACCCCATGTAATCACACCCACAATTCTATCACAAATAAATCAGAATAAAAATCGTAATACCAAACATGTGGCCCTTTAAAACCAATCATGCCGGTCTTTAGGTAAATAAGTACATAAAACAATAAGGAAAATTTCGATACATATAAAATATAACAGTACTACAGTAAAATTTCACAGGTGATAATAAGGTAAATCAAGGACAAAGAAATAGGTGAGAAATTTACACATACACAATTGTTTAGTGATTAATAAAGCACAAAATACACACGTAAAATTACAATAAATTACATATAAAGAGAAATCAGTTCGCAGGCAAATAATTCTACTTGAACAAACTGACACAGAAAAAACTCATTTAAACAAAGCCTTGCAAGGGTAAGTTGTAAATAGATCAGAACATCGTGACTGATGTATAAGTTTGAGTGTGTTACAAAAATACAGCTTCCCTTTCTCAGGTTACACATTCATCTGTACAACAATAAAACAATAAAAATAAAATTCGAGGTATTTAATGGTCACCTGGACCCGGGAGTATGTACCCACTTCGCAATTGCCTATTGACAATTATAACCAAGCGGTATCATGTACCCGCTTGTCCAGGACCACCTCTACCCGAATATAAATATAAAGAACAAACAGCAATGCTAATTCAATCAAATACAAATGTGAGGGAGCCCTGTACTGTGCCTTTGCAAGGCAATGTTTGATTTTTAATACGTTACATAGGCTTTTAAAATTATTTGCTGCGAGCTTTCATTTGTATAAAAAAACCTACTTACATTAGAATATATTGCCTTTAGTTAAACCCTTTACCACCAACACGACGAGTTAAGATACGCGGTTTAAAACTCGGCGCCGCGGCGATTAATTATAGATTAATTTTTGGAAAAACTTACAGAATGGTGAGGCAAGGTTGCTACTGCAAGGATTTCCGTAAAGTATATACTCCAAGACTACTCCAAGTATATTCCCAACAAAACTATTTTATCGGACCATGGACGCCAATTTTCTGCAGAGTACTGACAGAAATCACTTAAAAGCAATGGAATTCGAGTTACTCTCTCATCCATCCGACACCCCGCATCTAACGAACGTGTTATGAGAGAACTAAGCAGGTTGTTTAGCATCTACTGTCAAAATGTGCACGCTAGTTGGGCTAATCACGGTAAGAAGGTAGAATGTCTATTTAATATTGTTCCCCATTTGAGCACGGGTTACCCCCCTTGTGATATTGTAAATGTTCCGCGTCCCAGGGATCATTTTGCCACTTAACTGGGAAAAATGTTTCCCATCTCCGCCACTGAATCGCAGGCGGTGATTTGGAATAAAATTCGTCAAAATTTGGACAGAAGTGCAAGAGCGCCAGTACGAGGTTTCAAACACCAAGGTGATAGACGGTATATCGACCACTACGTTTTACTTAAGGAAAGTAATATTTGAGGCGCCTCCAGGAAACAAATATCAAAGTTTCTTCCCCTATATTCCGGCCCTTTCGTATTATAGCCAAACCCTACCCGAACGTGTCCCGTTTGTTGGATGAAGAGATGGATTCTATAAAGGGGAATTATAACATTACTAACCTGAAGTTTTATCATAGGCCCGAATCCTAGGAATATCTACGGCTGTGCCCTAGGCACCTTGCGTGGACCAAAAATAAGTAGAAGCCTGGTTGTATATACCCAACCTTTTTTTGTTCTTATTTTTTTTCTGTTTTTATTATTCATATTATTTTATGCATGTATTGTTTAGTCATGTTCTCTAATTGTTTATGGAGCATGTTGTCTAATAGGCGTTTAGTTTGCCTAGTTAAGCTGGTTACTAATTAAGTTTTGTTTGAGTACTAGTGGCTCTAGTTCATAGCAGAAGGTAGCGAACGACCACGATCCGAAGCGACGGATGTTAGGATGTTGAAAACCCTCCGGATGTCTCCGAGCGGACATCCTCGAGCTTTCAAAGGGGCGTTCTGTAGGTAGCGGACCGCAAAAATTTTACTATTGTATTAAACGTTTATCAAATCTCCAAAAAAAGATAATTAGTGGATTTTAATATCTTGATAATACGTCGTAATTTGCTAATGGTTTCGGAATATTTTATTTTAGGTATTTTTATGTAAGAAATGTGGAAATGCATGTAACTGATATTTGGCTAAGGGTTGAATAACACATGTTGGGGTTTAACTAGCAGGCTTAAACAGGCTTAAACACTGCTTTACTGAAGGGGCGTAACGAATCATTGGAAATTCTATGCGCACATTCTTGATGTAAAAATGTCACTAGTTTAATAATTAATTACGTCGGTATACACTGCAATCAAAGACGTCTTTGTTTGGTACTAGGAAATGTGATATTAAATATAGGGTTTGTTACGGACGAATACATATTTTTAATATTAAGATTTCGTTCTGTTAGGAATGCGAAAAATGTTCCCACGAAATAATTTCTTGTTTCTTTTTTTATTATTACTTGCAATAACGGGGGTTGATATAGTAAATATAGTTAGTTTGAAATCGGAGAAAAAGGCTGTTGAAATTTTGATCAAGCCGGATTGCTTTTATTGTTTTAATTAGAAAACTCCCGTTGTAAACCGTTCGGTGTATAAATATTTTGTCGTGTACCCTAATTGTATATCATTTCCGTAGATTTAAATGCAATATTGAGAAAGTTTGTAACAGTATATTATCAGTAATGCTATCAGTAAAATAGAATTTTTGCAGCATTACTTTCCAACCGTCCAACCATTCAGTCTTACCTTCCTCACTACTGTACAACTTTGCGAAATACTATTTCCTCACTTCAAAATCGTCCCATACTATTTCGTTGCTTGTGTTCATCACCTCTGCAGCGTTCTGTTTTGGGCCACGCTTTGTATTTTTGACCCATTTTCAGAGGAATTTTCTGTTTCCCTCAAAATCATTCTGCATTTTCTCTCCTTCCACAGCCATTACTTCCTCTTTACTTATTCTCATTGCTTCCTTCGCTTCTTTGTTTCTTAATTTGTACACCGCATACAATCGCTGTTTCTCAGCCTGCCATCCTCCATCTCCACAGCATCCTTTCCTTTGCGCTTTGTCTCCGATACACACAGAATATCAAGCTGCCTTTAGTACATTAATGTCGGAATTTCAAATTCTTTCCCTTTCGTCCCTTGCACAGTCATCAGCAACGGGGCTTGTCTGTTTAGACCTTAACCGCTCCTCGAAAGCAGGTCGATCCGAGTCAATTGTATCGTTCTCTTCAGTAATAACATAGCGGACAGGCCAGTTACTAACCAAATCGGGCCCTGGACGATGTAGCATTCCCAACTAACGGTATCGTCCTTCTACCGGACAGTTACTTGTCTACTGTCCCGACACGTAAGGATGTATGAAACAGAAATATAGACAGTCAAGAAAGATATAAATAATATAGAGTGTATACTTACTGTATGAATATTTAAATATACATATATACATATACATTTTTTTCACTTACACACTTTTCAATCACATGTTTCCATTAGATTCTTCCCCACGCGATTCTTGGTTCTCGTGCTACTTACCGGACTGATATTTATTTGCGACCAAATGCTTTAATTACTTTTAATTTAGATTTCCGAGTTAGTTATTTATTATTCACTTTAATATTTATTTATCAAATCTGTTTTATTATTGCCGTGAATTGTGATAACTTAATCGTTTCTATTTTTTAAATTTCACTTTTACTTAATTGAAGGGTAATAATATATAACGATAATGGCCCTGTTAGCCCTCCCGACTTTAATTGCCTACTTTTAGGATTAGTTAATAATAAATAAGATTAAATATAGTAACAAAAGTCAAAATTAGATTAAATTTGGAATTTGGAAAGGAAAAATATGGTGTAAGGTAATATGTAACATAATGTTATAATTAAACCAAAAATAAAAGTTGGATTAAGTTTTTAATTTGCAATTAAAGAAAATATTCAAGAACTTACTACTTACTAATCAAATCTGTTTGGTTATTGTCGTGAATTGTGATAACCGAACTTTTATATTTTTTAAATTTCACTTTTATTTAAATGAAGGGTAATAATAAATAATGATAAAGACCCTGTTCGCCCTCCCGACTCTGGTAAAAGTTAGATTAAGAAATATAATATAAAATAATATGGAATATAATGTTATAAACAAACTTAAAATTTTATATAGTACCAAAAATAAAAGTTGGATTAACATTTAAATTTGAAAGCAAAGAAAAATGTTAAATAACTTATCAAGTAGCTTGCAAGCTGTACCTAGAATTTTCAAAATTTACGGCACTGTTATGCATAATCACATCTTTGTATTTTATATCTGTGTCAATACGATTTTATGAGTTTCAACAATCATTTGGCATGGGTTTTAAAGGAACCGTATTATTTCGTAGAAGTTCAATGCTACAGAAATCCTAAATATTGTTTATAAAAAAAATTTATTTAATGATAAAATAAGAAATGAAGACATTTATTCACTAACGTATAAACCATTGCAGAGTAATATCTTTTTGCAAGATCTTCAATGCTACGACGGTACCATGTAGCATGTTTGGAATTAAAGAATTTTACGGCATGCTGCTTCAACTTCCTCAATACTTGTAAAATGCCGTCCACGAAGAGAGTGTGCCAACGATCGGAATATCTGATAATCAGAAGGCGCAAGGTCCGTGCTATAATCTGGATGAGGAAGAAGCTCCAAATTCAATTCCCTAATTTTTTGTTGAGCTTCGGCTGCAGTATGAGGTCTGGCGTTGTCTTGCTCCCGTCCTCTGTTCACCAATCCAGGGTATCGCCGACTTAGATCATCATGGATCCTATCCAACTGTTGACTGTAAAGGTTAGCATCAATCGTCTGTCCATCAGGAACCAACTCAAAGTGAATAACCCCTTCAAAGTTCCAACATACACAAAGAATAACCTTCCTTTGGAACCTTTCTTGTTTGGGAACCGGCAGTGCAGGTTGCCCAATAGTAATCCACTGATTCTCTGTGCTAGGGTTATTGAAGTAAATCCACTTTTCATCGCAAGTAACAATCCGTTTAAAGAAACGTTCATCCCAATGATTGGAAAGCAGTTGATCACAAACCTGAACTCGCGTTTCCGTCATTGTTGGCGTTAACTGGTGAGGAACTTCTCTACAGCGTCTATTTACTTTTACAATTTGATTCAAATGGCGCCTTGCGGTTTCTTTGGAAAGTTCTGCTGACAACTTATGGGTACTTGTCGATGGATTTGCTACAACAACCTCCCGAAGTTCAGCGTTACTTAACGAGTTGGGCCGACCAGAACCTGACTTCCTCTTGAGACTTGTATCTTCGCCAGTAAATTTTCGAAACCAGCGCTGCGTCGTATAAATGTTCACTATTCCTTCCCCTTCCAGTTCGCATACTTTTTAACTGCAGCGGTTGCAGAAACGTCTTGTTTCCAGTACTGACGCAACAGTATCAAAGTTTCGTATTTTTTGTCAGCCATTTTGACGTTTATTGCTAATTAGAAGCAAAAGAATATCAGAAGAAAATTAGAAGGGGACATTCGCCTGCTTGATTAGCTTTTAATACTGCATAGCATTAACATATAAAATGTTTTCTAGATAGGAGCAGAAGGGCTCAATAAAAAACTCTAAAAAAATTTTTTTATGGGCCATCCTAATATGTACTGTTCTTTGCAAAATAATTCCTAATTAACAATGATGTTATTAATGAAATATACAAAGAAATACAATATTTTGTATTTATTAGAACACTTTTCTATTTTTAAATTGAATTTATCTCAAACCCTGTAATTTGATGAGTTTGACGCTCGCACCGTGATTCACCATATTGTATACACCATATAGGTATAGAACGTAAGCCACGCTCTCAAACTCGTTTGCTTCACATTTTTTGTGAGTTCAGTAAATATGTCGGATCCGGAGGACATTACCGTTTCTTCTGAAAATACGGAAAAAGTTGAAGAAAAATTGAGCAATTGAGGTTAGAAAAAAATTCAGTCTGATCGAAAAATAGTTAGTCGTAATTCCTCATTTGCACCTGTAAAATTCAATTTTCCCATGTTCACCTGTCCAGCTCAAAAGTGACGGCATAGGACTGAGAGTTATTTTCTGATATAGTAGCAACCTTCTAAACGTAATTCACGGTGGGTCATTTCAAAGGGTAATTTTTGCCATGGGCCTGTAGTCCAATATTTTATAGAAGCGGGTGGATTTTTTTTCAAGTTAGCATCTATATGTGTAATAATCTTTACCTGGCAAGAAGTTTTAACCGTCCACCTAACATAGCTTATGGTTTTGTTTTCACCATTATTTTTATTACAATTATTTAATTTCTTTTTTTTTTGACTAGGTTGGCTTAATTTTTTTAGTAAGATGTCATGAGTTACAAGTTCAAAGGCTTTCTTTGCAAATATTGACGAACAGGGCTACTTGTAATATAATTTGTGGGTTTTAGTACTGAGAAGTTGTATATTAAAAAACAAGTTTCGTAAGACCAGGCTTGAAGCACGAATTCAAGTTTTAAAAAACGAGTAGTATAACTTCGAGGTCTTATCAAACACGTTTTTTATGCTATTTTTTTGTAATTTTCCCGTTTTTAAACAAAATTTTTTATTTTAATCCATTTAGGGATTTTTGAGGTGTCTTAATTTTAAAACTGAAAATTTGATCTAGTCGCCTTTTGTTTTATCCAAATTCTAGTACAAACCACGAAAATGGAGGGCACATGCAAGATAATCTTGCATGTACGCCCCTGAAATACGCGAAATTGCCAAAAATATCATCCACTTGCTCACATCAAAGTTTGCACTGGACGCATCCTGTTTTTGGCACATATTTTGGCTATAATGACATCTGAGATGACGACGTCGAGTTTCTTAATATGTCTATTAAAGAATTACGATGTAAGGGAATTACAAAAACATTTTTATGAAACCTAAACGGACTGACAGGAAGCAGATCATTAACTTAAAAAAAAACCTGTTATGCGATTTTCGAAATCACCTCCAACGTTTTCGAATAAATATGTGGTGTGGAGATAAGCCTATACTTTTTGGTTTAAAATCCTTTTTTTATAAAAAACCAAACACGCGATTTGAAGGGGATCCGGAAACAGGCTACATTGAGGACGTTTATTAAATAAACTTGTTAGTGTATCTATAATATTTATTACATATTTCAGTATTTCGTTCAGTATTGAGGTCGTAGCAATCTTTACCTTAGGGAGCGTCCCTTACGTCTATTTTTGACACATGACGACTTAAGTAAATTTGTGAATATGAGTGTAGTCTACCAATAAGTGCAAGTATGATAGCGAATCAACTGCTAATTGTTTGATGATGATTCTTAAGTAAGTTGAGGGGTGCATTAACAAAGTCATGGAAACATTCCACGCTTAATACTGACCTGCTCCTTCTGGCAGATGCCGTAATAATTATTGGAGATTGAATTTTATTAAAGTAACCAATATTTTAAAAAGGAAGTGAAGTTATCAATTAGATAATATTTAAGTAATGATTATCACTAACAGACCTTCCAAAAATTTATTTCTAACACAACACTATGTGACGTGTGGTTGAAAGCTGCCGCCGATTCCTCTTTTTTTTCAAATTTATGCAATTGCAGCACGTTCGCCAGATTTGAATACCCGATAGATTTTTTTTAAAAAGCAAAATTTCCAAATACCAGTAAACAAAAGTAACACACACAAATGTGAGAAGGGCGGTTAACGCTATATATTTTTAATGCAACATAATGTTGAAGAAGTTTGTTGCTTTTCGTGAAGGGGTGTTTCGAACAATTAAAGGAGCATCTGACTACACAATTTTCATTTAAATCAACTGATTTATGTCAAAATAGATTTATTTAATTAGTTTCCTAATAACTTTCGTAAAGGAAATACTGCAAGTTGAAGAGATCTTCGAACCTCCACAGTTTGGCTTTTGTAGAATTCAAAAGTTGGTAGCTCAACGTTGACTAAATTCTCCAAAAAAAAAAAGTTTGTGACGAATGCTAAAACCAATTAATCCCATAGAAATTGGGCCACACTGTACAATTACGATTTACAGTTCTAAATATCTAAAAATCAACTATTTTCTACAAATAAAAAAATGATTTAAGTAACCATAATTTTATTTATGTCAACTGATTTATATACTGAATAATTTAAATAAGAGGTAGGAGTGAAATTGATATCCGTACTGTTATAATTTTCGAATAGAGCATTAATAGAAATTCGATACATATTTGAATAAACAAGAAAAGGGTCGAGTATTTCATTTTCTCGAGTATTTATTTTTATAGCCGAATATGAAAACAAGGTTAATCACCGAACTGAGAGTAAACCCACGTAATATTAACGTTCATCTATAGAGATAAGATGAAAGAATAATTTTGTTGTGCAATTCAATTTATGAATTTTTTTATATCGTTACCTTAATAGCCGGATTATGTCTGATATCAAAACAAAAATATTTTGGAGTGTCGATTTCATAAGAAATTTTAATTTGATTTCCTTTATTGGAATATCGTTAATGAATGATGAAGTATTGGTTTTAGATTACACGAGAGAATAAAAAATCCGTTTTAATAAGGAAATTTTTAATTTTATTAATTTTTATAATTTCCGTGCGTTTCTCAGTTTCTGGCGCCATATAAAGTATGATTGAGGTTAAAGGATCACCATTCTATTAACTTTGTAGAAAGGTCATATCGCGACCTTCATAAAAAGTGATGTATGGTAATATCGCGTTTAATAGGGAAACAGGTACATAATTTTAGACATTTTGCAAATTATGTAAATACGGTCGGTCCAAACTCGCTATATATAAAATATGCAGTATGCATTAGAATAAAAATGGTCACAAATTAATTATAGTAGTTGATTAACTATGATAATGTTGTATTATAGAGAATCGAAACTATTAAAATCAAAATTAATATGCCAAAACGTCTAGCAAATTTTAATGACATTAAGAACAAAAATAGCTTCAAAAATTATATAGATAAATTCAAACTTACTGTTTCTACATAATTTGTAAGTTTAAGCTATGCAATATTCATTTCGTTAATGTTACAGTTACGCTATAACCTTTAGTGTAACGGTAACAATAAAAATTAATGGATTTTTTTGGACTAACATATATACGGTGATTATTAGGTTAAATTAGTAACTTTTTAGATACACCATCATACCTACGAGTGAATAAAACGAGCGGATAAACATTATACTTGACATTAAACGCGTGTTTTGTATCTTTTACTCCAATTTACCACTTATGTAATTCCGATTTACATGTTCGTCATACATGCTTATGATAATTGTGCATTTTTTCTCTGGCGAGCACCTTCCTTGTGCCTTTTCTGGTTTCCTGCCATCTTGTTTCCATGTTCCCCTTCATGCTAACGTGTGCCTTCTTGGCTTAATGTCCAAAATTGTCTTCCTTTGGGACGGCTTTTGCAACCTCTCCTTTTAAGATCCCTTTACTACCCCTCTATTTCACCACCCCAGTACGTTTTCCCAGCACCTTGTTTCCGTATGCCTTCGTGACTTTTTCGTCATTTTGTATTTGGCTGTCCACCATCTTGTTTGCGTATTCCGTCATCCCGTTTCTTACGACATTTTAGTGATTCACTTTTCCAACAGCTGGCTATGCGCCCATATTTAACAACAGAGCTCCGCCTGGTCCGGATTTCTAATAACTGAACCTCATTCCCTCCAGCAAAGAATTCGCCAGGGCTTCCAGTTACAGTATGTATGGTTGTGCTACCGTCAGCTTGGGCTACACTTTGAGCACCGTGTTGCAATGGGCGTAATACCCTTGGATATTACTTTTGTAGGTTTAACTCGCTCCAAGGATAAGACTCGAGTTCTTTTAAACTCCTTATAATTTCGACATTATTGAATAAAATTTAATATTGTTATTGTGAAACTTAAAATGATTATTTTTTATTACGTTTTATTAAAGCTGAATGGGTTCAATTTATAAAGATATCATTTACTAGTTAAACTTTACTTCGTTTTCTATTTAATTTCGGTTTGCGTAAATGAATTTTAAGATTTACATTTGCGAATTCCTTTCTTAATTGGGTACCGTGGCTAGCTCAAAGTTAAAATAAAGAAATGATCGCTGTTATCATTAAACAAAGTTATGCTCATTTCGATTTATTTATTTATCTGAATTCCTATTGAGTTGACCTCTTTCTGCATTTATATATGCAATATTTGTATAAGCTTTTAATATTAATAATCTTTAGCAATAAAAGTAAATCAAACGTTAAACTCATTTATTTAAATTCCAAATCTGAACGAAAATGCATCAATGCGTTGTTCACAACCATATATAAAAATGGAACCAATAATCTAAAATAACTTTCTTAAAACTAACATATAACAATAAAATCTTTATCAGAATTAAACGGATTACTTTTCGTTTAATTATGATGTTTAGAGAAAATCGAACACAAACATTTTATTCATTCACATAATCAAAAGGTTCTTACTTGTTATTTTCGTTGAGAGTTGATAACGTAACCCGGCTTTCCTTTCTACCAATTTGAGGACTCGGTTAGGTTTTTGGACTGCTCCTCCGATGATGTCACTAGGCCGCCAAACTGGAACCGCTTTCTTTGTTTCCTCTACCTTTGCTTACACCTTTGTTATGGATGAAATTGACATCAATTTTCCTTCCAATAATTTAACGATTTTTGTAAATAATTGCTTGATATGTTTACAATTGTCAATTATTGTTTCAATTATTATAGTTTTGCTATGAATGGCCTGCGCTACTAACTGCAATGCCCAATCATACTATATTTCATTAACACTTCGAGTTATTATTCTTTATACTTTGATTTATATATATATATATATATATATATATATATATATATATATATATATATATATCAGAAAATGATACAGAGGTGCCAGATATAGCGGGTACATTTGAAGTTCACACAAATCTTGATAAAGACGAAATTCCAGAAGAAGTAATACCGTCAACTTCGAAAAAAATTAAACTTTCGAAAAATAAAGAAAAGAAGATAATCCCGAAATGGAGAAAAGTTACTCCAGCATACGCCAGTTTTGCGGAAAATAAAGAACAGATCGCACTAGAAGAAATTGAGCGTAAAGTCAGTGGAAAATCTCCTTACGAAGTATTTTCTTTATATTTTTCGGATGATGTTTTGGAGAAAATTGTCGATTTCTCAAAAAAATATGCTAATGATAATAATAGACATGGTTTAGATCTAAATATCACTACTCTGAAACGTTTTATTGGCATATTAATTTTTTCGGGTTATCACTCCTTACCAGCGACAAAAATGTATTGGTCGAAAGACGAAGACAAAGGTGTCCAGTTAGTACTGAACTGCATGAGTCGGAATAGATTTGAATCGATAAAGCAAAATTTACATTTGTCCGATAATGACCAGTTGGATAAAAATGATAATTTTTCCAAACTGAGACCCATTTTTGGTGCAATAAACGATAAGAATGTGCAATTTGGGATATTTTCGCATAAGTTATCCATAGACGAAGAGATGGTACCACAGTTGTAAGATGTTCATAATGGAAAGCCTGTGCGGTTTGGTTTCAAATTATGGTGCAGTTCGAATGGATATTTATATAAGTTTATACTATATGGTGGAAAGAACATGAATTTACAAAAAACTGAATTGGGTTTAGGAGAACCGGTTGTCTTAGATCTCTTGTCTGGAGTCGAGGATCCGTCTAGACATTACATATATTTTGACAACTTTGTTTCGTCTCATAAATTGTTTTGTTTGCTAAAAACTAGAGGATTTTATGCCACAGGAACAATTCGCGATAATCGCACATGTAATAACACATTACAAGCAGTGAAGAAATTTCAGAAAGAAGAGCGAGGAATAATTGCAGCATTGGGCCTTTAGTGTCCCTCTAAAAGTTACAACAGAAAATAAAAGAAGGTTTTGGGTATTCCTCAGCCGCGGGTCATCGCTAATTACAATAAGAATTTAGAAATCTAGTTGACAGTGTTATAGTGAAAGCCTGGAAAATATATAACCTTGCAAACAGGAAAAAACATCTCAAATTGTAAATATTATGTAGCCGTTACTCTGATGGAAACGCAAGAAGCGACTGAACTTTGTTCTGAAGAGAACAACGTAAATAGTAACGGTATGAGAAACAAAACAAATCTCGGGCAAACGTCCAAAAATTTTTTACCAGCAGAAATTCGTTTCGATAATATTGGACACATCATAAAACAACAGGAGAATAAAACAAGAAGGAGATGCAAAAAGTGCAAGACTAACACATTGTATATGTGCAAAATGTCAAGTCCATTTACATCCAGACTGTTTCGATGCGCGCTAGTCCCAAAGTTTCGTATACGAAACATTATGGTGTGCCGTATGTACTGGGGAAAATTTTTTTTCTCCACCTAATTTATCTTAATTGATGTATTTGTAGTTAGTATATAAAGTTTCATTGAAAAAAAAATGTTTTTTCTACCCTAGGGAATTAATGGGTTAAAAACTATTTTTCTCCAAAAGTGAAATCTGTACGTCACAAAAAACCATACTTTGCTAAAAAGCAGTAAAAACGAATAATTTGACCCCTCATGGTATATATCGTTGGAATCAGAAAAAAATTAGTACTTTTTTGATGTCATAGCCAACTATGCATTCCATGCAAAAAAATACTAGTTTATGCTATAACTAGAATTTCAAGGATATTTTTAAAGAATTGACTACACCACTGTATTCTTATCAAAACAGTTCCTGAAGAACGTAGAAATAATTTTTTTCTATTTTCATAAATAAGCGAGATGTGGCCATAGAATGAAAACTCGAAAATCTTAATTTTTAGCCGTAACTGGAAAACAAAGGAGTTAGACAAATTTGAAATGCACCAAGAGTTTTTCTCAAAACAAAAGAGATCGAGGATGTAGGGTTAATTTTTTTATTCGAACTATTATAGTTTACGAAATTCTCCATTAAAACATCGAAATTTGTCCACCCTGTAGTTTTCTTCAGTGAATTTTGAGTGATGAAGTAGGATTCCGCCGTATTATAACTTACCCATAAATTTATTCTCGGGCGTCCTTCAATTGAAAGAAAAGATTTTCATTAAATGTCAGAATAATTTGATACAACTAAAAAACGTTTATTTTCAACAATATTAAAACTAAACACAAACAAATAAAGGAGCCACACTGTTTCGTCGTTTACTTTCCTTCAGGTAGTTTAAAAATGTTTAAACTGCCAATTGAATCGTGAGTTGAGATTCTTTCAAGAGATTCTGAGTCAAACGTATCCTTATTCCATGAATGGTGGAATATTTTCAACAGAAATTGACCCTATTAGTATACACACACACACACACACACACACACACACACACACATATATATATATATATATATATATATATATATATATATATATATACAGGGTGGCCCAAAAGTGCGTGGGTCGAAGATTGTGGGTTTATTAAGGAATATTTCTAAGGTTTGTTCATGGGGTGTGGTGGGGTATCCTTAAGGTTACAAACCTAAAATATTTTCACTTGAATCGCAAACTTTGTACAAGGCGATTTATATCAAAGTTATATTTTTTTAAAATGGAACTGCCTGTATATATTATTGCATATTTGGATTTCTTGGTCAATTCTAGTGCGACTTTATGTATCACACATAGTACTTAAAACGAATCGTTTAGCCGCAATTCATCATTTTTACAAAAAGTAGATGTCTGAAAAAACTAATAATCGCTGTGATCACAAAACTTAGATCATGACTCTGTGATGTTACTAGACATAAAATGTACTAGTCTAAATCGGATTCTCAAATTCGAATTCTTCTTGTGTTTAGGGAAATTACTTTCTCGATTTAGAAAATTTCAATCAATGGTAACTTGATTTTTTCAAATGGAAGGGCCATTTTTTCATTTTTGCATCAAATGCGGAAAAGTTTTTACCTTTTTAATGACAAAATTAGTCGGTATCTATTTTCGGTAAATTTCTTTTAATTTCACAATTTCTGATTAATTTGCTGTATTTTCCTATTTTTATTTTGTAGTACCTAGTAACCCTTGGAAAATAAACAAAAAGCTATTCACATTATACAACATTATTTATCAAGTAGAAGAACACAAACACAAAACAAAGTTACGAGCTAAATTAGAAAATGAAATAAAAAGAAGAATAATTAAAAAAAAATCATCCTTAGGACCTCCAACTACAGCAAAAGCTCAAGGAGATCGATTTTCAAAACAGGATTAATCTTTACAATTGAGTAGAACAAAAGTTAAATGAAAATGTACAATTTTTGGATAAGATTATGCTTACAGATGAGTGCACCTTCCACCGCAATTTGTTGACCAGCCCAATTTTGATATTACTCAGATTAAAACCCTACTATTTCCCAGTTCGTAGCCAAGAGAAATGGCAGATTAATGTTTGGGCAAGCATATTCGGTACTTCAGTTGTTGGCCCTTTTTTCTTCGACGGTATTCTAAATTCGAATTTGTACTTGAATTTCCTGCATAATACATTATTTGGATTCCTTGAAGATGTCCCGCTCTCTCAAATTAGGAACATGCATTTTCACACCGTGCCCGTGTAGTAAGTGGATGGCTTAATTTGTTGCAAAGTGGATAGGAAGGAATGGACCAACACGATGGCCAGCGAGACCTCCAGATATTTCCTCGCTCGATTTCTTTTGGTGGGAGTACAGCAGCAAGGAAAAGGTGTGTGCTGAATTACCAACCACTGCGGAAGATATGAAAAATAGAATCCGTAACGTTTTTGTAACTAAACCCAGTAATGTTAAATAGGGTTAAAAATGAGTTTCGTCGCAGAATTAAAATTTGCCTAGAACAAGGTGGTAGACATTTTGAACATTTATTAAAATTTTTTTTTTTTTATTTTAGCTCGTAATTTTGTTTTTTGTGTTTATGTATTTTTCTACTTAATAAATAATGTTCATCGTTTTTTCTTTACTTTCTATGGGTTACTAGATAATATTAACGAAACATTGAAAATACATCACATTAATCAGAAATTGTGAAATTAAAAGAAATCTACCGAATTTAAAAAAATGCAACTTTGATATAAATCGCCCTGTATAAACTTTGCGATTCAAGTGAAAATATTTTAGGATTGTAGCCTTAAGGATACCCCACCACATCACATCAACAAACTTTAGAATTATTCCTTAATAAACCCACAATCTTCCACCCATTCACTATTTATATATATATATATATATATATATATATATATATATATATATATATATATAATTACGTTTATGTTACAAATTACTGGAGTTTTCGTTAATAACTATTCATTATATTAATCTTACCGGTATCTGGACAACGGGAAATATGTACAGGAACGCTTCAAAGGCATTGAACGGTAGAAAGTACTTAGCAAAGGCAAACATGATAATTTATAAAATAAATTGTAATAGGTACGCATTATCATGCAGGAAATAAGAGAATTACTCTAAGGAGACATTCTAAACTTTTTTCTTAAGGAGTCGCTGAAATATATCTGGGTACTACTGCAAATGCTCTGCGAAACGCTTCTGTAACGGTTTTCTTATTTACGGTAAATGGGATAAAATTTATTATTTATTGAGACTAATACCTAATATATAAATAAAAAGGTTAATTAGTAAATAATAACACAGGTTGTTTTATGTAAATAATTTCAATTCTTTACAATCATTTCAATTTTAGTTAAATTTTGCATTTTCTTTTTGAGATTTCTGATTTCAAAGGCAAATCCTTTGCTTAAAGTAACTAAACGAACCTTGTCTTTTCACTAAGAACATCTTGTATTGCCCAACATATTTAGTTGGTGCATCCTGCTTGTCTATTAAAGAAACTACGCATCTGATGTTTCTTACCTGTGGTAATTAAGAATACTTAGACGAAGCAGAGTGCATTGTTACTAAATAAGTGAATAGGAAGTCTAATGTGCCAGAATTTAGACAAGATTTTATGCAAGAGTTATTTAAGTTATATCTCTTGTGTTTAAAAAAAGAAGATTAGCAAGTTATTAAATTCTGAAGTTTTCATATTACGTAACCCCGTAATTATCTAAAAGAAATAGAAAAACAAAAACTAAAACCAGATAATCTTCTTTATACTAAGTCTGCTTCCGTGATCCTAAAAAACTAAATATGTACAATAGCTGCAATTCTAAAACCATCGTACCTCTTATTTATTATGAATTTTCTAGATTTCTAGTAAATTGGTATGTGTGTATGTGTGTGGATAATGGTACACAACGTTTTTAAGAGTAATGTACACTTTTAATTTATATAAGAACGTATATGAAATAGTAGATACCATATTTTTAACAATATTACTGAACAGGTATCCTATAATTAGATGCAGATATTCGTAGTGAAACCAATATAAATAATTAATATTTAATAGTGCATATGCAATATCATAATCCAAACTTTCCCGTGAAAGCAATTAAATTAATACTATTTCCATTATGGACTTAAAACTATACATTAAAATAATAAATATGAGTCTGCAAATTGCAATAAACTACCATTATGTATGTATTTAGTGTATACGTGATTTACTCTCTGTTATAACTATTAACATAGCTTAATATAAATGTATCTTATAATTCATGACCGTTTCGGACGTTGCCCTTTGGTGTGTTCCCGCAAATTGTCCCTTTTCAGGAATTAAGCTTATAGATAACTTAATGTACTTCTGAATTCCCGTTTCGTGCTTACCTAAGTTATCTACTCTAAATTGAATAAATATGTGCAAAAATAAAAACGTAATGAATGAGTTGTGCTGATTGAGCAGTTTAATTTAAAATTAAAAGACATGTAGGGTAACACATACACCATTTTGAAAGAAACTTGTCTAAATTCTGGCACATTAGACTTCCTATTCACTTATTTAGTAACAATGCACTGTGCTTCGTCTAAGTATTCTTAATTACCACAGGTAGGAAGCATCAGTTGCGTAGTTTCTTTAATAGACAAGCAAGATGCACCAACTAAATATGTTAGGCAACACAAGATGTTCTTAGTGAAAGGACAAGGTTCATTTAGTTACTTTAAGCAAAGGATTTGCCTTTGAAGTCAGAAATATAAAAAAAAATGCAAAATTTAACTAAAATTGAAATGGTTGTAAAGAATTGAAATTATTTACATAAAACAACCTGTGTTATTATTTACTAATTAACCCTTTTATTTATATATTAGGTATTAGTCTCAATAAATAATAAATTTTATCCCATTTACCGTAAATAAGAAAACCGTTACAGAAGCGTTTCGTAGAGCATTTGTAGTAGTACCCAGATATATTTCAACGACTCCTTCAGAAAAAAATTTAGAATGTCCCCTTAGAGTAATTCTCTTATTTCCTGCAAGATAATGCGTACCTATTATAATTTATTTTATAAATTATCATGTTTGGCTTTGCTAAATACTTTCTACAGTTCAATGTCTTTGAAGCGTTCCTGCACATATTTCCCGTTGTCCAGATACCGGTAAGATTAATATACTGAATTGTTATTAACGAAAACTCCAGTAATTTGTAACATAAACGTAAACCATTTTTCTGGTAAAAGTCCAACTATCAGTTAAGTTATAATGTTCTAAGAATCCCAATGTTCTGTTAATACAATTTAATGAGATGAAAGATGAATCTGTGTATAAAGCAAAAAGCGATCTAAATATTTATTACGAGCTAAACTAAATTCGCTCCACTTCTTGAAGAAGCCCAGTTAATACATGAAACCCTCTCAACCATGAAAATATTAATAATTTCCATCAACCTTCCTTAGTTATCATAAATAAATAATTGCTCATATAGTCCACTAGTTTAGTTTAACTAAAATTTCCTATTGCATTAATCTTCTGAATAGATACAATATGTAAGGTTTTTAGAAATAAATTGTTGATCTTTAGTTCTTAACCTAGCTCAGTTCCATAAGAAGATATCGACGCGTTTAACTGCGAATAACATTCAAAGGAGTACGTTTATTACAATATAAAAGGAGAAACAAAATAAATCTCTGCGTGCTTTACACGTGTTGATAAAACCGTCATCTAACTACCGATTTCAGCAGGGCCATATTCGAAAAAGTTTTAAATAGTCCTGTAGCCTGACTTAAGATTAAACCAGAGTTTGATTAGCACTCCTTTCCTGTGAAACTAATACAATTTTTATAGCGATCAGCGCAGGGCAGATGGAAGAAACTGTCCCATTTAAAAACGCCCTAACGTTCGTTTGTTTTTAGTGAATTTTATTAATTGGAATTTTCAATTACGTTTTATGTCAATTTTGTAGTTTATGTTGTTATACATCGTTATTTTTATTTAGTTTAAAACTAAATCATCAGTTAATTATTTACTATTGTAAACAATACGGAATATATGTATTACACCTTTTGTGTCGTTTAACCGTCAGTGTCCAAAAAAAGTAGCTGGAAATATAAAAGATCTCAAATCCTATATATGTTTAGGTAAATGATTAGTGAATACTGCTATAGCGAAAATAAAAGAACAAATCATATCAAAATAATTCTTGCTATAACTACAAAGCACAAACTGACACTAAACCCCATACAAAGGGTTATTTACACTTCTTCGTATGTATGGGTAAGATGAAACGATTTAAAGAGTACCTACTAAAGGTATGGAAGGCTCTATACTCAGTGCTTGCTTAAGCCGTTTGAGACGTATGCAGCTGCACACGTAAGCATCTTGAAGAAGGCACCAGTTTGGAAAAAATAATAAAAATAAATTTATAAATTTAGGTAAGTTTTCATAAACGAAAATGTTGTATAATAATTTCAATGTTTAAAATCATTTTGATCCTATACATTATTTTGTTAATGGCCTGGCCGCGCTGTCCTATTAATTTTTATTTCATTAATTGACTCGAGGAAAGGAGAAACCAAAAGTTAGTCTTGAACACACCCAATTATATTGTTGGACCGGCGCTAGCATTAAATATGTGTACATTAGTAGGAATAATGAAGGAGTAATAAAGGAAAAGGAAAGCAATGTTTCATTCTCTTCCCAATGGGGAGGGCAGACTGTTCGAGCATTCCACGCTTCTTCAGCCATAGCGATGGATTCCCAGCATAATATATATATATATATATATATATATATATATATATATATATATATATATATATATATGCATGATAGGATTAAGGGTGGGTGCGGTCAGCATAGGATCGGAAGGTGTGTATTTAGAGTTCTGAGGGGAAAGATACTACTCCATCATTCGCCTAAATAACGACACATGATGTGCGTATACGCAGTGATTATGCCGCTGTATGTGTATGAGAAAGATGGTAGCGGGGATCGGACCTATTTCCTCCCTAATGCTAAGTACATTGTGTTAGCACAGGTGAAATGTCCTCGGTACAATGTAATGTATATCATCTGCTAAATCTAAACGCGCTGTTCTATTTTTGACTTGAAACCATATGTTCCTTGAAAACCAACTTGAACTTCAAAAATTGATCGATGTAGACTTTTTGTAACTTTCATAACTTTTCTTTAATTGTATTTTACATATTAATTTACACATCCATTTGGTGTACAAGTGATATGGTCTAAACATGGTGTCACTTCTAATAACAGTACGAGTCCCAGATACTAAAACAATTAATTATAGTATAATTTTTTAACATGGTTCCTAATTTAGTTCTAATTGCTTTATTTGTCCCTAGGTATGCTCGCTTTACCATTTACTTAGTAACCAAGGAATAGCGGTAAGTTTATGTACTATTTATTATTTCATGTTTTTACTGCTGTCATACGAACTTGCGAATATAGTAAACATTCTCTCAGGTGTACTTTATTAGAGCATTTATCAAATTGTGTTCATTCAACGTAGCATTAGTTTTAATAATTTATATTTTGGATGTAACTGTACGAAATACTAGAATGAAGTAAAACCATCACAATTTAGCCCAATCGAATTAGCAAAACTGCATTTCGTAATTAAGAGCCATGTGAACAAATTTATTGCTTTAGTGATAAAGAATATGGAATTCAAGTAGATCCCACTTTAACAACTGGGAACATTGTTTAAACAACGGTCAAATGTCGAAAAATCTGTAATAAATGAATTTTGTGAAGCTCGGACACTATTGCCAATAGGGTTTCAAATGGTTTTCATTTTCACCTGGCTGAAAAAAGATCAATTTAACACCTAGTAGATCGAAATCGGTTTTGCAATAAAGTGTCAAAATCTTCAAGCCTTAATATTTGTAAATAAACAATTGGGGAATTAAAAAAAAATCTTCTCCGCTCTTAATTGAGCTTTTTCTTTAAATACGTGAAAAATGCCAGCTACTCGAATTTCAAAGTTGCAAAACTCCTTTTTTTGCAAAGATATTTGCAATAAACTCACCCTAAGAATGACATACATTTTGGAAGCCATTTTGAAGGTAAAAATTGTAAATAATTATATATATATATATATATATATATATATATATATATATATATATATATACATATACGATGCGGCACCTGATATACACTAACTTGGTGGGGGGGTCTGTGGTGCACTGACGTCACAAACAACTTTTGCGAAGGAATTCAGGTGACGGGATTTTTTAACATATGCGTTTGCAGAAATCCTAAAATATATTTTATGCTTTTGTAAAATGTTGGATAACTTTTTCGCGTTATTTTAAAAGAATTGATTTAAATGTGCACTTTTTTTGCAAGTTGAAAAAAAACTAAACTATTTTATTGTTAATAAATAAATTATGCTTTTTCGGAAAATCCTTTTCAGCAGTTTACCAATTAGTTTTGCAGGTCATTCGCGTCAGATTTTTAATAACAAGCATAAATCAATCATTTATGCATTTTTACCAAAAATTTTGTAATAGAGCCACGAAAATGGTAGTCGCTTTTACAAGATGAGGCAGTATTATCTTAGGTCCTAATAAGAGAGACAGACAAGATTGATAATACTGAATAATTGATTTATTATTACCGTTCCTACTATTACTATTAAACCATGAAAAGTATCTGAAATGCTAAACTGTTTATTATGTTCAAACATAAACACACTGAAATACATTCAATAATACAACATTTTTATCTATTAAGGTTAAGATTTCATGAACTGTAAAAAATTTTTAACATTTAAATAGTAGTAATTTCATCGTCGCACAGTTCAATTTACTGATCGGAAATGTTGATAAAATTCCACAAAAGTTTTGATTAAAAGATTTCTTTATACTACGTACTCTTCGGAATATTAATTGCAAGTATTATAATAATTATTATATATAATATAATTAATAAAAATTATTATAAATGATATAATTATTATGATAATTGCAATTAATATTTCCGAAAGGTACGTAAAATAAAGAAATCTTTTGATCACAACTTCTGTGGTAATTTATCAACATTTAAGAATTTTATATAATAGTAATTTTATGGTCGCACAGTTCAATTTATTAATAGGAAATGTTGATCAAATACCACAGAAGTTGTGATTAAAAGATTTCTTTGTTTTACTTGCGTTTCGGGAATGTTAATTGCAGTTATAATATTATTATAATAATAATTGCAATAATTATAATATTATTATAATAATAATTGCGATAATTATTATAATAATAATTGCAATTAATATTCCAGAAACGTACGTAAAACAAATAAATCTTTGAATCACAACCTCTGTGGTAATTTATCAACATTTCCGATCAGTAAATTGAACTGCGCGACCATGAAATTATTATGATTATAATATTAGTATAATAATAATTGCAATAATTATTACAATAATAATTGTAATTAATATTCCTGAAACGTACGTAAAATAAAAATATCGTTTAATCACAACTTCTGTGGTAATATATCAACATTTCCGCGACCATGAAATTACTGTTACAGAAAATTCTTATCACTAAAAAATTTAAGTCATCGGTTTATTTTTTTTAAATGTTGAACTTTGCTTTTCAGTTGAGCAACAGTTCTGTCTTTACAAAACTTTTCTAAAAACTGTTTCATTTCATTAGTCTTTGGATATGATGAATCTGACGGAAAAAAAGGTCCAAAATGTTTCTTTATCATTGAAATTTCTTCATCTGTCCATCTCTTCCTTGTAATTATTTTATTTTGTACTTTTGAAGTACTTGGTATTTCACTGAATTCACGTTGTATCGTATTTAGATCCAGATCAGTTTCAGTTTCTTCAGAATAAATTCCTTTACTAACAGGTGAACCAGTATCCTTGCCTTGGATTTTATGGATCTCTACATAACAAAATTATAACAAACAATTAGATACATAAATCAAACATACCATTTGAGTTAACAGAAATGCGGTACTGATTCTGATCTTGATTCTCATTTCCTTCAACTTCCTCCTCTTCTGAGGAATCTGAATAGGCAGTTTCATTAACATCGATTTCTTCCAAGTTTTTGCGTTTACAGTCTAAAATTTTACCCATTTCTAATTTCAGTAAAATTCTAGACACTTTTGCAACCATCGTCACATCTTTTGGTAGCCGATAGAACTGCTTGTGGGTTTTCTCGGTGTGACCCATAAATAACGCTAGCTGGACAATCTCGTTGTTTCTTTCTCAATCTACAGCTTCTTATTAGATCCGGTTCCTTTGCTCCACAATCCCAGGAATGCTTGATTTGCACATAACATCCATTTATGCAATATTCTGATCCATGTAGCATGGCAAAAAAATACTCATTTTGTGAATTTATGTACTTGATTCGCTCTTTTATAAGGATATCAACAAAACCTTGGACATCGCGGGGTATTAACACTAAAAGTTCTTTAGGACCTTTTCCAATTCTATGTGCTTTTTTATAATACTTTGTTAAAAGTGTCTCTGTTTTACTTAAAGAACGTATTATTTCATTATCTTGTTCCTCAGTAGATTGTTGAGCCTTATCTGCAAATTCTATAAACTGTATGTCACCCACACGTTTTCTGTTATGCACCATTATCAATAAAAATGTAGCTTCTGTAAGAATTGTGTATTCCGTGACGATTGTCTGTGTATTTAGAACAGAAGTATTTCCTTTTTTCAAACAATGTGCCCTTAATTTCACAATATCCTCTGTAAGAGGCAGTAACTTTTACGATACGTTACGGGATCTTTTTATAGTTAAGTCTTTTTGGGGCAAGACTACTTAGTTCTCGTACCCAATTCGTCTCAATAATCTGGCGTAATACTTTTAAATTATGCAATATTTGTTGAGCATTTTTAAGAGAATCTTCGTGAATAATTGCATCTTTTTTAGAAAAATGGTACACCGCAATATCTATGAGATCTTTTAAGGTTTTCCCTTGATGTAGTGCATATGAGGCAGCGCCAAATGACCGTTTCTCTTCAGAAAACTGCCTTACTGATTTTACCGATGCTACCAAGTGCTCAATAAACTCAGGTTTTAAAATATCTGTAATGCAATTTAGTTAATATTTTTATCTAGCCAAGATTTCCTAATTTAACAACTCTGATACGAAACTGTCAACCCGACATAGTAAATAATTAAAAATTATGTACGGCAACAGCGGACAGAAGATACATACCAATAATTGTAGTAATGGAGTCCTGTTTCTGGGGTAAAGTTTCCTTTATTTTTAACAATAGACGAGAACATTCCCTCATTTTATTCCGCGCATATGGCGTACGTTTCCTAGTATTTTGTGCAGTTTGTAATAGACGCATACCGTATTCCAGGATAATAGAATCAGACATAGCCGCTTTACCGATATCATCCATCCCAATAAGGTATTTAGTAATTAATACAAAATACGTAATTTATATCAATATTAGGTGCAAATTTTAACATTTTCTAAAATGGATTTACCTCATTTTTTGAATAAGTTGTGAACGTAGAGATTTGCTCCTCAGATACGCTTGGTAAGTGGAGTCAAGTGATAAAATATATGACTCAACTTTTGGATTGCATACTGGTCCAAGAACTTCCAAACAGTTTTTGCTGTGGCGCACTACGTACGTTGTTTTAAAAAATCCTTTGAAATGTGGACAAGCAGTATACGGTGCTTGGTGGTTTTCAGTATTTGCACATTCCTTTGTTAACTTTTTGGGAATAATTTGTCCAGCTCTTTTCTTTAATGCTAAATTGTCTTTGTTACGAATGATACTGACCATTCGCCTTCTTTCTTTTGAGACTGTGAACAAAGAATCATAAATTTGAACATGGATATCAATTTTAGTATGCAGTTTATAGCTGCTTAATAACGATATAATGTAAGAATGTAATTAGCTAATTAACTCACCTGTGGCATTTCCTAGTACTTGTACTACGTCTTTTTCCTTATAACGCTGTATTAAGTGTCTTGAAAAATGTCTTGACATTATAAAAGATTCACAGTAAATACAATAGGTTTTTTTGTATGTCTTATTCTTGTTTATCCTACTGGAATTTATAACCTCAGGAACACTTGAGTCCAGTCCCGAGGATTCAGATGTGAGCGACTTTGAATATTCAAAGGTAGGGTCATCACATCCGTCGTCCTCAAAAGAATCTACAAACGCCAAAGATTAATGTCTATAATACCCATTCATTGTCCAACAAGTCGCGGTAAAATTTTGCAATATAAAATGGTTATCGACTATAATAATATAATAGTATTGGAAATCCAAGCAGCAAACTACCTAAGGGCGAGGCAGTATTTGGAATTAATCCTAACCGACATTAAGTTTGAACATGACTTGATTTTTATTAACTGACCTAGAGTCACGCCATCATCCAATGGATTGCCGATATGATCTCTGTTACTATCATCATCCATAGCATCTTCAGAACCACCCACAAATTAGCAAAATTCAAAAACTTGATTTTTAAAAGTAACAAATTAGAACTGACAAGTTTGGAGAAAGATGCGAGAAATGTTACCTGGCCTCGAAGCAGTTACAGAAATCTGATCTAATTCAAATTCGAAGTCTTCAGTTTGGACAGTACTCAACTTTACTACCAAATTCGAAGCAGTTATAAAAATCTGATTTAATTCAACTTCGGCGTTTTCAGTTTGGACAGTATTAGTCAATTTTTCTTATGTTTGAGTAATGTCACCACCTAATGGATTGCGGGCCACTTTTGAGTTATCTACTTCTTTCAAACAAAATACTGAGTGAGCAGATGCAGATTTCGTTGGCATTAATCGAATGTGCTCCATGTTATTATCGTCATCCCCAGGATCTTCAGAAAAAAAAATATCAAGCAATTATAAAACATTGTTTATAAAATATATTGCTTCCTTCAAGACGCTCAAATACCTTATCGTTAAAACATTATGAATATAAACGATTGGCAATTGTTTCGCTAAACTAATTAGCTTGATCATGCCAATGTAAAAAACAAAAAATTTTACAATTTTTATAGTATGACAATTAGTCCGCTAATTTTAAAAATTTATATCACAAAAAATCTTATCTGAAATTTTTCTTCAGTAACTGTTAATAGAGGAGAGATACGTCATAAAACAACAAAAATCAATTCTGAGGGTGGTGTGCAACATCCCCAAAATCCACCCTTTTCGAGGAAAAGCCTTATTTCGCTAATAACTCGTTAACCGTCAAAGATATCGAAAAATTGCTTATAAAAAAGGAAGCTTGACTAAACTAAAAAAAATTATCCTAATATTTTTTCCGTGTGTGTCATAGTTTTCGAGAAACTGAATGTGGAATAAATTGCGAACAAGGACAGTTTATTTTCGATAATGCAGAACACCATTGATTGTAAGAATACAATACATGGTATGGAATGAATTCAGATTGTTACTTCAGACAATTGTGTCGATAACCTACCACCAATAAGAAGAATTAAGTATCCAGAACTAATGAATTAAATGTCTTTTACATAAAGTACCGTTTTATTATTACGACAACGCTAATCGGTTTGGATATAATATGTCTTAAAAAATTAGGCATGGATAAGTTGCATTTATCAAACGCAGATATTTTATGGTTTATTAGTAAGACCTTGTCACCAAGATCCAAACTTATGTCTGGATAGAATGGATTTATGTCGAAGCTTACAAAAGAATTGCCTTTTTGTAAAAGTAAAATAGCATGTCTTCCATTTGTTTATAATTCACCTTCCGATAGCAACACAATATTTACAGTCTTGAAATATGCAGTAGACAGCCAAAAAAGCGGGCGTACAAAAAATTTATTGTAACCTTTGATCGGCCATTGTTTCAAAAAGCATTTGATACAGTCAAGACTGTCAGGCGGATTCCATCCCTTCATGTCTTTTCTGGGATGTCTAGGAAGTGATTTCTGTTTGTTACGAACCCTACTCGGTAAAGAAAACGATTATAGGTCACAGATATGCCAGAGCTATTCGTGGACACACGTTAGTATTATTGTCGTTAGTTAAAATAATTCTGTTAGAGATGGCAATCTGATATCGAAAAAGAAAAGATAGAGAAAATTTGTACTGATTTTCTTAACGACAGTTTTACTTACATTGAAATACACAGCTTGAAAAATTTATCAAAATTGCAAAACAATTTTTTTAATAAAATTAAAAATTTGAATGAGAGGAAAAATAGCCAAATTTTGAATTGCCTACATAAAAACAGTTTTATTGGCAAAATCCTTTATGAAAAGTGAAACAATGGGTGACATGTGGATTCAATCACGAATAATTTCTCAGGTGCTGCCATATTTCCATGCTACTGTGTCCTGTGTCCCGTGTCCCGTGTCCCGTGTCCCGTGTCCCGTGTGTCTTGTGTCTTGTGTCTGGTGTCTTGTCTTGTGTCTTGTGTCTTGTGTCTTGTGTCTTGTGTCTTGTGTCTTGTGTCTTGTGTCTTGTGTCTTGTGTCTTGTGTCTTGTGTCTTGTGTCCTGTGTCCTGTGTCCTGTGTCCTGTGTCCTGTGTCCTGTGTCCTGTGTCCTGTGTCCTGTGTCCTGTGTCCTGTGTCCTGTGTCCTGTGTCCTGTGTCCTGTGTCCTGTGTCCTGTGTCCTGCCTTCCTGTCCTCCTGTGTCCTGTCCTGTGTCCTGTGTCCTGTGTCCTGTGTCCTGTGTCCTGTGTCCTGTGTCCTGTGTCCTGTGTCCTGTGTCCTGTGTCCTGTGTCCTGTGTCCTGTGTCCTGTGTCCTGTGTCCTGTGTCCTGTGTCCTGTGTCCTGGTCGTCCTGTGTCCGTCCTGTGTCCTGTGTCCTGTGTCCTGTCCGTCCTGTGTCCTGTGTCCTGTGTCCTGTGTCCTGTGTCCGTCCGTGTCCTGTGTCCCTGCCGTGTCCTGTGTCCCTTCGTGTCCTGTCGTCCTGTGTCCTGTGTCCTGTGTCCTGTGTCCGTGTCCTGTGTCCCTGTGTCCCTGTGTCCTGTGTCCTGTGTCCTGTGTCCTGTGTCCCCGTGTCCTGTCCCTGTGTCCTGTGTCCCTGTGTCCTGTGTCCCTGTGTCCTGTGTCCGTGTCCCGTGTCCTGTGTCCCGTGTCCGTGTCCTGTGTCCTGTGTCCCGTCCTGTGTCCGTGTCGTCCTGTGTCCCTGTGCTCCTGTGTCCTGTGTCCTGTGTCCTGTGTCCTGTGTCCTGTGTCCTGTGTCCTGTGTCCTGTGTCCTGTCCCTGTTCCTGTCTCCTGTCTCCTGTCTCCTGTCTCCTGTCTCCTGTCTCCTGTCTCCTGTCTCCTGTCTCCTGTCTCCTGTCTCCTGTCTCCTGTCTCCTGTCTCCTGTCTCCTGTCTCCTGTCTCCTGTCTCCTGTCTCCTGTGTCCTGTGTCCTGTGTCCTGTGTCCTGTGTCCTGTGTCCTGTGTCCTGTGTCCTGTGTCCTGTGTCCTGTGTCCTGTGTCCTGTGTCCTGTGTCCGTCGTGTCCTGTGTCCTGTGTCCTGTGTCCTGTGTCCTGTGTCCTGTGTCTCTGTCTGTCCTGTGTCCTGTGTCCTGTGTCTCTGTGTCTCTGTGTCGTCTGTGTCTCTGTCTGGTCCTGTGTCTGTGTCCTGTGTCCTGTGTCCTGTGTCCTGTGTCCTGTGTCCTGTGTCCTGTGTCCTGTGTCCTGTGTCCTGTGTCCTGTGTCCTGTGTCCTGTGTCCTGTGTCTGTGTCCTGTGTCCTGTGTCCTGTGTCCTGTGTCCTGTGTCCTGTGTCCTGTGTCCTGTGTCCTGTGTCCTGTGTCCTGTGTCCTGTGTCCTGTGTCCTGTGTCCTGTGCCTTGTATCTTGTGTCTTGTGTCTTGTGTCTTGTGTCTTGTGTCTTGTGTCTTGTGTCTTGTGTCTTGTGTCTTGTGTCTTGTGTCTTGTGTCTTGTGTCTTGTGTCTTGTGTCTTGTCTTGCGTCTTGGTCTTGCGTCTTGCGTCTTGCGTCTTGCGTCTTGCGTCTTGCGTCCTGCGTCCTGCGTCCTGCGTCTTGCGTCTTGAGTCTTGCGTCTTGCGTCTTGCGTCTTGCGTCTTGCGTCTTGCGTCTTGCGTCTTGCGTCTTGCGTCTTGCGTCTTGCGTCTTGCGTCTTGCGTCTTGCGTCTTGCGTCTTGCGTCTTGCGTCTTGCGTCTTGCGTCTTGCGTCTTGCGTCTTGCGTCTCGCGTCTCGCGTCTCGCGTCTCGCGTCTCGCGTCTCGCGTCTCGCATCTCGTGCCTCGTGTCTCGTGTCTCGTGTCTAGTGTCTAGTGTCTTGTGTGTATTGTGTGTCTTGTGTGTCTTGTGTTTCTTGTGTGTCTCGTGTGTCTCGTGTGTCTTGTGTGTCTTGTGTGTCCTGTGTGTCTAGTGTGTCTTGTGTGTCTTGTGTGTCTTGTGTGTCTTGTGTGTCTTGTGTGCCTTGTGTGTCTTGTGTGTCTTGTGTGTCTTGTGTGTCTTGTGTGTCTTGTGTGTCTTGTGTGTCTTGTGTGTCTTGTGTGTCTTGTGTGTCTTGTGTGTCTTGTGTGTCTTGTGTGCCTTGTGTGTCTTGTGTGTCTTGTGTGTCTTGTGTGTCTTGTGTGTCTTGTGTGTCTTGTGTGTCTTGTGTGTCTTGTGTGTCTTGTGTGTCTTGTTTGTCTTGTGTGTCTTGTGTGTCTTGTGTGTTTTGTGTGTCGTGTATGTCTTGTGTGTCTTGAGCGTCGTGCGTCGTGCGTCGTACGTCGTGCGTCGTACGTGTGAGTGTGCTTGTGCGTGTGCGTGTGCGTGTGCGTGTGCGTGTGCGTGTGTGTGCGTGTGCGTGTGGGTGTGTGTGCGTGTGCGTGTGTGTATGGATACATGCTAGTATCCACGATAACTCTAGAGCGAAAATACCTACGTCCCTAATATTTTGTATTTAAGCTTGTTCTCATTTGGAATAGAGCTGATTAGAACTTGGGAAAAATCCACCGGCGGAGAGGGGGGGGGAAGGTTTATTTGTGTCAATTTTTGGTTTTTATAAAATATTTCTAAAACAGCAGCATATTTCAAAAATATAAAAATACCCAGACATAGACCTTAAACGTGTCGATTAGTTATGTACTATGGAATTTTTTGATACGACACATAATTTAGCGGAAACAAATTCCTAAGTTAGAATTTAAACGTTAGTTAAGTTTTTCTCAATATCTGAATAACGGTGAATTTTATAAGAAAAAATGTCGACATATTTTTTGAAGAAAATTCAATTTTATGTAACTTTTCTTTATAAAGTTTCTTAATACAACGCAAGGTAAGCCTAAAAAGTAATTAAATGTGAATGAAAATGCATAAAATGTATTATTGATATTTTATAGAATTTTTTTTTAAGTTTACATGTATTTATGTCTATTATCAGTTAATGAAGTTCTTTCTGACGTAGATTATGGTTTTGTTTTTGCAATGTTGCCTGTTTTCGATATGAACGTACGGAAGGGGTTGCATGATTACTAAAATTATAATTAAAATCATTTCATTTTAATGAAGTTTTAAACGTCTGTTTGACATAGATAACTGTTTTTGTTTTTACAATGTTGCTTATTTTCGTAATGAACTAATTATAAAAGAGGATGCATGATTATCCTAAATAAACGTTATTAAAATTATTACATTTCTTTTAATTTCCATTTTGTATGTTGGAAGGTCGTGTGGTGTTCCACACCAGATATTTTTAAATTTGTAAATAAACTGTTACTAAAAACATGGCGACTTTGATAATTTTTTATGATATACATTGATTGCATGTTTTATTTGCTTCCATTTTTCACCACATGTAAATTGGGTAAAGATCTACTTAAAAAAATCTAACTTCATAATTTCAAAATTACCAAAAATATAGGGACTTTTATTATTTCTTATGGTTATAAAATAAAGCGATCGAATGGATGTATTTCACGTTTAATTCCACTTTTTAGAATATGTTAACAATTGGCAAATATATGCTTTAAAAAATCTAAAAAAAAAACAATTTTTACTAGCACTAGGTACATCAAAAACCCTAGAAATCGTATCTCCCGTTTCTTTGCATACTTTTAAATATGTTCAAAATGTTAACAAATATTTCTTTTTAAAAATTCAATTGTTCTTGTATTTTCCATAGTAGGTATCTTGAAAACTATGGCACATGGGGGAAAATACAAGCATACTTATTTTTAGGAAATTAATCAAGCTCAAGTAATTTTTCGATATCTTTGACGGTTAACTAGTTATTAGGTAAATAAAGCTTTTCCTCCAGAGGTGCCCGTTGAGGGGGGGGGGGTGTTGCGCATCACCCCCAGAACTGATTTTTATGGTTTTATGATGATCACCCCTCCACTAACTGAAGAAAAATCGCATAAAATATTTTTTACGATCTAACCATCGACTGGACTAAATGTAGTTTTCCTAATATTAGATAAAATTTTCGATAAAAAACTATCTGGATTTTCGAGGGATGCTACAATACGTCTAAGTGGTTTAGTGTGTTTGTGTAATTTATATCATCCACACGTTTTAGGTATAGGACATGTGAGTGTATGTAATTTAGATTTATTTAAATACTGAATTCCAAACGTTTTAGCGATGATCATTATTGAAACAAAATTAAAGAATTTTACCAAGAACTGTATTTATTAGCAGGTTAGCAATGATTTTAAGTGCCACTTAGGTATTCCATAACATCAAATTTTATGTACAGATTTATTCATCGTAACTGACTTTATTATTATTTTAGTACGTAAAAAATAACAAATTGAACAAAGCCGATCTTGAACTTAAATTTATAATTAAACTGGAAATAATTAAAGATTAAATTATTAATTAATTATTAATGTTTAATTAAAGATTAATTTTTTTAGACATGAGCAAAACGGTAAAGATTGACAGAATAACCAATTCCAATTATACAACAATTACTACTAAAAAAGCTATCAATAATTTTGTTAATCATGCCATTGCAAAATCTTCACGAATACACCATAAAAAAGTATAAACAGAATTAAAAATATTCTTCTCGAAAATAATTTTGCTTTGCAATTTATTAACAGTTAGACAACGTATCTAAAAATTTAAATTCGGCGTTAAGCAGTATTACTTTAAATGTCAAATTCGTCAGATTATTTTGGTAATCTTTCCATAATTTAGATTGTGCAGAAATACCTAACACCAGTTACGTAACTGTACCTTTCATACCTAAACTTTCAGATTCGGTACAAAAGTAACCATAACATTAAAATTATAATACACTTCAACACTCCAACACAAAAGACAATACATAACAATTCAAATGTCGTTTACAAAATTAACCACCATAATTGTTACAATTGTTATGTAGGGAGCACACAAATTTTACCCCAAAACTGCTTTATCTGAACACACAACATTTGAACACAATATTAATTTTAAAAAAACCAAAAGTATTGTTAACCGAATCACATACTAACAAAAGACAAATATGAATTTTACAATTTTTCGGATAATAAGGGTACTACGAGTATTGCCTTATTGTTTATTGATCATTTTATTACAAAAATTGTAATATTCTATGTTTCTTTAAGTTTGTTTTTATAAAGCGCATTAATTTAGCGAAACACTTGCCAATCTTTTATATTCTTAATGTAGTATATGTGAGCCTCTTGAAAAAAAATATGAGCATTTAAATTCTCCTTTTTGATTCATTGTAACACAGGACTACAGAATAGGCTAGTGTCAGGTTTGGTACAAATCTGTAGTCCGTAACTGTTTAAACTCAACGTTAAGCTAACATTTTTCGACAGCTAATGGTGCAAAAAACTGAATAATACTACTTGTAACCAACTCCATACGATGACACACTGCACACCATAAATTAATAATGAGAATAAATAGGTTCTTACCTGTTTTGTGTAAAATGTTCGCTGATCTTGAAGACATTTCACATAAACTAGAATGCTTTAAGCTTTAAAAATTCACCAAACTCGAGCGTACGGTGAACAGTAAATTATCGAACGTGTATGATTCTTACTGATAACTGAAGCTTCGATATAGTTTTATTAATATTTATAGTATATTTGTTAATTAAGCCTCAGAACCTATCTACGAAGGGGATTGATATGCGTCTTCTATAAGGATTAAATCCAGAAATATTGTTGGTTGTAGGTACATGATTGTTTTGCTGTGATAGATTGCAAATCAAAATTTTAGTTATGTATTTGTATGGATTTTTAGATCCACGGCGAAAAATCAGATACATTCTTCTATCATACTGTCCAAATGTTTTTATAAAAACTGATGGTTAAATATAGGAATACATACCACTAGTAAATGGTTTGAGGTTCAAAACAATAAATTTGGAAAACTAAATTTTGAAACAGTAAATCTTGTGTATTGATTAATTTTCCTATGGAGTTAGGCAATTAAGATATGGTCTATCGTTTCCATTTTCGAGTGTTTTGTACAAAATCCTTTAAAACGTAGGCTACAAAGAGATATTGGAACTGGTATACGCTTCTTTCGCATTCCATTCTTAAAAAGATTTCTTGCGTTTTTAGTTGCGCTATATTTGGAGTAACTATGGCGGCCGCATCACAATAAATGTCTTTACTAACAAAAATTATGTGGTGTGTTAAATTCTAATACTTCCAAGTCTATACTACGCTTAGAGACGTAAATATGGATTTACACAAAAAATGTGCTTAATCATTTTCGAACGTTTAACTAGTTTTAAAATACAGAATATATCATTGCTTTAAAAAATGACAAAAGCAAGAAAAAAACAACAATTGCAAATTTTATTTTATAAAAAAAAGTTAAACTTCTTCTATTCTTTAAAACGTAAAAAAAATACTTCAATAGATTTCTATTTTTCTGATACCACGACAATCGGTTTTTACAATTGATTTTATTTCAAAAAAAATATGGCGATTCTCTTATATAAGCAGAAATTTTGTATTCTGGAAGTACATTTATTGTAGGGAGTCCCGGTTATATGCCAGTGTTTCTTCGATATGTCCTCTAATTAAAATTAAGTACTTATCTAAACTATCCAAGTCAGAAACAAAAGAAGTGCGGGTCATCATTATGAATGGGTTTTTTGCGAAATATATGTCGAAGGTTTAGATATCAATCTATTTAGATGGACAACTGTTACTAACAAATTTTTCTTTGCGTAAAGAATTACGCAAAATATAGTGATAACGCACTTTGATTTTGGTTCGAAAAGCTGATAATAATAAAATTTGCACGACTGTGTAGGACTATCGGCAAACTAATAATAACAAAACAATCAAAGATAAGAAAACAGATGAGTTAGAACTTGTCTAGTAAATTCTTTAATTGAACTACAATGCCATTAAGTACATCCGGCTCATTGAAATATATTAAACTTGTTGAAAGTACCTAATTATGCAAATTACAAGAAATTGGCAATCTTTCAATATTTGTTGAAAACTATTTAAAAGGTCTGTTCTTTTGTTTACTCTAATGACTATAGCAACAATGGAACAAAAGATAGGAAATTAATCTCGTATGTTTATTGAAATTTACTTAATTCTTTAGTTAATGACAAGAATTTTGTCGACCAATTTCAAATCTTAGGCATAGATACATGAGGTAATTAAATAATAAAAAGAGCATACACGATAACTTCTTTAATTTTGTCTTGAAGTTTATAAAATTGTATACATATATGCAAGCTAGAAATTACAAAAATTGGAGATCTTAATATTTATTGAAAACTACAAGGTTCATATTTTTATTTACTTCAATTATTGTAGTGAAGTGAAAGCAATCATAAAAAGAAAGTTTTATTAAAACTGATAGCATTAATGAAACATAAGAAAGGAAATTTATTATCTTTAATATTCATATAAATTGATTTAATACTATGGTTAGAGGTACGAGAATTTTATATTACAATTTAAAATTTCCGGCATACATTAGAGAAAAAATTAAATAGTAAAATATCATAAAAGATACGTATTGAAATTTAATTTGATCTCAAAAGTTGTATATAAGTAAATTAAAATTCCCAAAAACTAATAAACAAAGGCAGGAAATGATTAATTTATTAAAATTTACTTAATACTTTATGGTTAATGATGAGAGAGATTTACCGATCTATTTCAAAATTTAGGTATACATAAATTAGTTAATTATATAGTAAACGTAATGTAAACGATAGGTGTTTACATTTAACTTAATATTGAAGTTTATAAAATCGTACGTATACAAGCTAAAATGACAAAATTGGCAATCTTTTAATACAGGGTTATTACAAATGATGTTCATGATTTCAAGTGCACATAAATCTAGTTTTATTTATCATACAAAAAAATAAAATGGTTGCATTTTAAGAAAAACTCAAAAAGTTTCATCCCAGGTGCCAAGAATTATAAATGAACCCCTTGTGATACGACAGATGTTAAGCGTGTAATCAAGCTCTTGCCATACTTTGTTAAGAGTGTTCAGGTCGATTGTTTCGATAGCTCTGGTAATCCGTTGTTGGATCTCAGGTATGCTTTCTGGTGGTGTGTACACTTTATGTTTGATGTATCCTCACAAGAAAAAATCACAGGGGGTGATGTTTGGAGATCTTGGAGGCCAGTTCAAGAGTGCACCATCACTTGGACCTGCACGACCGATTCATCTGCCAGGCAGCCGATTTTGAAGTTCAGTTTTAACATTCAGAATGAAGTTTAGGGATTCTTGTTCTAATCACGGTAGAAGCCATTCCGTCATCATGTCCAAGATTTATTCTATTTATTGTTTGTCCAACAAAGAAAAAAGGTCCGTACACTTTGTTGTAAGTGATAGTACAAAACACATTAACTTCCGGAGTATCGTGCACGATGTAAGTGTGTGGGTTCTCCGAGCCCCATATTATAACATTATGTCTGTTCACGTTACCACACAAGTAGTATGTGGCTTCATCACTAAAGACTAAACGTTTTACATAGTTTTAATTTTCCATCAAGGCCTACATGTTCTCACAAAAAGAAAGTCTTAGAACTTTGTCATTTGGTTGTAATGCTTGAACAAGCTGAAGTGTGTAAGGCTTGAAATTTGTACGTTTACGTAAAATTTTCCAAACTGTTGGCTGTGGTATACCAAGCTGTCTGCTGCATTTAACAGTAGATTTCTGTGGACTACGCGTAAAACTTTCCCTTACCTGCTCTACAGCGTCAGTGCTTACTGACGGCCTTCCAGTTGATTTCTTTTCACAAATGCACCAATTTCTCTTAAAATTCAAGTACCACTGGCGAATAGGGTGATTACTAGGAGGATCTTCATTAAATTTCGTTCTCAAGTGACGTTGCACACTAATAACTGATTGGTTGATGTGATAATCCAAAACATAAAATGCATTCCTGTCTTCAAATTCAGCCATTACACAATTGACAACAATTGACTTTAACAAACAGCTGATACGTACTTAAATGAATGTAAACAAAACTTTATGAGTTTTTCTTTCCAGTGGTACAAACTGAAATGACCTTAAAACAGGTTAATCCGGTAATATTTATAATTGAAATCGGGAACATCATTTGTAATAACCCTGTATTTATTGAAAACCACCTAAAATTCATATTTTTTTATTTCTCCAATGATCATACTATAATGAGAGTAAGTCGTAATAAAAAGTAAAGAAAATTAATCACGTTTGATATTTTTAATACTATCACTAAAGGTAAGAGCATCTAGTAATCCAATTTCAAATTTTTGGCATATATTATTAAACAAATTAAAAAGTTAAATGACGTAAAAAAACAATTCAAATGTAATTTTATATTAAAATATATAAAATTGTATGCAAGCAAATTAAAAAAGTGGCACACAAAAAACAGGAAATCATTAATTCCTAACATTTATTGAAACTTACTTAAGAATTTGGCTATTGATAAAACCACCATTAAATTAGTTAATTAAATGTTAAAAAGGACATAAACGACGGGATTTAAATTTAATTTTATTAAAGTCCTCAAATTGTATGCATATAAATTACAATTACCGGAAATTGAAAAGAATTTAAAAATTCGGTTCTTATGTTTACTACAAGTTCAATAGCCAGCAAGTTATAACGCAATGTAAAGGCTTTGTTAAAACTGGTAAGACAGGTAGAATAAATAAACGAAACTAATATTATATGACATCTATTTTGATATTTTATTTGATTATAAACGTGTTCTGATGAGTAACGTCAAATTTTAGACGTCCACAAGTGAGCTAATTGAATAGTAAAAGTAAAAACAGCGTTACATATTAAAATATAATTTTTTTACTACTTTGAATCGTAAGGAAAGTTCTCATATTCAATAAAATAAAGCATTTATTTCCTCTAGTCTAAACTATTGTTACAAAAGATGTAACATAAAAATTTTAAACATTTTTTTATTACCAGTAATAAATGAATACAAAGGATCGTAAAAGGGGCGACCTGAAATCAACAACAACTGGTTGACCTTGTAACGCGCGTGGTTTTAAGTGTATGGTGCGACAACGTAAATGGTGCTACTAAAACCATTCTCTTATACTTTCCGATGGGAGCACTGTTCAGATCTACAACGTCAACTAAAATCGCGATTTTATAGATATACGTTCGTTGTGACACCCTCGCCAAATTTTATATTTAAGTTGATGTAGTATGGCAGTACTCAAATACGAGGCAAAGCGAACTGGTACCAAAAAAAGGTGTAACAAGGTATATACTGGTGCCAGGACGAACGTATATGCTACAAAATGGTTCCACTGGAAGGTTTATATATATATATATATATATATATATATATATATATATATATATATATATATATATGTAATGGCGTTGATATATAATTTATTTTAATAAGTGTAAAACTGGGGATAGAGTTCAAATATTTGAATTTCGTTAGCAAATAAAAATATAACTATTTAACTTTATAAATTATAAAATAAATTAATGTGTTTTCATGAAATCATAAAATTTTTATTTCACACCAGGAAATGTTCATGTTAATAATTTATAGTATTTTGCAATTATTTGTTTCACCGTGTAACAGGCTTCTACGGAATTGGCAAAATGTACGCATGCGTTGCGTCATTTCTCAATTAAAATATGTGCTGCCTGTCAAAAATTTCACCAACGATCTATTACCTAGTGAGTACTATTTTAATTTTCTTTATTTTAAAATTAAAATATTTATGGTTACACCTGTTCATTACCTTTCCAGATATTGATACACGTCGTCGCACAATAAACATATACAAATTCAGAAAATAAAACATAAATACCGGACATTAAGAGAATAATCAATGCAATATGTTGGGTTATGATAGCAACATGAAACCACATGTGTTGTTGTGATCTCCAATAAATTGTAACCTCAAGCTTGCTCCATACTACCATTGGATGTAAAACTTCTTTCCAGCTAACGATGATACTGCCTTTATGTTGCAAATGGTACTGCTTAATTTCCATAAATTCATCCAGCTGCACTAACTTATGATAAATCTTCTTTTTGGTAAATACGTTGCAGTTGGGTAATATGCTCATATACTTTTGTAGTTGCACTTTTATTTGCTTTGAATATTTAAATATTGTTTTAAATATTTATTAAATTATCGGATTAGAATTATTTTTATTCGTTCATAAAGTGTTATATTTACAATCATTTTTATTTTAGATGCCGATTTGAAGTTTTTTTTATTTTATAACCTCCATCACTTTCGAAAAAAATAAATATCACATCCAAGACATCAGAAGAAATTTTATTTACATAAAAAAAATGCACATCAACCGATGTTGATACAAGATTTCGAATTGAAACAATACAATAATGTCGAAAATTATAACCGGTAATGTAAGTTTTAAGATTTGTTATTGCTTTCAAATTTTTTTTACATTACATACAAAAGATCCTTGCATTTGATTGGGCTAAACAAAAAAAAATAAATTAACTAAAACATAAATTATGCCATAACTTTGTCAAATCAATTCGGATTTGCTTTTTAAATATATTTTTGAAATCAGGGCAAAATTTTGCATAAATAGACATCTCACATGCTATACTTCTATGAATTTACATTTTGTTAATTTACTACCTAAAATTACTAATATCTAACAAATTTTATATTTTACAACTAAACTGAAGACATATTTAGCTTTTGCATAAAAATTGTATAAGAATACACTTATTTCTACCCATTAGTTTTAACAAAATTTCTACTTCAATAGCTTAAATTTAGGTACATAACCCAATTTTTCTAAATTTATGTTTAAATCACATATTTAATGTTAAATTCTATGTGAAAATGAGGGAAACCTATTATTATATGCTTTTATAATTTATTCTGAACTTATCTTATCCTATATACACTATAAATTTGAAAAATTCTTAATTATTGTGCTTAACCTAACTTTATATACTTTAATTTTAACTTGCTTTTTGAACGTCTATATCGCGTGTAATGTTTATATAATATGTTCCTATATATGTCTCTAACACCAACACTGTTTTTCTGTACTCTATAGTTCCTAATTTTGTCTTTACACACTTTTACAATGTTGGCATATTTAGTAAATTTTTGTACACATATTGTATTTATATTGTAAATATCACATTGCACAGATGTTGTTCAAGTTCTTAGCCATGTTTCTAAGTCACTATAACTTCTTAGGCACTTTTGAAACACTTAGTTTGTGAATTACCAATATACCGTCTTCGTACCATAACCCTTTTTTTAGTTCGCTGAGTTTTATGCATTGTACCTATTTCTATACATGTTCTACACATTAGAATTATTGTACTTCATGTAATCAATATCTGTTACGTATTCAAATTCTTAATTAAATTGATTTAAATGTGAAATTTCTTATTTAACTTAAACGAAACTGAACGTACACACTAATATGTATCGTGTTGGCCTTTTTTACATGCTACTGCTATAGCTGATTGCTTTTATGAATATAACATCATTGTGCAAACCCCATAAAGCCTGTTTTGTTGTATCACAATCATATTTTTATACTCGTATACTATATTTTCTCAAAACGAAGTGCATAATTTCTTCGACTTTATATGAACTCACATACTATATATTATTTAAGCTCAATAAAACTCTACCCTCTATTATACCTATTTATAACCATCGAATAATATATATATATATATATATATATATATATATATATATATATATATATATATATATATATATATATAATGCAGGGTATCTGTGTATTACACCGATAACGCTTAACTGTAGATTCAGGTGATAAAATAAAGACGATTTAGCGAAAACAAGTTTAGTAAAAAGTTTTTACTTTTAGAGATATAACCGATTAAAGTTACCATAAAATAATGATTTTTTGGTAACCATTTTGCAACGACGCAATGAAACTTAACAAAATATGGTACAGTTTCTTACTCGGTTAAGCTGCTCCTTTTAGCAAAATATCGTCGACTTTAGGTCATGACCTCCTAGATTTTTACCTCTATGACGTCATAGTATCAATCAGAACTTTTCCTATCGAGACAATCATAACAATTGAAAGCCATTTAATACAACATCACTTTTCCAATAGAAAAGCCCCCTTGCCAATTTTCGCTAAGGTTAGCCGTTTTTGAGAAAAAAACTGTTTTGTGAAACCTTGCAAATCGTTGAATCGAAATGGGCTATTAGAGCAATGTCTCGTTATTTCGGCAGAATTCCCATTGTTAATTAATTTTAATTTTAATTACTAAACCTTTTTTCGCTAAATCGTCTTAATTTTATCCCCTGAATCTACAGTTAAGCGTTGTCGGTGTAATACACAGACACCCTGTATATATAATATATACGGGTGGGTGTCTACTGCGTGGGCGGAGGATTTCTCTTTAATTATTACACATTTTGGTGTGGTAATACACGATGATTGGACCTACATTCTAAAAATATTTACGTATATACAGAGTGATTGACAAAAATATGCCAACCCAAACCTGTGTTTTTTAATGGAACACCCTGTATATTTTTGCATTTTTGGATGCACTGTTACATTTAGAATAAAAGTGTAGAAATTTGTATCTGTATCACTAACCGTTCTTCAGATATCGTCATACCAAGATAGAGTTAACTTTGGAACCACGATGCTATCTTTGTCACCACGATTTTGTAAATCTGTTTATAATACCGACTATTAATAATAGTAATAAACAAACTAAGAAATTTTTCGAAAACAAGTAAAACTATACAGGATGATTAACTTACGCGAAATTAATTTTCCTCATTTTTTTCAAATGCAAAACCCTGTATATTTTTTCACATTTCGGTTCCCCGTGAAAAGTAGATACTAATTGATAATTGGTTTCATAACCATAAGACGGACCCTTCTTGAGATATTGACGCTTTATTTGAAAATATTTACATATCTAAGCAGTACTTTACCTCTCGACAACTCCTTCTGCTGTATAAGGCCCAAATTCAGCCTCATCTGGAATATAATTCTCACCTTTGGGTTAGTGCTCCCCAATACGCTCTCGATATCGTTGATCGTATTCAAAAGAGAGCGATTAGGCTTATAAATGACCCGTCCTTAACTTCTCACATACAGTCCCTTGAGCATAGAAGGATGGTTTCAGTTCTTTCTTTGTATTATCGTTATTACAACGGCTATTGTGCTGCTGAATTATATTCTTTGATAACATCTCGGGCTATCTTTGCGAGAAATACTCGCTTTGCTCATTCACATCATCAGTATGCAGTACAGATCTCCACTTGTCGTACCAAACGGGCGCAATCCACATTTTTCTACACGGCTTCTAAACTCTGGAATGATCTCCCTAGTTCCTGTTTTCCTCTCACTTATGATATGAGAAAATTTAAGGTAACTGTTCATAGGCATCTATTGGCAATTCATTATCCCTCTATCCATCCTGCTAAGTGTTCCTGAGTGCTTTAGCACGATAGGCCTAATTTAGCCTGTTTAGGTCCACAATTATAAAAGAAAAATATAGAAGAACAAACAAAATAAAATCCAGAGCAAATAAGAAAATACGAATGGCAAATAAATTCTTTAACTGATAGGAAAACCTAATTAATAACTAAACAATAAAATAATTCTCTACACCTAAAAATCAGTTGAACAAGTAAACATAAACGAATAAAACCATAAATTCAAATTAAATGTTCAAAATGCTGAGACGCCTAGCTAAACACTTTGCAATTCGCTCGGTAAACGAAAGAGTCAATCGCAACAACATTAGGGGCGTATGATCCGGTGATCTAGCAGTTTTGCACACCACCTCGTTCTATCCACCTCATCGTATAATTTCTATCGAGATATTGCCTAACGTTGATTGCATAGTGTGTAGGGGCCCCATCCAGTTGAAACCGCATTGTACGAATATTATCTACCTCGATATTTTCCAAAAGCTCGGGTAAATCATTTTCCAAAAACTGTAAATATCTTTCTCCAATAAGACCCCCTTCAAATAAAAAGGACCAACCACATTAAAATTGATTATACCACCCCACACATTAACTGACCATCGAGGCTGGTGATCAACAACTTTTGTGGATTAGTATCTGAATAGTGATGATAGTTATGTGTATTAATATTGCCATTATTGTGAAAAGGTGCCTCATCCGTAAATAGAACGTTATTAACAAAATTGGGTTCTTCACTGACTTTAGTAGATCTTGAAAATCTATTTCACTTAAGGATGCAGTTTCTTTTTTGTAATAAAGCTGCGAACTGTATTTATATTTAGGTCTAGGTGTATACTTAGTTCTTTGGTACTAATTTGCCACAACTTGAAACTCAGCTTCTTCATTTGGGCTTGTTTTTGCGGGTTTGGGATAACACACACTTCCAGAATTTATAAATATCTCAGCTACATTCATAAACGATACTTTTCGCGGCTGTCTTCTCTGGGTATCGTTCACAGTACAAACGGGTAACCAACAAAGCATTTCTTTGAGCTTCGCCGTAAATAAAGATCATATCGACCATTTCTTCTTTGGAAAAATTCATTTTATACAAAAATTGACAAAACGACAATCCAAAAGCACACAAACTAATGGAACAATATTTTAATGATTATACAAACGTCAAAACAATAGATGAAATTGTTCCTCTTTATTACGAGCGGCTAGCCTACCTGATTTGTCATAGTAAATATGTATTTTAGAATATTTTTACGTAAAAGCATCAATATCTCACGAAGGGTCCGTCTTATGGCTATGAAACCTATTATCAATTAGTATCTACTTTTAGGGGGAATCGAAATGTGACAAAATATACAGGCATTTGAAAAAAATGAGGAAAATTAATTTCGCGTAAGTTAATCATCCTGTATAGTTTTACTTGCTTTCGAAAAATTTCTTAGTTTGTTTATTACTATTATTAATAGTCGGCATTATAAACAGGTTTACAAAATCGTGGTGACAAAGCTCGCATCGTGGTTCCAAAGTTAACTCTATTTTGGTATGACGATATCTGAAGAACTGTTAGTGATACAGATACAAATTTCTTCAGGTTTATTCTAAATGTAACAGTGCATCCAAAAATGCAAAAATATACAGGGTGTTCCATTAAAAAATACAGGTTTGGGTTGGCATATTTTTGTCAAACACTCTGTATATACGTAAATATTTTTAGAATGTAGGTCCAATCATCGTGTATTACCACACCAAAATTGGTTTTGATATCTCTAATAGTTAAGGAGCAATCCTCCGTCCACGCAGTAGACACCCATCCTGTATATGTATAATATATTATATATATATATATATATATATATATATATATATATATATATATATATATATATGGCTAATTAAGTTAAAAACAAGAAGAAAAATTTACTGAAAGCTTCCCTTTGGACAAAGGATCTTTTTATTTTAAACTAGCCCCACAACCCTTGGCTGCTACTCACTAAATTTTCTTCTTGTTATATATATATATATATATATATATATATATATATATATATATATATATATATATATATATATATATATAATACTAGTTTGTTGAGGAGGCAGTCAATTTATGTAGGTTTAATTAGGCCAGGGTTAAGCAGACTCTTTGATATGTGTCGAGCTTTCGAGAAGGTTTATTCTCATTTTCAAGACAACTGAAAATTGTTACATAGGAACATGTCAGTAATACTAAAAATTTTTAAGGAACTTACATGTCGTGAGACTAATAAATAAAGCAGCATTAAAATTTTTCTTCTACACAGAGAGATCAGTAATTAAAAGTTTTTTTATATTAAAATATACTAAGATTAAACAACCATAAAACAACCAAATTAAAGTAGATGTAAATGAACCAATGTACAACTTCCAAATACAATTCCATTACTACAACAATTTCACAATTAAAACATTAATAAAAACTAAAATCACTTATTACAATGACTTGTCGTTAATTTAAAACTACACCAAATCTAATATACGGTTAATGTAAAATGAGAGCTATATGTATAATACAACCATTTAACAATTTGTTTACAAAACTAATCATGCTAAGATATGAACAGATAGTATGTAAACAATCCCAAAACAGGAAAATAATCAAACTTTAACAATAACCCAACTATATATACCAAACCAGCCTATACTACAACTTTATTTTTGCTCTTATACAGACCACAAATAACCATAAAAAACGTAAAGAGTTGACTACTAAATATTATTTATTATCAAACGTAAGAATGTGACTGTAAATATTACTCAATTTTTTATTGACAGTCTGATTCTGGTTTATATGTACCATTTCTAAAAAAAATCGTTTCTGATAATTTGCCTCAGTTTCTAGAATTATAACGTTATTATAATCAAAAGAATGATGTTCATTTATGTAATGTTCAGCTAAGGCACAGGACAAAACCTTACGCTTGACATCACTTTTATGTGAGGTGATCCTATCCGACAGACATCTCGATGTTTGGCCTATGTATACATTATAACAGCTCGAGCACGGTACCGAATATATCACGTTGGATTTTTCCCAAATTTTAAGTGGAGTTTTAGTTTTAGTGTACAACAGTGATACAGTTTTAATGTTTCTGGTGGCTATTTTTATGTCTTTAAGGTTTTGGAAAATATGTATTAATTTTGGAGTTAAGCATGGAATATAAGGTAACGTGACATATTGAGTTTTAGTCCCCTCTGTAGTATTAATATCTTGGCCTAAATTCCCTATATTCAGGTTTGACTTGTGATCTTGGTTGATGTACCTAGGGGTAGTGTACAAAAATTTATTAATAAAAGCCCTAGGAAAAGAGTTTTCCTCTAAAATATTCCTTAATAACGTCAGTCCCCTGTTAATGTAGTCCGGATTCTTAAGTGCCAAAATTAAATTTGTTTTCATTCTCAAAGGATGCTGTGAGTGATAACTAATGAACCTGTTGCTGCACATAGGTTTTCTGTACCATTCTGTTTTAAGGATGTTATTTTTTCCTTGTGAACTACCATGTCCAAGAATGGAATGCATTGATTTTCTTCTTTCTCACATGTAAATTGTATGTGTTCATTATAGTTGTTAAATATATTTAAAACAAGTTCTACTTTGTCCTCCGGTAAAGCAAGTAGAAAATCATCTACGTAACGTTGGCTAAAAGGGACCCTGAACGGAATTTTAGTGGAACAATCCTCTATAAGATCGTCGAGTACATAGTTGCATAGAATAGGTGATATTGATGATCCCATCGGCGTGCCTAATATTTCTTTATAATAATCATTATTAAACACTAAGATCTGTGTAGAAGAAAAATTTTAATGCTGCTTTATTTATTAGTCTCACGACATGTAAGTTCCTTAAACATTTTTAGTATTACTGACATGTTCCTATGTAACAATTTTCAGTTGTCTTGAAAATGAGAATAAACCTTCCCGAAAGCTCGACACATATCAAAGAGTCTGCTTAACCCTGGCCTAATTAAACCTACATAAATTGACTGCCTCCTCAACAAACCAGTATTATTATATATATATATATATATATATATATATATATATATATATATAATATATATCAAATTGCACAATACATTTTGTCGTTTTTCATAAGTAATTAGATTTTCTCGAAAACAAATTAATATTTTTTAACGGAAAGATTTTGATGAGTTAGTGTAATAGAAGACATAATTACTGAAAGTTTCAAGCACGTACGTGCTTTTTTCACGAGATGAAAAATAATTGAAAATTTTGACAGTTTCTTGCAACTATTTAAACAAATTATTAACCGATATCGGTTAACCAGATCTCATATTGACCTTTTCGTAGCCAGCTAAAAATGAGAAAGATTTGAACAATTTCTGAGCTACATTTAGAACATTCATTTTTTACCAATTTTTGGACATTTGACTGTTATTTAAACAATGTTCCCAGTTGTTAAAATGGAATCCACACGAATGTCTATTTTTGTAATTTTCCCTTTTTATGCCGTTTTTAAACAAAACATTTCTGTGGCGGTTGGTGATCTTACTTTTAAAATTGAAAATTTTATCTAGTCGCCTTTTGTTTTATCCAAATTCTATCACAAAATACGAAACTGGAAGATAATCAAAATAATCTTGCATGTACAGTGTACGGCCCCTTGAAATACGTGAAATTGATGGTCGCGAATTTACTCACATCAAAGTTTTCCACTGAACACATCCTGTTTTTGACACGTTTTGTAAGAGTGACATGCATGACATAATTCCGTATCAAGGTTTGCCAACCTAAAAATTTTCGTAAAATGTTCCGTGAATTAATGGCTATATAATGACGTCTCGTTTCTTAATATGTCTATTAAAGAATTAAAACGAAAGCAAATTACAAAAAAATTATGTACCATTCATTTGTTAATTATTTCTATCAAATATATTGATAGTATCTTTGTATTTACAATATTATAAATTTGTACAAATTCTCAAGGTAAATTCGCATGGCGCTTATATTTGTTGACATAACAATAATCGTGTATATATTTATTTTATAAATTGCTATTGGTATGTTAATTTTTGTCAAATCATTTGCGGATGTAATCAATAAATTTCAAGACCGTTTTATGATATTTCAGAAAGATTAGGGTTTCTAGGAAGGTATTCTATAGTAGTAACCTCCACATAAATGCATAGATAAACACTTTTAGTGGTTTAGAAGTTACAGCGTCTAACAACCGTTGTGTACTTAGCCACCAGTTTTGTTTACTTTCTACATTCCTTTAAATGCTTGGTCATTGGGTCCAGTATGAAAGTAAATGAGCTAATAGAAAAATATTCAAAAACTATCAAAAACCACACTATACACAAAATATTTGTTATTACTAAAACGAAAATTGCTTATTAACACAATTACAACCGCAATACGTAGAATTTCAATATAGTGTTAGTGCTTCACAGAATATTGTAGTGCTATGATTATCAAATTAAGATGTATTCTTAATTAGTACCATAAGGAAGTAATGTGATTTCAACAACGCGTTAACAAGCTAGAGAAATTTAAAACGTGAGTACGCATTTAATTTTGTACAGAAACATAAATATTGCTAGCTTTATGAAAAGGAAAACATTGGGTGCATTAATATTCTGCAATATCATTTTAAGCGTTTGGTTGTGTATGTGGTAATTTTAATGTAACATATTTGCAAAAGGTTAAATGCAAGATCACTGAATCTCATTGTCTAACTGAACTTTTCACTGCGATTTGTGGTTTGTTATCTCTCTCAAATTTTTAATCTCCAAAAATAATAATGGCAGTACTACGATTAACACAAAATACTCGTTAATTTTGTGTTTTTTTTTTGTGTATACCTATTTTAATAACGTTTTCGTTTTTCCCAAAACTGAGAATTTACTATCAGTGCAAATCATGAAAGAAGAAAAGTAATAAATTCAATGTGTTCGGAAATAGAAAACATAATTATTCATAAGCATTGCAACTTTTATATCCTTGTTCTATCAAATTTTATTGGTTGATGGTCACAAAACAGCATAAATATAAAGTAAGTCAATACTGATACGATGACATTACTTACGTTTTCTTTATTATACAGGGTGTAAAATTGGTGCGTAAATCTAATGTTTCTCCGTAACACCGAGCTAGTGGAGTTGTGGTAAGACGATCTGCATAGCATTCGGGAGGTAATGGGTTCGATTCCCGTTACCGGCTACCCTGTATAAGATTTTTTCAGGGATTTTCCTCATACACATATAGCGGCATGGTCACTGCATATACGCACACCGTGTGCGGCTATTTAGGCGAATGGTGAGGTAGTATTTTCCCCCTCAGAACCCTAACTCCCTTCCTTCCGATCCTGTCCTGACAGCACCTATCCTTAATCCCACCATGCATACGTACTTAATGTATGTGTTTGGGAAATCCATGATTGTGGCTGAAGGAGCTCGGACAGCTCAAGAAGCCCGCCCTCCCCCTTGAAGAGGGAATAAAAGGAGTGATCTTTCCTTCCCGTCCTGCTCCGTGTTGGATATAGCAGGAATACAGGGTGTAAAACTAGTGCGTAATTCTTATGTTGCTCTGTAGATAGAGAAAGTCTTTAAATGTGAAAGTTCTCTGTAACCTAAAAATATCTACAACTCTACAGGGTACTGCATTTTCGGATACAAGTACTTTGCTTAGATATTTTAAATTTAACACTGTATATTTTTAAATATTCTTATTTTGTGATAAATTGCCTATGTAATTGTAACGTTTTGTTTTTGTAATTAGGATCTGCCGTTTCAGAGTTATTCAACTTTTTAGGAAAAACATCACGTATAAAAACACAACAAATAAAATATTCAGTGGCCACATTGTGATAGATTAATCAAAAATATTTTGTCAAGATTATCTACTGTCATCCGAAAAATTAAAAGTTAAATTACGTTGTACAGGGGTTTGTTACTAATTTTACACCGTGTATGTGTCATTTATTGTGCCGTGGACAAAATTTCCATCCGATTACGTATACTTGCGTTTGATTTTACGGGCATAGTTTTTCCGCATTTGTTATCTTTGCGTTAGATACAAGAATTGATCAATGAGAGTTGTGGTTCTCAGAAAATGCGTGCCACAGACAAAATTTAAGAAATACGCTGATCATGTGCTTATAACTAATTACTACTTTAGCAATCCTTTTTGAAACGGGCATTACTTCAGTTCGCTATGAACACATCACTGGTTATAGAAGTAGGACTTTTCTCTAACATTTTATGGGATGTGATGTAAAAGATCAAACAAGTCAAATCTGGTTTGAGAGTGAGTTCTTGCAATGTACGGATTAGTTAAAGACTAAAGTTGTTTGTTAAAAGTTGCTTCATTTGAATGAATTACACAGTCGAAAAAATACCTCTTCATGAATGTTCCGTAGGATTCATTCTCAAAATGTAGTTGTTATTTCATAATCATAATACCCGGTAAAGCTGGATGTGGTTTGGATGCAAACTGTTTTTTTTTTTATACGTTTCGAACAAATGTATGATATACGAGGGATGTACAGTATTTGTTATCTCTAGCATAGATGGATTTGAAATATGTTGCCCCTAGTAACCGCACTTATTTTGTTATTTTATTGAGAAACGAATTGCCAAATTTGGTTAGTCGAGCTTTAATAGTGTCAAACTTGTACAAGCTGAAAGTAGTGGTTCCACGAAGATTTTGGGAAATGGAAAAAAGTGAGCTTCATCAAGCACCTACAAAAGAAAGGTTTAACACCTAAAGGAATTCATACAGATATGGTTGGCGTGCTTGGAGATTCTGTCTGCTCCTTCCTATCAAGTAGTAAAAAATTGGTCTCGAGCGTTCAAATGTGGCAGAACAACCTACGAACATGCAAAGGTGCTGGTATGTCGCATTCTGCGTGAACTCAAGGAAACATTGATCTTGTAAATGAGATGATCATAGGAGATCATCGATTGACAACAAGATGTGTAGCGGAGATAACAGGCCTTTCAAATGGTACGATTGGAACTATAATAAATGACTATTTAGGGCTACATAAGGTGTCAGTAAGATGGGTACCCCGAATGTTGACGCCCGAAGAAAAGCTGAGAGTCACTTTTTCTAGCCAATTTAGTCTTGTTTAACCGTAATCCTAAATGTTTCCTCGATCGCTATGTTACGGTTAGTGAAACTTGGGTTCATCCCTTCGATCCCGAGTGCAAACAACAAAGTATGGAGTGGCGTCATTCAGGATTTCTCCCTCCATGCAAATTTTGTGTACAGGCTGCAGCGGCAAGATAAGGGCTGCAGTTTTTTGGGAAGCGGAAGGAATTTTACTGGTAGATTTTTTGTAACGTGACCACTCAATCACTGGTAAATATTATGCAGCATTAGTTACAAAACATCGTTATTGCATAAAAGAAAAAACAAGACGCTGGGTTTGAAGTTATAGAGTATCCACCCTACTCCCCTGACTTAGCTCCCAGCGATTTTTATTTATTTCCAAAGTTAAAAGAGAGTTTTCGGGGAATAAAATTTGAGAGCGATAGCGCAGTTATGGCAACAGTGCAGGACTTCTTCTACGATCAAGACTCCGAGTTTTTTAAGAAAGGTGTTGCTATGCTTGGACATAGGTGGAATAAGTGTCTTCACGTTCAAGAGCATTATGTTGTATTCTATCCTAGGGACATTAAATACTGTACATCCCTCATATGTCCAATTATCTTCGTATTTTTTTTACTCCAAACGATCCAATACGCGTTCGGATGGTAATTTGTTTATCGGATAAATGCATATTTAGCACGAAATATTTTTGTCATGGTACTTCAATCTAGAATCAAGGGAATGAAAAAATCGCAAGAACTTGCTCGAGCGATTTTTTTAATTCCCATTGGTTTGAGAATTAATTGCCCAAATGACAAACATATGGAGTAATATTAAACATTAATTTATACTAATTTAAAAAAATCTCCACGAACGTATTATAGGAAGATTAATACATAAGACCACACATCATAAACATCCAAGTTAATTACACTACCTTAATTGCATCAAGAGAGTCGGTATCAAACCTGGACATTTAAGACTTCACGTATTAATTAATCAATTGGAATGATAACAGTCAATCTTGACCTAATAAATCAGTATCTTTGTCGAATAATAAAAAGGTTTTTCTATAAAGGAGATATTACACATATGTTCAGATGCTGGTATACAGGTATACTTGAAATAAAAGCTTCAACCGTATATTTTCCTCCAATTTAACATTAAATGTCTACTTTTACTTTGGCAAAATCAGTGTGTTTAGAAATAGAATGTCATTATGACAGCAGTGGTTTTTTGGCCAATTGAGAATTGGTTTTTTGACAATTCTAGCCCTCTACTTCGTCTCGTGCTACAACATTCAGTAGTGGGATTAAAAGTAGTTCTTCTGCCCCTTAAAATACCGCCTGTTCGTTCTCAAACGCGAATATAGGGATTGAACATGGTATTAAATGTTTTTGCTGATTACTGCTCGCCACTTATTTTACAGAAAAGCTAGAATATATATATATAAAGAGAAAATTATTGCGCATTCAACGACAGGTGCAAAATATAATTCAAATTATAGATCAAACAGTGGGGCTCCAGTGATTGAATGGTCTCGTCCGATCACGGATGTTAAGCAACGTCGAGCGCGGTCTATACTTGGACGAGTGACCGCGAGCCGTTGTCACTCTAAACCGGACATTTGATTGGTGTTCTTACCTTCAAGATTAAAAGGATATTCATTTTTATCCATACGGCCGAACGACCGAAATCTGACTATATTCTTTTTTTTTATTGTCAGTGTCAATTCCAAGAATAACACTCTTTGATTGTACATAATAAAGTAATACAGAATAATTAAAACTAAACGAACAAACTAAATTGTACAGAGGGAAACAAATTAAATACATTAACAAACATCAAACTATTCTAGAACAAGTCTTTCCCCAGTAATTGACTTACAGTTAATTACTCTTCTGGATATCGACAATACATAGTTTGTTAGTAGGTCTTCTTAAAATTCTGCCATTGGTTATACGAACATCAACCACTCGTATTCGACCATTGTTTCCTGGGTAGAGCTTTGCTACTATTCTTTTAGGCCACATATTTCTTGGATTTCTGGGATCCACTATGATTACTACATCATTTTCTTGAATAGGGTTAGTGTATTGGTGCCATTTCTTTCTGTTAACTAAACTTGAAAGGTATTCCTGAAGCCATTTTTTCCAAAATACATCTGTTAACGTTTGAGTCGCTCTCCATTTTGTCATCATACGTACTAGTACAGGGCAAGTCTGCATGATCGGGTCCAATAAGAAAATGGTTAGGATTTAGTGCTTCAGCGTGGTGTGAATCAAGTGAAACGTGAGTTCAAGGTCGAGAATTGATTATATTTTCTGCTTCACCAAGAACAGTTATTAAAACATATTCTGGAGGACATCTTGAGGGTAAAATTTCTTTCATTACCTTTTTTACTGATTGTATTAACCTTTTCTATGCCCTTACCACGTTTGGACCTAAAAGTGGGTTGTATTTCCATCTTATTTTTCGAATCAAACAAAAGTCTAACATTTTAGAGTTACTTGATAACTGTTTTAGAGAATCTGAGAGTTCCTTATCTGCCAATTTAAAATTTGCTCCACAGTCACTATAAATTTCAAAAGGAAATCCTCTTCGACATCCAAACTGTCTCAAACATGTATAAAGGTATTGGCACTTAGGTCATGTGCAATTTCAATATGAATGGCTCGCGTCACCATACAAGTACAAAGAACTCCATAGCGTTTCTCAATACTACGTTTTACTGCCACGTTGATCGATCCGAAATAATCTACGCCTGTTTTCACAAAGCATCTTATAGTAGGTTTCAATCTACATACTGGTAAAGGTGCCATCATTGGTGTCTGTGGAGCAGCATTCCTGATTATACAACGTTGACAATTTTCCATGAAGATCTTACTGCTTGTCTCATTCTCAAAATCCAATATTTTTGGCGAAATTGATTCACCACCGTTTCTTGTCGAAGATAGAAAGCGTTTTCGTGGTAATTTTGTATTAATAGTTTTGTCACTTTACCTTTGGGGTCTAAAACGATTGGGCTTTTAACATTTTCGCTACTTCTGACTACTATTGCCTAATCTACCATTTATTCTTATTAGTTCATTTTCATCTAACTGACAGTTAAAAGTAAGTATTCTACTTGTTTTTGCTATAGGCTGTCCCTTTTTAAGCAAATTGTACTCGTTCGGAAATGATTTTAATTGTGAGTATTTTAGTATCAAATTTTCAGATTTTTGAATTTCAGAAACGTCGATGATGCAAGAAGTCTTCTTTTTTTGACAGTTACTTATAAAACTTAAAACACTAGCAGTTCTTCGTAAAGGAACATTCCACTTAGAAAAATGAGGATTTGGAATTATCAGATTTTCTTCGGTTACAACATGAATGCACACAAAATTACATTTTTCTTCAAATTTTGGTTAAATTTTGTTTTTTGGGTTTCTTCTGTTTATATTGGCCAGTTGTCGGGATGTTCTTTCAAAAATTTTCCATCTGCTGGTCAAGGCAACTTCAAAGGGCTTCGTTTTGTAGCTTCGTCTGCAATATTTTCCAATGATGGAACGTAATACCAATCTACAGTATTTGTTAGGTCTTGAATTTCACCAACTCTTTGGGCCACAGATACTTTAAAAGGTCTAGCTTCAGATAGAATCCAAAGAAGAACTGTTTTGGAGTCGGTCCAGTAAAATGTGTTAGTCGTAAATTTTCTCTCAGGTAATTTCCTAGGCGAGCTCCCATCACTGCTCCTTGTAGTTCTAACCTTGGAATACTCATAAGCTTCACAGCGGCTACACGAGCTTTGGCTGTGACGAAGGCTATTTCAATGTTTTCTAGGTCTTTTACTCTTAAGTAAGCCACTGTGGCGTAACTTTTATCAGAAGCATCCGTAAGTAAATGAAGTTGAATCTGACTAGAATCTCGATTTTGCTGAAAATGCTGTCTGGAAATTTTAAAATGAAAAATATTTTGAAGATCACTTAACCACAGTTTCCATGTGTCATACAGTTTGTCTGTGATTTCTTCATCCCAGTCAATTTTACTGCACCAAATGTCTTGCAAAAGTATTTTCCCTTGTATAATAAAATTAGTCAAGAATCCTAAGGGGTCAAATATAGCCATAACAACTTTTAACACTTCTCTTTTTGTCGTATTTTATCTCCTAAAATTTTGTTGTCAACTTTACGAAATTTTGTTTGAAATTCAAAGAAATCTTCCTTCGGATTCCACCAGACGGCTAGGATTCGTTCAGAAGATGAATTCGTATTTTCTTTTAAAGGTTTTTCTTCAGTAGCTACTAAGTTACTGTCTAAATCATTTAAAACGCTATTTGAGTTGGCAATCCAGTTACATATGATAAATCCTCCTTTTTATGGATGTGACATCATTAATTAGTTGTTTTACCTCGATTTCAAAATCTGCATTTCCCAAATAATAGTCTATGTAATGATCTTCTAAGATGGATCTACATGCTTCTGGATATATTTTTGAGAATTCCATGGCGTTCCGATTCTTAGCCTCTTGTGCTAGACATTGGATCACATGTTGAACCAAAAAATACTACGCCGATCTCGTAGATATCAGGGCTTCTACTTCTTTCTTTTCCTCTCCACAAAAACCTTTGTGCACATCTGTCTGTTTCCATTTCTTCAACCTGAAGAAACATTTCTTTGATATCGGCTGTAGACGCAAATTTTTTGATTCTAAAGTTAAGCAAAATACTAAATAGAGAATTATAAGGATCAGGACCTGAAAAAAGATAATCATTTAAGCTAATTCATTGACACTAAGAAGCAGCGTCATGAACGATCCTCAATTTATTTTTGATGGGATTAATAATACCAAAATGAGGTAGATACCACGTTTTCGGAGGTTATGTTTTGTTTCTTTTTCAGGCACCATTCTAATGTATCCTTTCTTTTTCAACTCTAAAATTTTGTTACAATATCCTTCTGCAAATTCTATGTCTTTGTCCATTTTTCCTTCGGTTATCATAAGTCTCTTCATTGTTTTTACTCTCTGGAAGTTGTACATTTTCATTTCTCCATAGCAGTCCTGCTTGAAATTTATCACCAACTCGTTTCATTGTTCTGTCAAGAATATCTTGTGCTCTTTTATCCGCTTTCGGCAAACATCTATCACTTCTTGATATTCCAAATTGTCCGCTTGCGATTGCTGCTTAACAAGATCATGAAGAAGATCTAAGTCATCCTTTTCTTCATAAGTAATTAAGCAGACAGGTAGATTTTTGGTAGCTATGGGCGCGCCCTTTTCTGCGTTTCCGTGCGGTACTCAACCAAGGAGTGTCATGCTTTGAACTGGAGAATTTCAAGGTTCACTGATAAACCTTCTAGACACAAGAGGAGGTTAGTTATCTTCACCAATTAAGATAAGTGGTTTAGCATTGTCAAGTGATGTCACTGTTGCATTTAAATATGGATATCTTGCACACCGAATCTCCATATTTACAGACTGTGAAGGTAGATTCATGTCTTAAAGTTCTTACGTGTCTTAATCTATATTCTTGGGAGGCTTCTTTCCCGCTTATCAAACAACTTACTATTCTAGAGTGTTCTTGGATTTTAGTTTGGGAATCAGTCCATTGCATATTTAATGAACCCTGAGGCCCTTCTAATTGTAATTTGTCAATTAAAGATATGGTAGAAGCATCGTCAAGTAACGCATACGTATGAACCATATTTGTATCATTCTTAAGAACTACAGGTAGTATTTACAATAAAACGTTTTTATTGGTTGAAATGTACAAATTCGTATCAGTTTGTAGATCTAATTTACAACAATTACATTTTTGTTGGTATCGTCAGTTTTAGTAATACTTAAAGTTACACCCTTTTGTTCTTTATGCCTTGAAAAATGTTTAGTATCATTTCTATTGTAGAAAAATTAAGGAATTTGAATCAGAGATGCTACATTTGTTTTTTTCTCTAGCTACAAACTGAATTCAACTAACTTAGGTTGTTTAACGTTTTATTAATAATAAACTCAGTCCAATTTAATTGAAGAATAGATGACAGTTTATTCAGAAGTTCCTGCATTAAAATAGGATTATGTAAATTCGTTTACTGTTTTTAATGTTCCAATAACATTTTTTATTTTATCTGAAAGATTTATCGAAGAACTTTTACTGGTGACAGATTTCTTATTTTACCAATCAGCATCGAAACAATAATTTTAGGACGTCCAAATCTGTTTTGGAGTGTAGTTATGATCTGATCCAACGTTTTGTGGCAGTAAAATTAAACTTTCGACTATTTTTCTGGCCTGGCCTTTTAAACACTGCTGTAATCGACAATAATTTTCTTCTCTAGAAAATCCACAAATAGCAGTTGAATTATTGAACTGAAAAATAAAATTAGGCCACTCTGTAGGGTTACCGTGAAAAATTGGTACATGTTGTGGGACAGATTGTCGTGTAATAAGCTTCTCAAAATAAAAATTCATTGCCACTTGTACAGTTTCATTTTTAGAAGTAGAAGAATGTGATCTTAACGAAAAAGTCTTCTCTACATCTTTTCAATGTTTGTATGGTGTCTTACCATTTACCCAGTCAGATACAACAGAAATTTCCTGCTCAGACTTACAGACGTTTCTGCACCCTCCTGTTTCTTCAGTCTCTGCAGTTCCAACGCTAACTGTTAGTCCATCATTTCCTGTTCTATTTTCTTATTTTTAAGCTCTGCCTCTAGTTGTAGTTCTTGGCTTCTGTTAGTTCCGCTCCTTGATGATCTTCTAGAAGTAAAACTACCATGGCCGTGGGATTTCTAGTCATTAACTTGTTTTGAAGATGTCCCTTGGGCAGAATTGACGGGTTGAGGGTGTTGTCCCTCTGACAAAGCTTTTCTTTGAGCAATTCTCTTGCTCCTTCTTAATTGTACAGATTATAAATCCATAGTGGTTGTCTTTAAAGGCTTTACGGACCAAATCTTGTTCTTACCTTCAAGATTAAAATGATATTAATTTTTATCTACACGCCGAATGGCCGAAATCTGACTATATTCTTTTTTTTTATTGTCAGTGCCAATTCTAATAATTTTTTTACAACAACAATAACACTCTTTCATTATACCTAATAAATTAATACAGAATAATTAAAACTCAACGAACAAATTAATTTATACAGAGGGAAACAGATTAAATACGAGGGGTCGTTTTTATATTCTCGGACTAGGCATGATAAGAGTAGATTAGAACAACAACAGAAATTTATTTTTCAATATAAACCCCTTGCTTTTCAATACAAGTATTACATCGTCTCAATAACATCTTTAACCCATTATAAAAATATTCTTTTGGTTTGCTCACAAAATAGCTTTCAACAACCGTTATAAGTTTATCATCGTCCCTAAATTTTCTTCCCCTTAGTGTTCTTTTGAGATTTGGAAACAAATAATAGTCACTGGAGGCTAAATCTGGACTATAAGGTGGATGATGAATTTCTACAAAGCCACATTTAGCAACGGCAGCTTTTGAAAGTCTTGACTTATGGGCTGGTGCATTATCATGAAGCAATAGGACACTTCGCGTTAGTTTTCCGCGTCTTTTCACTTTAATAACATTTCTGAGCAGATACATTAAGCTTGCATGATACTCTCCTGTGATTGTACCACCCTTCTTCAGATAATCCATCATTAAAATTCCTTGGCAATCCCAAAAAAACAGTTGCCATTACTTTTCCTGCAGAAGGGGTGAATTTAACCCATAATATGCTACTTCATCGACCCTTGTTTCGACTCAGGATCAAAATGATGGACCCAAGTTCACCCACACTTCTCCATTCGAGTAAGGATTTGAAAAGGCGTAAGCATTCGTGGAACCCATCTCGCACTGACCTTTGTCGTGCCAAGGTAATCGTGTAAAATTCTGAAAAAACTGTGGTTTCTGAAACTCCTAATAAAGACGCTAATTGTCGCTTCTTTAATCTTGCATCTTCCAATACCAAACACTTGGTTTTTTCACTTACATCCGAAGTGATCATGTCAACAGGCCGACTTGGACGCGAATCATCATCTAGTGATTCTCGGCCATGTTTAAACAATTTTGACCATTCACAAATAATCGACTTGGAAGGGCAATTATCCTCGTACACAATCAACATTCTTGACGATTAACTTTGGGAGATTTTCCTTGTTTTGTAAGAAACTTTATAACAGCTCGATATTCAAGTTTGTCCATTTTGAGACGTTACAACACAAACGGACAGATATTAGAACTAATAATGCTGCAATTGTTTTGTAAGTTGTCAAACACGTTACCATGGCATATGTGATTTAAAATCAATAAAATGAAAAATTAAATTAACATTGTAAATTACCTGTTCCGGGAATATAAAAACGACCCCTCGTACATTAACAAATATCAAACCATTCTAGAATAGTTGGTAGTTTGTTTTATTAAACCTTACATTCAATACAGAAAATTCTAATCCTCTACGCAGATGTACTAAGTATGGGAATCACTTGACAAATCTTAAAGAGGATTAATAAAATAATCAAATACCACTATAATAAATTGGGTGCGCCAGGGCTTTCGTTAGTTATCATTTTCATTTAGTTCAAAAGATCATTTCTATCTATTATGATGATAGTGTGAACACATATACTATTTGCAAATGCGTATATAGTAATTAACCTTATTTGTTCGGGAACTCATAAGTATGAATGAGACGTTTAAGGACGAGACGATAGCCGAGTCCTGAAACTCGAAATGAGTACTGTTGAAAGACTTCACGGACGAATGACGTTATGTATTTTATTTCATTCTGCCAAATTTAAAAATATTGAATCGAAAAATTTTAAAATATTGTAACGAGCCCTTTAAATCTAGTTGTATTTGCGAAACATGATTAGCAACGGCGGTTTCTCCATTGTTTATTTGTTTTGTCGATTTCACCCGTGCGTACGTCAAAATGAATTCTGATGAAAATTCACAGAAGCGTGTGTTAAATGAATATCTAGAAAGAGTGGGGAGAGGTATCAAACACAATTCAGCCATTTTTGTGAATGGAAAGTTGAAAATAAGGTTGAGAAAATTAAGGAAACAGTTATGTTGGCTTATTTTTTCGATCTGGTAAGAATGCTAATTCTGTATTATAAGTAATTATATATTACATATTTAACTTTGAACTTAATCGTTCATAACAAAAACTTTTAATAACTGTATTATAAGTGTTTTGTAACTGTGGTTTCCTATTAGTGGAGTTGATCGGCCTATTTCCACAGTTTATGCTTTTTGAGCGCGACGTATCGGAAGCGGACTCTGCTTCCGTCATCAGACTTAGTCCTGAGAAGGACTGTTTTCGCACTTAAGTCGAATTCATATGTTATATGTAATTTTTTTCCAAGCACTTGACTACTCTCAGATTCGAACTTGGTACCTTTCACTTTCTAGTCTGACACCTTTACCGCTGAGCCACTGAGTAATACAATATATGTATATTTTTTAGAACCTATATATATATATATATATATATATATATATATATATATATATATATATATATATATATATATATTAAAATGTTTCGTGGTTGCGCAGAAGTTTATTGCGCATGTTGCGCCGTAACCTCTTGCGCAGGTGTATTGCGCTTAAGCTCTTCGTGCATTATTGGAATCCATATGGGTTTCATATCTACACTAGCTTGGCTTATTGGATTTTCTGCTAGTGCGATGTATGTGGCTTCTTTGAATTTCCGACGAGTTGTGTTCTCGTCCTTTGCCACCTTCTGTATGTTATCCCATTGGATGCGGTGGTCTTCGTTCCAGACGTGTTCGGCGATTCTTGATCTTTCTGTTTCGCCCTTGCGGACGTTGTTCTTATGTTCCTGCGTCCTCACTTTGAGTGGTCTACTGCTCTCTTATGTATGCTCTGCCGCATTCGCCTGGTAGGTTGTATACACAATTCTTGGAATTCTGATCTTCATTGTATAGTTTGGTTTTGGTTAGTATTCCCTTGAGGGTCCTGGTCGGTTTGAAGGCAGTGCGTATCTTGTATTTTCTGCCTATCCTTCGTATTTTGTCTGAGGTACCTTGTATATATGGTATTATCGCTGTATATTTAGGTTCTTCTTTTTCGGTTACCCTTTCCCTGTTTAGGTTAGGTGTTAGATCGGGGTAGCCATTTTCTTTGAGTGTTCTAGCGATATTTTCTTTTTCTCTGTTCAGGTCCTCTTGTTTTGAGCATATTGTTTTTTCTCTATCGTACAAGCATTTTTCTACGCCTAACTTCACGTTTTTGTGGTGATTGGAGTTGTAGTGTAGGTACCTCCCCGTGTGGGTAGGTTTCCTGTATACACTTGTCGTGAAAGTGTTGTCATTCCTGTGTACAAGTACATCCAGGAATGGCAGTTTTTGTTCCGACTCCAATTCCATTGTGAATTTGATTTATTAAAGAGGCTTGTAATGACACGCAAAAGTAAGACAAAATTTCAAATAAAACAATAAAATTAACGAGTTTTTTTTTATTTACAGGTTATAGCTATGATTGTAATAGCGGACGGTTTAACGAGAAGAATTATATAATATTTCACTAGACGATATTCAAGAAACTGAAACGCAGTTCATTATTACGATTCCCTGCACACAAGACAAATCAAAGAAACAAAGAAGAACCTTCCCCGTAATAAACGAAGTAGAGGGGATTAACTATTTGCAGTAATTCAAAAAATACGTGTCACTGAGACCAAAAATTGTTAACCACAGAATTTTGTTTTTGGGATATAGAAATTAAAAACATACCGTTCAAAGGGTAGGAATCCACACAGTTGGAGGAATTCCAAAACAAATAGCCCTATTTTTGGGTCTTCAAGATGCTTACAGATACACTGGTCATTCATTTCCACGAAGTTCTGTAACGCTTTTGGCAATGATGGTGCTGATTTAGCAGTACTAAAAAGACATGGAGATTAAAAGAGTGCGTCGGTGGCTGAAAAATACATAGAACACTCTTTAGAAAGCAAGTATAAAATTGCCAGGATGATTCTGAACGGAGAAACCTTTGCTGAAGTGTTGCAGCAGCAAAACAAAGAAGTTACTAATAAAACTAGTCATAGTAACACCATTTCTTCTAACAGCAATTATCCTCCAGTAACTATTGAGGGCAATACAAATTGTACTATCAATCTGAACATTAATATTGAAGTTTAATAGTTAATAATTTCTTTTGTAGATGTTTTCTTGAATAAAATATTGCGTTAACTGTTGTTGCGACGATCAATTTTGTGTTTCCGTAGTAACACTTTACAGGACAAGGCCGTTCTTTCCGTTTTCCCAGACTGAAACTGGGACGTAAAGTAGTAAAATTAGATGCAGAATGAAATAAAAGCATTTTTTTATTGCAGGACTAAGTATCAAATATTTTTAATTGGCATAACATCTCTGAGTCCAGTTTTGATTTCAATCATCTTGAATCTGATCTGTTGAATCAAAAAGACATGCAGAATATCTATAATTTCTTAAACAAATGAGTTGTGTGAGAGTGAAAGTAATACCATAACATTTAAGAGGTTACGAGAGGTGAGATCAATCGAGTGTAGTTGATTGACGCATAACAGATTTATTTTGTATGCCTTTATTTAACATTTTTGTTTGACTTAGTTTTATTGATTTATCAATATTGTAATTTGTTTTATGTGATAATTTAAAGTACTCAATAAGAAATTACCTTTTAATTCAGCAGATGATAAACACATTTTTACATTTTAAAAATCGCTATGAACACAATTTACACGGCTCTCGCCTCCAGATTTATGTTTAAGGGAAAGAGTATCTTTAATAACACAGATATGATTGGTAATTTAATAATTATACACGCATGTTAACAAATCATCTTTTTTATTAGCGTTTTCATTCTAAAAACACGTATTTATTTTTAATTTGCTATAAAATCTTAACATTTTTGCTATATCGTTAATTAAGAATTGCAAGTGATTAATAGTTAATAACATTAACTGTCTTGTTATAATAAAGGATTTTGAGAACACGATGTGATACAGTTCTTCAATTTCTTTTAACGATTTTACGTCTGATCAATGTGTTCTTTAAGGGATTTATACATAGTAATGAAATATACTTACACACTTCTTCTGTACTGCGAAATACTCTACACGACATTAGTTTTTCATCAAAACGTCGCAAATGGATCCTAAAATTAAGGTCTTAGCACAGTGGTAAATATTAGTAAACATGCATTAAGTAACTAAACTTAAGCTATATAAAATGACTTTTATATGCTACTAACTTGTGTAATATTCGGACATTCACTAATAGCATTGTTATAGCTTGTCTAACATTATTTGAAATGGGAAAATCGCAAAATGCAATTGGTTTTGCGATAAGAGAACTATCGTACTTAACTTTTAATTTTAAATGGTGGGTTTTCCCATTTAAAATGATGTTAGACATTTTGCTATAACAGGGCCGGGCATTCATTCATGCGACCACAATCCGATGTACACAAGCTTAAAAAATAAACTACTTATACTGGCATGCTCTGCAATTTCTGTAGCCCTTAAAGTTAAGTAAAGCAGCTATAAAAGTTACTGGTAAACTCATGTTCGAGTGGGAAATCGTCACTTTTCAATAATAGTAGGTATCATATTAAAGTAGGTGGTAAGTCACACACTCGGGCAATGTATTAGACAGAAAATGGTTTTAAATAATTAAAGGTTATTACGTGTCATGGATAAATACTGTTTAAATGAATGTTTGTCGAACGTAAAAAACTGAAGGCTATAAAAAACACGCACGCTAAGAAAAGCAAAACGTAGAAAAAATAGCGAAAGGATTGAATGTGCGTATAACTTATTTAGCGATGTTATGTACCAACGCTGTTTTGGTGCCTGCTTATGTAGCTCCAGAAATTCAGCATATCTCAGTCACAATAAATAACGATACCTTTTTTGACGTAGCCATATTTGCATTTTTTTCACAATCGCCATTTTGAAGTAAAACTTCATAAAATTACTATATACAGGGTGTCCTGAAAAGAATGGGCCATACGTGGAGATTATTTACGTTAAAATAAGCCGATTTGACTAATTTTACCTTAATCCAAAAGTTGATACTAACGGAGTTACAGGGTGTCAAAGTCGAAACAATAAATCACATCTCCTTTAATATATTTCGACTACTTTCAGCTAATTTCATGAATTTTCTTATACTGGGGTTTTTTGGGATAAGAAACTCAAATTTATTATCAATTTCGCTGTATCTTCTAGAGGAAGCCACCGGCGGCGATTTTGAATTCTTTAAACCGTTACAACTTTTTTGTTCCACCCTTTATGTTATTTTGCACTAGAAAAATCTCTTTCCCTGTCTTTTCTAGTTAAGAAAGGTATACCTTACTGAAGTCACTAGGGTCAACAGTGTCTGAGAAAAACGCATCTAAAAGTAATGATATACGTCCATTTAGTGTTACTGGAAGAGTTATTTCTTTGTGTTTGTGGATAGCAGTCAAATACGTCAATATACAAACTTTACTTTTAAATCATTTGTATGCATCATTAGATTATTACATTATTAATTTGGGCAACAGTATTATTTAGAGTATCATTAACGTATAAATTATACATTTTTGTTTTTTTTTGTGGCGCTATTAGACTTTGTTAGGATTAAAATAGGTCTTAGTCGCTCTTCTTCTAGTAGCTGTAGTTCGAGTTCCTCAAGTTCGAATAATTATAAACGAAAACGGGTTCCGCTCCACCCCTTCGACATCTAAGAGAGCATCAAAATCAAGTGGTAGACACACTCGACAAGAATTGGTTGTGGATTCCACAAATTTTCGAATATCGTCATCTTCAGAGTCTAGAATAGAAAGGTTTACAAATGGTAGTAGAAAAGCTGATTTCTGAAAAAGCAAGTAAGTACTAGTTCCGTAAACGTAACACAGTTTTAATCAGACCCGAGTGCGTTCCTGAATTTACTCCTGGGAATCCAAATCTCAGTTGCTCTAAATGGATTCATAAAATTGAACATCTAGCTTTAATATATGATTTTGACGAAAATTTAATGTTTCTTAACATGCAAAGTCGTTTAGGAGGGTTAGCCAGAAGATAGTACGATAATTTAAAAACATACCAATGTAAATGGGAGGACTGGAAAGCCTTACTTCTTAATATGTTTCCAGAAAATCTTGATTTTGAATTACTGCTGCGACAATTAATCAACAGGACTAAACTACCAAACGAACAGTATTATTTTAACAAACTAGACCTCATTCACGCATGTAAGATTACTGGAAAGAAAGCGGTGTCATGTTTTATAGACGGCATAGGGGATCCTACGATTGAGACAGGTGCTCGTGCCGTTAGATATACTACACCTGATGAGATCTATGCTGAATATTTTTCAACTTTAAATAGACAGCCAAAGATATTACATTAACATGATTAGCAACAAAAGGGGACAAGCGTCCTTTCGTCAATACCGTACCTACTAGCGGTTTTAAAAGTTTAAACGTTACACTCGGGACAATAGCACCAACAATCCAACCATGCAGCGTTGTTATAGTTGCAAAAACAAGGAACACATCTTAAACAAGTGTCTTAAACCAAAAATTAAATGTTTTTCTTCACTTATAGTATTCTCAAACAGGCTAAGATTTACCTAACGTGCTAAGAGAGCACTAAAGAACACTGGGGGATTTAGGGATATTGTTAGACTACCGAGAAATATTTATGAATGCCTTCCTTAAATTGACTTAAGTCAAGATTTGAAGGAAAACAGGAACTGAGTAGTGCATTCCACAATTTGGTCGCCGCGATTATGGTGTGAATGGGCAAACCGAGTGTTCCTAGCGAAAATGGCCAGCGAAGGTATTAAGGAGTGTACTTCGGAGGCACACTTGTCATGGTAATACCGATAGAACAACGGAATAACCGAACTATTCTTCTGTGCTCAAGAGACAGTAGGTCACAAGTCAGAGACGGGTCATTTATAAGCTTATAGCTCTTTTTTGGATACGGTTTACCATATCAAGGGTGTATTGGGGAGCACTGACACAGAAGTGGGAATTGTATTCCAGATGAGGCCCAATTTGAGCCTTATACAGTCAAAAGAGTTGTTGCGATGTGAAATACTGTTTAGATCTGTATAGAAAGCCCAGTTTACGGGCAGCTGTTTTGCTGACTGACAAAAGGTGGTCAACCCATGAAAGGTTCGATGATATGGACATCCCTAACATAGAAATAGGGTTTGAAAACATGAGTTCCAAGCCATTCATATTTACAGCAGGAAATGATCGGTCTTTCTTGGCGGACACAAGGCAACACTGGGTTTTGTCGGCGTTGAACGTGAGTAGAATTTTCCTTCCCCATTCAAGGACACGTTCTAAGTCACTGTTGATTTAGGCTGCCATTTTCACCTTAACGTCCTGACTAGACTTATTGTTGTGGGAAAACTGAGAAGAGCTACAATGTAGAGTGCTGTCGTTTGCTAAATAATAGATCGTATTAGTTGTTGAGGAAATGATACAAAAGAAAGTAAGAGTAATTTACTTTGTTAGAAAACATTAAAATAAGTAACAAAACAACTTGTGACGACCACAAAGGTACCCTATCTTGAAAAGTGTAATTTGAACTATTTGCATTGATACAAATTCGAGAACAAAACAATCGCTAAGTGATCTATCCTGACTTTACTGACAATAATGTTACTATTACTCAAATTAATTTCTTGCCTCACATGGACTTCTCTGACAATAATTAAAAGATTAGAATTTATTTATAAGTCTGATATTTAATTACTCGCAAACCTCAAATCCGAGCAAACGAAGTGGCCGTCTAGTGGTAGGTACGTTGTAATAAGTAATTGCACAAGTACATTAATAAATCAAATAACAAAAAAAAAACAATGAAAGAGTTAAATATATAACAAAGCACCATTAAATCAGGTTAAAGTGGGTACAAAATTATAACATTAAGAGAAAAATAAATAAAAGCAGTTTAGTAACACATAAACACAATTAAAAAAAAATCAAGTAGTCACACCGACAATTGTGTCATAAATCATAGGATAAAAATCGTAACACAAAACATGTGACCCTTTAAAACCAATCATGCCGGTCCTTATGTAAATAAGCACATAAAACAATAAGGCAAATTACGGTACATATAAAATACAACAACAGTAAAATTGCACAGATGATAATAAGGTACAGGCAGGGACAAAAGGAAATAGATAAGGAATTTACACGTATACAATTGTTTAGTGACTACTAAGGTACAAAATACATAGGTACAGTTACAATAAATTACGTATAAAGAGAAATTAGTTCACAGGCAAACAATTCTACTTAAAAAAAACTCATTAAACAAAGCCTTACAAAAGTAAGTTGTAAATAGATCATAACATCGTGACCGATACATAAGTTTGAGTACGTTAGAAAAATACGGCGCCCCTTTCCAGGTTACACATTCATATATACAAGAATAAAAACAATAAAAATAAAACTCTAGGTGTTTAATGGTCATATGGGCCAGGGAGTATGTACACACTCGGCAATTGCACTTTACAATTAATAACCAGAACGGTATCCTGTGCCCGTTCGCCCACGTCTCACCTCTACGCAAATATAAATATAAACAACAAACAACAATGCTAATTCATACAAGTACAGGAGTGAGGGAGCCCTGTACTGTCTTTTCTTTTAGCAGATTTCAGCTTAAGTTTCAACGTACCCACAAAGATATCTTTTGATCGCGTTATTATTACATTTGTGAAGCCCTTACTACAAGAATGTGCATACAGCGACTTTCAGATTCTATACACTACCTCAGTAAAGGCAGTTCGATCGAACATCTGTTTCTATCCTAACATGTATTTTTTTCAACCCTTACTCAAATATCAATTACGTAAAATACAGAAAATAAAATATCCAGAAAACATTATCAAATTACGACTTAATATATAATAAAATATGTTAAACACCATTAATTAACTTTTCTATCGCGGTAACAATTGCGATAAAAAAAATATTTGTTGCGATAATAAAATTTTCGCTACCTACATACGGGACGGTTAGTAACGTCATCATTTCATATGAAATAATTGAAAACATTTTTTGGTTGAGGATAGGCACAAGTTCAAGTTGCATTTCATTCATAAAACTTGGGTCTCCGATTTGCACCCTTTGCACATTTTCGTTCCAGTTCTATCCAGAAAATCAAACATATGGTTCAAACCATCCAAGCAAATGTCCGTTTCTGATAGGTATGTTCTTTTCGCCGACGGTATTTTCAATTTATTCGCTTGCGAAGTACTGCTTGGTCGCTTATGAAGTAGGTAAGCGTTTACCATTTCCATGTCAATTATAGGGTAAAATAATCGTCATTTACGAGTATTCAGTCGGGTGTGATACCGACCAAGTAACCCATCCATCAAATCGACACCGCGTATGTGATAATTATATTCTGTAATTATGTTAGGACAGTCGATTTCAAAGTACTCTTTGTTTTGACGGTTGATCCTCGTGGCTTTGAATGGCACCTTCTCTTCAAGTGTACTTTTAAATGGCAGTGTATCGACATATGTCGAAGCTAAGCGTGAATACTTCGAATGCATATCACACCATTCAAAGAGCTTGAATCCCCATTTGTGAGGTTTATTTGGTATATACTGTCGCAATGAAGTTACCATTTTGGTTGAACACATTTGTTCGTCGACACATAGTCTAGGTAATTTTGGTACTGTTTCAAAACGGGAATTGAAATGTTCGATCAACGGGCTAACTTTATGTAAAGCGTCATATCCTGGCTCGCCTTTCTTCTTCATATTTGTTTTGTCATTGAAGTGTAGGTATTTCTGGATCATATAGAAACTTTTCGATGGCATTGTCGCATGTATGGCAAGTATGCCAACATACTTTCGAACGTCTGTTTCTGTTAGTAAAAATGCAGTTTCAATATTCTGTTGCTGAGCATTATAGGTTTGTTTCCTCCGCATCCTTTTCAAGTAAGTCTTTAGTAAAAAAATGTGTGAAACATTGATAGGGAGTTTTAAATTTTTGAAAATACTCCGGCAATGTTGTGTCTCCAAGAAATACTATGGCATTCATATGTAACTGTAAGTTCCTTTTGCGCCAACGAATTTCTTTGAATTCTTTAGATTTTGCCGTTAGTTTTAATTTATCTCCATAAAAGCCGCCGTTACTAGGCTCAGGAATACTGGTACCTTCCTCAAATTCTGGTAAAGGAGAGCGCGGTGATTTTTCCAAACGCCGGAATGATAACCCTGAACTTGAAGTTGATATTTGAGGCTTAGAAAGCAGAGTTGCAGCTGATATTTGAGGCTAAGAAGGCAAGGTTGTAGCTGACGTTTAGGCTTGGGCAGCATCAAGTGTCTGGTCTGTAGAAGATTCTGAAAGATCAACTATATCTTTAACGTCTACGGTTTTATTTTGTGATATTTCTTCAAGATACTCGTCTACCTGCATAGATTATTCCGAAGAAAAAGTGTAATTAGGATCGGCAATACTATCGTCATCATTGAAATCTTCAAAGTCCCCGGCTTTTGTATCATGTTCCGCATCAGTAGTATGTTCATCACTGCTTATTGAACCAAGAAGCTCATTGAATTGTGCGTCTGTCAATTCAGACAGCTTATACATCTGTTTCCTAGACTCACGCATACTTAGTCATTTATTTTCCATGTCTAGTAGTGTCTCTCAAGATATAAATCTTTTTAATGCAAGAGCTTCTTGCTTTTTCTCAGAAGCAAATGAATAAAATTTTACGCATTACTAAAATATTTGCATATTCGGCAAGCCGGCCTATTATTTAGGCGGACCCCAGTTTTTGCAAGTTAGACAACCAAAAATATTATGCAGTAGAATTTATTATTGTTTTTATTGATAAAATACACCATAAGTACTTACCCACAAAATTTATCACGGCGGTGAAATTTACAAGAATTTGGCTTTGATAGGTATAAAGTATTTCCCCTGCACAGAATAATTATCACTTATCAATTATTTTCGAATTTTTGTTATTACTACTTATAAAGTAACTGTTGAAGGGTAGCTTATAATTGAATTAAATTAAATTTTAATGCAAACCAAATGTGTATAGGCGCGAAATCAAACAAATTACGATTATTATGTAAGATAGTATTCTAGAAAAAAAACTAATACCGTGTTGTACACGTGCAGTTTATTTGTTTTCTAAACAAACCACAAAGTTGGATTATAAATACAATTTCGGAATAATAGATATAACATAAGAAAGCCATAAACTAAATCATTTTTATTTATTTTATTTTCTTAAATAGCTATCCAGTTTTAAATATAATAAGGTAGCATTTCTGTTAGTAGAAAAAAAAAATTAATACATGTAATTATGGACAATAACGTTCAATTTAATGCATTTAGCCAGATGGACATAAAAGTTGCCATATATATCAAATGTTGGCATACTCTTCGCTAACTTGAATATTTAATGTACCTAAGCTTCAATCCGGTTAATATTGACAACATTGTGATACCAGATGTTATTTAATAGCATTATTTGATTAATACATATTTATACAGCTAAGTGTTTACAGTTAATAAATACATTTAATGTTA
>JARFJB010002185.1:280000-497500 GCA_036346205.1 Vesta saturnalis
GATACAACATTTATCTCATCCAGCCTATCTAATTCAGATAGCACAACGTACCTACCACTAGACGGCCACTTCGTTTGATCAGATTTGAGGTTTGCGAGTAATTAAATATCAGGCTTGTAAATAAATTCTAATCTTTTAATTATTGTCAGGAGAGTCCATGTAAGGCAAGCAATTAATTTCAGTAATAGTAACATTATTGTCAGTCAAGTCAAGATAAATCACTTAGCAATTGTTTTGTTCTTGAATTTGCATTCTAGAAAATAAGTTCAAATTACACACGTACCTGTGGGACGCTACAATACCTTATTGTATAAAGTCTGTACTTCCCCTAAAGTTGTAGTGTGTGGTGATTTCAACTTAAACTTTCTTATTAAAAAAGGTGCTGGAACAAAACTGTTAAGTATTTTTAACTCTTATTGTCTGAGCCAGCATATTGATCAGCCCACTCGCTATGTATTCAGCGACATGTATTGCCAACATTTTTAGCAATACAAATGGACCAAATTGTGTAGTAGAAAACCCTTACATATCAGATCACTATTGTCAATTATTTTCGTTTCATATCGAATTCAATAACTTGTTCACTACTATAAGGAATTATAATAAGCAAAGCATTCAGTATTTTAGAGAAACGTTAGCTAGTGAAGAATGGTATAACGTTGAAGGTAAACATGTTAATGACATCTACAATTCTTTTTATAATACATTTAATCATTCGGCGGACATTGCTTTTGAAAAGGGTCAAACGTAAACATAAACCTTCAAAATCCTGGGTTAATGATGAAATAAGATTATTATCAGCTAATTTAAAAGAAATGTACCAGCTGTGCAAAACGATGAACTTGTGAATCAGTATCAGAGAATGAAACGTAGCTACAAATCTATGTTATCTAAGAAAAAAATTATATATAATAGCACATTAATTAATTCGGGTTTTAACAACTCGAAAGCTGAGTGGAAAATTATCTACTGAGAGTGCTGTACTGATTCAAAGATCACGTCAAACAACTTACGTGATAATGTAGGCAACTTAATTACCTCCCCGCAGATAATAGCTAAAATGTTTGTAATCCATTTTACATCTACTAATGATATAGCCTTTAGTTGTTGTTGCAAAATAAATACCTACTCCTCTAGCAAACGTTATCAATACCAGTTTCCCGAGCAGTTAAAACAAGCAGTTTTTATACCCATTTTCAAAAAAGGCGATAAAACAAATGTTAATAAATATCGACCTATATCTCTCCTATCTGTGTTTGCCAAGATCATAGAAAAATTTGTTCATAGGAGGTTATATAACTATCTCACTATCTTAAGTATTGGTCAATACGGTTTTATATCTGCCAAGTTTACTAATGATACGATTTTTAATTCTATCAACACGATCATTAATTCTTTAGATGTAGGCAAAATCTTTGCGGGTATTTATTTCGCTTTATACAAAGCATTTGATTCCCTCAGTCACAAAATACTGCTTGATAAGTTGTACTGCTACGGTATTAAAGGAATCGCACTAGATTTTTTTAAAAGTTATTTGACCAATCAATCAGTGAAAGTCTGCATTAAACAAGTAGTTAATGAAGGAACTATGTCAATCTTTTCAATTACAAATATCTCCAGTTTTATAACACATGTTTTCACTGCTTAAAAGCGAATAATTAGATGTATGCTAAAATTAGGGCCACATGAACCTAGTAAACCTGTATTTAAGCATTTGAATATCTTGCTACTTGCTACGCTGTATATTTACAACTTAATCTGGTTTGCCAGGCGTAATATCATCATGTATAAAAAAATTGTGTTACTACACAGCTGACAATGTTCAAACCCGTTTTGCAAATGAACTACGCATTCCTGCTCATTTTTCAGCTTTTTTTTTAAAGTAAACTGTACAATACATATTATCTATTGATAATGATTTTTTGTGCAAAAAATCCTTAAAAAATCATTTGCTTAAATTGTTCATTTATGACTTTCATGATTTTTTTTACTTAATTAACTAAATGACAATGTCCATATTCCATGTGAATCTTAAGACAATAAACCATTATGATTATTGTTATTAAGTTAAAACGCGTATTAAAATTGATTATTAAAATATCGTCTTAACTGCACAATTAGGTATCTTATGAAGTCCTGTGTTGTGCTGCGCTGCGTTGCGCCGTGTTGCGTTGTGCTGTATTTGCCATGCTGCATTGTGCTACGCTCTACTCTGCTGTACTGTGTTGTACTATGCTATGCTCTTCTCTATTGCGTTGCATTATGTTGTGATGTGCTCTGCTGTGTTGTGGTGTGCTAGGCGGTGCTGTGCTGTGCTGTGCGGTTCTATGTTATTACGTGATGATATACAATAAGAAAAAAAGAAACGCAGACGCGCTTAATATAGATTCCACAAAAAGGTGACTAGAGGAAAGCAAATGGTAATAGACCAATGTACCGATGTAGGATGTAACCGTACAGACATTACCAAGAAAAAATAGAGACGGAAACCGAAACAAGGAGAGAAGAAAACGATTTCTGCAAAGAAGTAGCAAGCCATAACACTATAAAAAAACGCCGAAAGGAAAAGTGATCGAGTTCAAAGAGCTAAAATTACACAGTAAATAAAGGCAATTGCTTGCCAAAGAAAAAGAGCTTCTTAATAAAGAATATGGAGTCATATTCCACAAAGAGAACATAAATTTAACATAAAAGACGCAGACGTAGAAGGGGGTTAACCCAGATGATATAAATAATTTCTAAAAATGTAAAAACTTATCGGAAAAACATGTAAAGGAAGAGAATTTTCAATAAACAATTAATAGTAAGAAACCCTCTTCGAACGAAAGATGCGGTAGTAAAATTAGTCTCTATGGTGAAACAGATTCCAACGAAGGCTTTAACATCATTGAATAGACGATTAGCGCTAAGAAAAAAGGGAGCAAGGTAGTAAGTGCAACGCTAAAAGCATTGTAAAAATAGTGCCCTCTGGAGAAGAGATGAGTATCTGGCCACAGGTAAATAAAACAGATGCGGTAAATGTTGGGGTTAATACTACAAAATGTGCAGATAGAACATAGAACGGGATGCTCCTATAGATGCAGCGGATCATGACCGAAAAACGTGCGACGAATAAGTTGCAGATACATAGCAAACAGGGAAATGTGAGTAACCGAAAACCTCATGAACAGCCAAGGAAATCAACAAAACACAACAAACCGTAGCGATAACAAAATTCATTTAGCAAACGATGAAAAGGTCTTTGAGAGGATCAATGTGAACATAAATGGCTCTTACAAACACATACCTTAATTACAAAACGCACAAATTAATGAAAAATTGTCGTAACTGATAACAAAATACAGGGACCATTAGACAAGGAGTTACTTGATATAGCTACAAAAATACCACTCGCAGTTGATTTTCCAGGCATATGCAAAACGGCAAACCTGGTTCTAAAAGAAAAGCCAAAGGATAATTCATCTTTGCAGACCGTATACCTAATTGATATGCTAGGAAACTTTACTGAAAAACGGACTAAGCGCAGAAATAGAACAAAAATATGCTGTACACAAGAACCAGTTCAGTTTCCAAAAAGAGCGATCAACCAAGTACTAAAAATGCCAACGTAATTTAAACCAAAAGCATAAAAAAATAGAGGGATATTCTTAAAGATAGCCATTGATGTCCAGAATAATTTTAATTCGGCATTGTGGTATCATTTAGTGAAACCGCTAAATAGTCCCGGAATCAGCAACTACTCAGTTAAAATTATACAATTCTTTCTGTCAGAACAATCCACTATAACCGAAGATGGGACAAAGTTACAAACCTGTAAAACGTCTACTACAGCAGAATACTGACATTGGAGTTTGTTGGGAATGCCGACAAAGTTGCTTATTCAGATAACTTTGCCCTCATCATAAAACTTTGACCATCTAAAAGAAACCACCAAATACGAGCTGCTACGGACAACGGAAGAGCTGAACAGCATGGGATTATCTATAGCGGCAAACAAAATAGAACTGGGGTGCGAAAGAAAAGACATATAAACAACAATATACAATTGGAAGCAATAACGGGATTAGATACATGAAAATCTGTATAGATTAAAACATAAGAATAACAACATATGTCAGAAAAACCTGTTAGAAAGCGAAAGGAATTTTGAAAGTTAACCTGAATAAATATGTTAGGTTACCTTAAGTTACGTTACGTTAGGTCATATTTTTATAATTAATTTTAATAAACTTTTTAAAAATTTAGATTAACTGTTGAATTAACATTTCAGTGTATCTATCTTGTTAGTTAATGGTTTCTTATTTTTTAAATGTATTTGACAATTTTTATTAACATTATCTAATTATACTTCTTAGTGGCATTGCTTTTCAAAAAAAAGTCAATTGCCTTATCTTCAAAGAGCCTAAACTAGCAATTGCAGTTATTTAAGTTAATACACTCTGTGCTCGCAACTTAGAGGTAGTTTTGTTCTTATATAAATATTATAAGTTTTGGAATTACAACGGTTTCTAACAACACATTTTTTTACTGAAAAATGATGTATAGTGGGTCGATTGCACAAAAGTGGGCTAAGCCAGATTTATTCTAATCTCTTGGTATGAGCTTAACCAAGTGTGGCTATTACTGTTGTGAATCTTAGTCTAGTGCGACGCAATTATATAGTCTATTGTTTAAAGTATTTCCCATTTTGTTTCGTATAAGGTTTGTAACGTCCAAGTCGAAGTGTTGTAACGTTTGATACTGGAACTTCTCTTTGTTACGGTAATTGAAAGTAATAACGTGTTCATTAGCTACAGTTAACGTTAAGTTGTCTTTAAATAGTAAACAGTACTCTATGTGTGCGTTAGCTGGATTGAAAGATTTGGAACACTAGATCTGCGGGAGAACCTGTAACAAACAAAAATCGACCGCTGATGATGATAGCTTAGCTACTGAAAAGCGTTCGGTGTTTTAAATTTTGTGTGGTACGTGGATGTTTCTTTGTTAACTGAATTGAGCGAGATAATTGTGAAAGGCGTACGTAAATGTATAGTACCTATAAATATTTCTTATTTTACAAAGTTTTTCATAAATAACCATAAAGGAACAATTAAAAATTGTGTTATTGATACATTTGCATTTTATGCACATTAACATATCCACTTTCATTTTGGAACGGCATAATTCAACTATTCATTATCTACTGATGCACTATAGTAGTGCCAGTCTTACTGTTTGGCAAATACATTATGATATAGTGCTCAGATTAAACATTCTAAAAAGATTGACGTAAAGTTGTATTTTAATTGCGAAATTCTTAAGTAAAGAGTTTATACGTGTGTCGTATCTAAACAACGTTTCCAGATAAAGTAGAAGTAACTCTTCTAGAACTCAATTGTCAAAAAACGACTTTCTCGCTGTATTTTGAGATACCTGGATGCACTGTTAGCATAGATGTCAAATAGACTTCTTTGTACAAATGTAAAGTTTCACGATTTAAATTCATAATTACAAATCATTACGTTTTGGATGTATAAATCGTGTATTTGAAGATAAATTATACCAACTTTATACTTTTCGATAACAATTACGCTGACAGATCTAAAAATTAATTTTAAATTTGTCATTACTGACTAAATTAATTAAATTAATTAAATTAATTAAATTAATTAAATTAATTAAATTAATTAAATTAATTAAATTAATTAAATTAATTAAATTAATTAAATTAATTAAATTAATTAAATTAATTAAATTAATTAAATTAATTAAATTAATTAAATTAATTAAATTAATTAAATTAATTAAATTAATTAAATTAATTAAATTAATTAAATTAATTAAATTAATTAAATTAATTAAATTAATTAAATTAATTAAATTAATTAAATTAATTAAATTAATTAAATTAATTAAATTAATTAAATTAATTAAATTAATTAAATTAATTAAATTAATTAAATTAATTAAATTAATTAAATTAATTAAATTAATTAAATTAATTAAATTAATTAAATTAATTAAATTAATTAAATTAATTAAATTAATTAAATTAATTAAATTAATTAAATTAATTAAATTAATTAAATTAATTAAATTAATTAAATTAATTAAATTAATTAAATTAATTAAATTAATTAAATTAATTAAATTAATTAAATTAATTAAATTAATTAAATTAATTAAATTAATTAAATTAATTAAATTAATTAAATTAATTAAATTAATTAAATTAATTAAATTAATTAAATTAATTAAATTAATTAAATTAATTAAATTAATTAAATTAATTAAATTAATTAAATTAATTAAATTAATTAAATTAATTAAATTAATTAAATTAATTAAATTAATTAAATTAATTAAATTAATTAAATTAATTAAATTAATTAAATTAATTAAATTAATTAAATTAATTAAATTAATTAAATTAATTAAATTAATTAAATTAATTAAATTAATTAAATTAATTAAATTAATTAAATTAATTAAATTAATTAAATTAATTAAATTAATAAATTAATTAAATTAATTAAATTAATTAAATTAATTAAATTAATTAAATTAATTAAATTAATTAAATTAATTAAATTAATTAATTAATTAAATTAATTAAATTAATTAAATAATTAAATTAATTAAATTAATTAAATTAATTAAATTAATTAAATTAATTAAATTAATTAAATTAATTAAATTATTAATTAATTAAATTAATTAAATTAATTAATTAATTAATTAATTAAATTAATTAAATTAATTAAATTAATTAAATTAATTAAATTAATTAAATTAATTAAATTAATTAAATTAATTAAATTAATTAAATTAATTAAATTAATTAAATTAATTAAATTAATTAAATTAATTAAATTAATTAAATTAATTAAATTAATTAAATTAATTAAATTAATTAATTAATTAAATTAATTAAATTAATTAAAGTTGTATTAAATTAATTAAATTAATATAAATTAATTAATTAATTAAATTAATCTAAACAACGTAATTCAGATTAAAGATAATAACTCTATCTAGAACTAATTAATAATAAACGAATTATCTCTGTAATTATTGAGATTACCTGGAATGCAATAGTTAGCATAGATGTACAAATTAATTTATTTACAAATGTAAATTTCACGATTTAAATTCAAATAATTACAATTAATTACGTTTAATTATAATTATTAAATTAAATTTACCAATAATTAATTAATTAAATTGATTAAAATTATGATTAATAACTAAATTAATTAAATTAATTAAATTAATTAAATTAATTAAATTAATTAAATTAATTAAATTAATTAAATATTAATTAAATTAATTAAATTAATTAAATTAATTAAATTAATTAAATTAATTAAATTAATTAAATTAATTAAATTAATTAAATTAATTAAATTAATTAAATTAATTAAATTAATTAAATTAATTAAATTAATTAAATTAATTAAATTAATTAAATTAATTAAATTAATTAAATTAATTAAATTAATTAAATTAATTAATAATTAATTATAATTAATTAAATTAATTAAATTAATTAAATTAATTAAATTAATTAAATTAATTAAATTAATTAAATTAATTAAATTAATTAAATTAATTAAATTAATAATTAATTAAATTAATTAAATTAATTAAATTAATTAAATTAATTAAATTAATTAAATTAATTAAATTAATTAAATTAATTAAATTAATTAAATTAATTAAATTAATTAAATTAATTAAATTAATTAAATTAATTAAATTAATTAAATTAATTAAATTAATTAAATTAATTAAATTAATTAAATTAATTAAATTAATTAAATTAATTAAATTAATTAAATTAATTAAATTAATTAAATTAATTAAATTAATTAAATTAATTAAATTAATTAAATTAATTAAATTAATTAAATTAATTAAATTAATTAAATTAATTAAATTAATTAAATTAATTAAATTAATTAAATTAATTAAATTAATTAAATTAATTAAATTAATTAAATTAATTAAATTAATTAAATTAATTAAATTAATTAAATTAATTAAATTAATTAAATTAATTAAATTAATTAAATTAATTAAATTAATTAAATTAATTAAATTAATTAAATTAATTAAATTAATTAAATTAATTAAATTAATTAAATTAATTAATAATTAATTAAATTAATTAAATTAATTAAATTAATTAAATTAATTAAATTAATTAAATTAATTAAATTAATTAAATTAATTAAATTAATTAAATTAATTAAATTAATTAAATTAATTAAATTAATTAAATTAATTAAATTAATTAAATTAATTAAATTAATTAAATTAATTAAATTAATTAAATTAATTAAATTAATTAAATTAATTAAATTAATTAAATTAATTAAATTAATTAATTAATTAAATTAATTAAATTAATTAAATTAATTAAATTAATTAAATTAATTAAATTAATTAAATTAATTAAATTAATTAAATTAATTAAATTAATTAAATTAATTAAATTAATTAAATTAATTAAATTAATTAAATTAATTAAATTAATTAAATTAATTAAATTAATTAAATTAATTAAATTAATTAAATTAATTAAATTAATTAAATTAATTAAATTAATTAAATTAATTAAATTAATTAAATTAATTAAATTAATTAAATTAATTAAATTAATTAAATTAATTAAATTAATTAAATTAATTAAATTAATTAAATTAATTAAATTAATTAAATTAATTAAATTAATTAAATTAATTAAATTAATTAAATTAATTAAATTAATTAAATTAATTAAATTAATTAAATTAATTAAATTAATTAAATTAATTAAATTAATTAAATTAATTAAATTAATTAAATTAATTAAATTAATTAAATTAATTAAATTAATTAAATTAATTAAATTAATTAAATTAATTAATTAATTAAATTAATTAAATTAATTAAATTAATTAAATTAATTAAATTAATTAAATTAATTAAATTAATTAAATTAATTAAATTAATTAAATTAATTAAATTAATTAAATTAATTAAATTAATTAAATTAATTAAATTAATTAAATTAATTAAATTAATTAAATTAATTAAATTAATTAAATTAATTAAATTAATTAAATTAATTAAATTAATTAAATTAATTAAATTAATTAAATTAATTAAATTAATTAAATTAATTAAATTAATTAAATTAATTAAATTAATTAAATTAATTAAATTAATTAAATTAATTAAATTAATTAAATTAATTAAATTAATTAAATTAATTAAATTAATTAAATTAATTAAATTAATTAAATTAATTAAATTAATTAAATTAATTAAATTAATTAAATTAATTAAATTAATTAAATTAATTAAATTAATTAAATTAATTAAATTAATTAAATTAATTAAATTAATTAATTATAAATTAATTAAATTAATTAAATTAATTAATATTAATTAAATTAATTAAATTAATTATAATTAATTAATTAATTAAATTAATTAAATTAATTAAATTAATTAAATTAATTAAATTAATTAAATTAATTAAATTAATTAAATTAATTAAATTAATTAAATTAATTAAATTAATTAAATTAATTAAATTAATTAAATATTAAATAATTAAATTAATTAAATTAATTAAATTAATTAAATTAATTAAATTAATTAAATTAATTAAATTAATTAAATTAATTAAATTAATTAAATTAATTAAATTAATTAAATTAATTAAATTAATTAAATTAATTAAATTAATTAAATTAATTAAATTAATTAAATTATAATTAAATTAATTAAATTAATTAAATTAATTAAATTAATTAAATTAATTAAATTAATTAAATTAATTAAATTAATTAAATTAATTAAATTAATTAAATTAATTAAATTAATTAAATTAATTAAATTAATTAAATTAATTAAATTAATTAAATTAATTAAATTAATTAAATTAATTAAATTAATTAAATTAATTAAATTAATTAAATTAATTAAATTAATTAAATTAATTAAATTAATTAAATTAATTAAATTAATTAAATTAATTAAATTAATTAAATTAATTAAATTAATTAAATTAATTAAATTAATTAAATTAATTAAATTAATTAAATTAATTAAATTAATTAAATTAATTAAATTAATTAATTAATTAATTAAATTAATTAATTAATTAATTAAATTAATTAAATTAATTAAATTAATTAAATTAATTAAATTAATTAAATTAATTAATTAATTAATTAATTAATTAATTAATTAATTAAATTAATTAATTAATTAATTAATTAAATTAATTAATTAATTAATTAATTAATTAATTAATTAATTAATTAATTAATTAATTAATTAATTAATTAAATTAATTAATTAATTAATTAATTAATTAATTAAATTAATTAGATTAATTAGATTAATTAGATTAATTAGATTAATTAGATTAATTAGATTAATTAGATTAATTAGATTAATTAGATTAATTAGATTAATTAGATTAATTAGATTAATTAGATTAATTAGATTAATTAGATTAATTAGATTAATTAGATTAATTAGATTAATTAGATTAATTAGATTAATTAGATTAATTAGATTAATTAGATTAATTAGATTAATTAGATTAATTAGATTAATTAGATTAATTAGATTAATTAGATTAATTAGATTAATTAGATTAATTAATTAATTAGATTAATTAAATTAATTAAATTAATTAATTAATTAATTAATTAAATTAATTAAATTAATTAAATTAATTAAATTAATTAAATTAATTAAATTAATTAAATTAATTAAATTAATTAAATTAATTAAATTAATTAAATTAATTAAATTAATTAAATTAATTAAATTAATTAAATTAATTAAATTAATTAAATTAATTAAATTAATTAAATTAATTAAATTAATTAAATTAATTAAATTAATTAAATTAATTAAATTAATTAAATTAATTAAATTAATTAAATTAATTAAATTATTAATAATTTTTAAGATCCTATCAAGATTAAAACATCTTTCGCATGGAGCGTTACGTATTACTGTCAACTTATATTTCATAATTCAGTGTGTTCGTGTTGTTGAACAATAGAAAAAGAATTTGCTCCTGATTTGCCATTTGATTTTAGTAATGAAGAACAATAGATTGCTGAAGCTTAAGTTTGTTTTACAATAATAAAATTTAAAAATTTTGACATAAAAGGAATTATAGGTTGTACTACATTTATCTGACCAAGACGGTACATCTTAAAAATGCAAAAGAAAATTAAATAAAGAAAATACATACACACATATTTTATATTTTTACGAAAATTCACCACTTTCTCCATACATATATCATAAAATTTGCAAAGACGTGAAGGGATATTTTCAAATGTATAATTACGTTGGTATACCTACCTACCCTCATGAATAATTTACTCCTATACAGCAATGCAACTTCGTTAGAATTACAGCAATAATCCCATTGAACGTTATGAATTACGGCGGTAATTCAAGTGCAATGACGTCATACTCAACTACCGCAGCAACAGAGCTATTCTTGACATGAACAAGATGCATTTGTCAAACACCAACATCCACGTTAAAAGATTTAAGTTAAGTTATTGTAAAAATGAAACGATTTCGTAAAAATTAAATTAATAAAATAATATTGAAGAGAGCGTTCCGAAGAATACAGTGAAAACTTAGGCATTTATTTGGAAGCAAGTATTGTTAGTTTTCTAAATTTTGTTGCATGCTTAGTAATTTAAAAGTTTTGTCGTTTTTTAAATTTTTAATTAATTAAATAAAGGTTTTGTTCATTTGCTTATATATATATATATATATATATATATATATTTCTATTGTGGAAGTATTCTACCGAATACCACGCGTGCAGGAAAATTAATCAGATAATCCTGGAAAAAGCGTTGCTTCCTTAAGGAAACCGCATTCGTTGGTTTTCTCTGTTGGTTTAAAGTTAACTTTTAACCAACAGAGAAAACCAACTCATGCAGTTTCCAGGCAACACCGCTTTTTCCGATAATTTTCGACGCTTTTTGGACGCACTAGTGGTATTATATATGATAATTGCCATGCGACGTAAGTGTAAAAAACAATCAACGTAGTGTGCGATTTTGTTAGCTTGTGTTGGACATTTTTTCCTGTAATGATTGGTTTATTCTTATTAGATTATTAGTGAAATTAAATTAAATTTAAGTAAATGTAACTATTTATTCCAACATACTTAGAATGTTTTGGTCTATTCTGTTAGATTTTACATTTAATCACTAAATACAGCTAAATATGATTAAGTACATGCAAATTAATTTGTCAAGCTGACATATTTCCGCCTTACTTTACAAGACAATTGGCACCACCGCAAAGTAGCGTGTTCTGTTACTTATATTTGTGACCAGTTATATTCGATCATTTTATATTATTTATCTTATAATCAAAATGCTTACTTTGGGTTCCGATACACTTCTGGTACCACGCGAATTTTAAAGAAAAAAAGTGGTTAAATGAAGGATTATTACTATATAATTAAAAAAAAATGCAATTATCAAACTAATATTTCAGTAGTAGGGGTGCACTAGACGCCATGTTGGATTTTGACGTCACAAGACACCCACGTGGGAGACCGTATTGTTCACCCTTATTTTTATGGTTTCTTTTCGGAGGCCTTTTTCAACCCTATTTTTTTACACACCCACGCGTGAGACCGTATTTTCAACCCCTGCTGGAATTTTCATCCCTAATTATTTTTTTTACACACACCCACGTGTGAGACCGTATTTTCAACCCTTTCTTTTCGAAGGCCCTTTTCAACCCTAATTATTTTTACTTGCGCATATGTAGGACGTGTTTTTTCACTCTAGTTTATGACAGCTCACGTACAGGACACGTATTTTCTACCCTATGGTTTCTTTTCGAGGGTCAACCCTAATTAGAGCCTGGTCTTGGTGCTGGAGCTGGACCTGGAGCTGGACTTGGACTTGGACTTGGGATTGGTCTTAGGGTTATTTTGATGGCCGTCTAATTAAGGTACTTTTGGCTATATTAAGAGCAGTGCCCCTGGAGGTTAGGCAAATGCACACGCATACAATGTTGGAAATTGCATAATTAATAAGCTATTATTATTAAAATTATCGATCCTATTGCTTTAAAATGGTCAAATGCTATTGGATGATCTTTTAGCTATACGAGAAAACGTTGCATTTCTAATAAGGGGGTTCTTGTAAGACACGTGTAAGGCTTCGTAACTTGTTCTCGGGCCTTCGCCCCTGCCGGAGATGGTGTGGGAACCCTAACCTTATAAGATAAGTGTAGAGCTTCTACTTCTACTTCATGCGTCTGGCAACAGATTGCACAAAACATTAAAGAAATAGATATAAATATTATATTACCTAGAACCATTGCATCCGGGGGTGGGGGGTGCGGTACCTTCATCCACCGCTGTAAAAGGTAAGCACAGAAAGCATACACAGTACATATGTCTATTAAAGAATGATATAGATATATTGTCAACGGCCTATACGAACTTTGGCAAGCGTATCATTGCGATATGCGAACTTTAACTAAATACAATAACGGTTACAAATACATATAAAGCCGCATTGTATTTTCAACAAGATGTTGAGAAAATGAGCTTTAGTAAATGTTGATTTTTAACCACCACACTACATATCAGTCATGACGCAAGAATTTGAGAACATTGAGATTAATATAACTGATTCGTTTGTTATCTGAAATTTAAAAAATACAATACTATTATATGACCAACCGGGTAACCGTATCGGTTCCATTTACAAAGGTGCATCATATTCAAGTTTTGTTCAAAGACTATTGGAAAAGAAGCTCCAAAAACAGCAATCAGCATCCTTGGTGATGTAAAAGATCATTAAGCAGTTGTTTCAAGAAAGAGTTTACGAAAAATCGATAAACCTATTGAATGACTCGGGCTGTAAAAGACCCGATAATAATCAGTCGTTGTTGAGTAGTGCTAAGAAGATCGTAGCAGTTAACCTACCTACAAAGAGATATGTTATGAAATTAATAATCACGGAAGCAATTACATAAATTTCAGTCAGACCATGCAGCTACATCACGACTGAAGTTGTAAAACAAAACGATACAGCTTTTATCAAGAGGCACATTGCAGCACAGGTTCGTTACTTTCATAAGTTGAAGTTTATTTAAATCAGAAGATGGTGTCGCTAACGAAAAACAGCTGCGCCTACCGATTATATATTTTGTATTTTTGAACAAAAACCATTCCACACATTTAGGGAATGTTACAACCATCTCATAAAGGGGTCCTCATACAAACCAATCATAATTATTTTGCATTTATTATTAAACTCATACAAATATTTCTTTTTAATACTGTTCAAACCTAATTCAGATAGGTTCCCATTACAAAGACAAATTATATATGAAATAGTGACCCTGTCGAGATCGAGATTAGTCAAGTAATATAAATGCAATAAGTACATTTTTTGAACTCTAACGAATTTCAAAGTTATTTTAAGTAACGTAATACACTTTCAAATTATTAAGAGTTATGATAAATGCCAATATTTGTATATTTATATATATATATATATATATATATATATATATATATATATATATATATATATATACGTAGGTATGGAAAAATATTATCGCGGGTCTGACTTATAATACGTAAAACAGACAGTAGAATCAGTTCACGTGCTAAGTGAGATAGAATACACAGCAAAATAAAAGCGCTGATGCGATACATGCGTCTTTTGAGTAGGCTAGTATCAATGACACATTTAATTGCTACTGTCAACGAGAATTGAAAATCAATGTTTTTCCAAGTACGACACAATACTCATGTATTCCACTGAAGAAAAAATACAGATTATTAAGTGGTACTATTCAGGAAGCACTGCACAAAAAATAATGGGCAGGTTTGCTTATTCCTCTGAAAACAGGCCAATTCCATCAGAAAATACGATTATGCGTACGGTTTGTAAATTTGAAAGATGTGGATGTTTAAATAATTTTAGCAAATGCAGTAGCATTGATGGTAATTATGGTCAGCATCCTGGTCGTAACTTAAACGAAGAGCGCGAGCTCCAAGAAATTGCAGTGTGTAGTTTAGGAAAACTAATTTCCCATGCAATAGTACAAACATTGCTGAAGAAATGAATATTGAACCAAGAACTGTTCGCAATATCTTGAAAACGAATAAATACCGTTGCTATAAGTTGAAAACTACACAAGAAATGTTTCCAGAAGATCATCCGACGAGTGTTCTTTAAACTTACATGGCCATTACAATCCGTATGTGGCTGTTGGTTACTCTCGAGAAAACAAGTAGTAGTAGTATTCCTTACCGGACACAATACCCCCAAAAAGTTAATGTGCGGGCAGGAATTTTAGACAATTCCATAATTGGTCCATTTTTTATCAACGGAAACTTGAACGCGGACAAATATTTAGAACTGTTGAGAAACCAGATAGTTCCAGCTGTTCAACGCCTCAATATAAATTTTGATGACATTCGGTATCAAGAAGATGGCTGTCCTGCTGATACGGCAATAAGATTCAAGTGTTTGGAAACTACGTTCCCTAACCGTATTATTAGTGGAAAAGGTATTATTAAATATTCCCCTCGCTCACCTGATATCGCGCCGAACGACTTTTTTGTTTGGGGAGATGTATTTCAGCAAATTTATGGGCACAGGTATCAACGTGCTAACAATTTGGATGAACCTCGTGTCAAAATTACAGACTCTTTAAACAGCATCACCCAATAAATGTTAGAAAACACCCGAACTGATTTTTATCACAGATTGGATTACTGCCTTGCGCAAGGTGGAGGTCTTTTCGAAAACCTTGTAGAGTTTTGAAAAAAGTGTATTCTGTTCATTTTAAAAATAGTTGGTTTTTCAATGAGAATTATAATGCTAAATTCTTCTTAGAGTATATACAGGGTGTTTAGGTGCACAATTTAAAAATAGTTCCAACTATATTCTGGAATCTACGAATAAAATAAAGCTAAATTGCAATAGAATTCCCTACACCTAAAACCTACCGTTTCAAAGATATTTAATGATTTTTTAAATTACAGGTTTGAAATCAAAATTTATTTTTGCTACGTTTATTATTAATGAAACAGCGTAGCCTCTGCCAGTACTTTGCAAAAGTGTTGTTATGTAAGACAGCATAACATTTTTGTTACGAAAATATACAGGGCACTCAAAAAACAAGTGTCAACTCAGGTACCTAATATTGCAAATAATTGCCTTATTGTAAAATTTTATAACCTTTCAAATTATACTAGGGTTCCCTATATCAAACTCTAACAGTTTTTGATTTATTTTGAAATTTTTAATTAAGTTATTCCGATTCTCTTAGGTTTACTTGAAGATGCAAAGTAACATTATAGGAAATGGAAACAATGAGTTTGAGGTAATTGTCGCCCTTGTTGAGAATCTCCACACAAGTCGGGATAAAATAAGTCGAGAAGTGGCTTTTAGCAAACGAAGCGTTGGTAGAATAATTAAAAGACTTGATTTTTGCCTATGGGCCATCGACAAAGTGGGTGAAAATGAAATTTTTGCGACTCTGTGCTATTTTCAGACAAATCTACGTTCCATAATAACGGATTGGTCAACAGACACGATTTCCATTACTACAGTGCTGAAAATCTCCATTTAGTTCGCACCCTTAATCATCAGCACCGATAGTCAGTTAACGTATGGGGCGGAATTTTGGTATCGCACATAATAGAGTCTCGTTTTTTAATGGAAATTTAAACGATCAAAAGTTTAGAAGATTTTTGCAATATAATTTACCTGATCTTTTAGAAGATATTCCAATAGATGTCAGAAGACAGATGTGAATTCATTTAGATGGTGCTCCGACACATTTTAAAGTCCGAGAATATTTCGATAGAGCTTTCTCTAATAAATGGACAGGACGGGGAGACCACAAAATTGTCCGGTAAGATCCCCAAATATGACTTTTTTTATGGGGCCACATAAAAGGTATTGTTTATAACGTACCTCCGACTACACCTGATGATAATAAGGGCAAGAATACGCAATGCCTTTGAAGAAATAACACCTCAAATGTTATTAAATGTAATTATGTCTATCCAAGACAGAATACGCCTTTGTATTGATCAAAATGCATGCCACTTCGGATATTTATTAAAGTAGAATCATGTGTTTGTAGTTGTAATTATGTTTTAAATTCTATACGTGATTAAATTATTTCCATGTTTTATTAATATCCCGTATTTTTTTTATTAGTACTAAGTTTTATTTACTCTACAAAATTAAAAAAGATGTCATCTTGTATTTCAAGGCCACCTTAATATTGAAAAATTAGATGTGATATTTAAAATTAAGAAAAATCAAAATAACTCTAAAACTGTTAGAGTTAGGTCTAGGGAACCCCAATATAATTTGAAAGGTTATAAAATTTTACAACAAATTCTTTATTAAATACAGGGTGTGCTATTTAAGATAAGGCAGTTATTTGAAATATTAGGTACCTGCAGTTGACATTTGATTTTTGAGTGCCCTGTATATTTTCTTAACAAAAATGTCATGCTGTCTTACACAACAACCCTTTGTCAAAGTACTGACAGAGGTTACGCTGTTTCAATAATAATAAACGTAACAAAAATAAATTTTGAATTCAAGCCTGTAATTCCAAAAATCCTTAAATATCTTTGAAACGGTAGGTTTTAGGTATAGGGAATTCTATTGCAAATTGCCTTCATTTTATTCATAGATTTCAAAAAAACATATAATATACAGGGTGTTCCATAAAAAAAAACTTTGATATGGACCTTTTCTTGTGAACACCCTGTATAGTGGAAATTATTTTTAAATTGCGCTCCTAAACACCATGTATATGCTCTAAGAAAAAAGAATTAAAAAATTCCAATAGGCTCCTGTAGAAACCCCGTGGCCACTCTGTATATGCTCATTAGTGCGTCAAAGTGAATTTGCGGCTAAAGTGTGCCAGTAAAGAAATGTTTTATACAAAAGTTGCTTGAATTCAAGCACGCGATAATCTTAAATTATTTTTGCATATACACAGTGTTCCATAACAGCGGTACGTAACCTATCTTTCTTATTTTAAAATGGAATGGTATAGTTTTTAATGCGGATTTCGTTTCTACTCTGAAAAACAACCACTATTTATGAAACATGAGACATAGCTAAACTTAACCGTTTTTGAAATATTTGTACTTTTTAAAAAAAAATATCATTTTTCGTCGTAGTTCAAATAATTATTTTGAGATTACTACCACATCTATCGATTTGTAACTCCGCGTGTAATTAGTGCACACATCGATGTTTTAAGAAATATGACATTTAATTTTTATACAAGGTGTACCAAAAATATGAATTTATAGTTTTTTTTTGCTTTAAATGTAAATAACTATCTTATCTTAAATTCAACATCCTGTATATTATTACATTATTCGAAAGAAAATTGGAAGACCTACATTTTTTGTAATAATAAAACTTTGTCTATCTGCAACGGTTTTCGAAATATTTACAATTTTAAGATTTTTATTCTAATTCCTCGTGGTATAATAAATGCCCACCCTGTGTAATATTAGATATATTGGTCAGAAAACGATCATAACAGTTGCCATACTTAAATAAATGGTAAAATGTATTGACTTTTGTATTACGTATGTGAGTGAGAATGTAATTTCATAAAAAAACTTTTAATACATATAAAAATAATACTTAGAGGCTTTTATTTACGTCTAGAAAGTGCACTAAAAAGGAGAAAATATATTTTTGATAAAAATTATTATTAATTTTATTAAATACATAAATAAAAAGTTTACCTCGAGTAGACCTGAGTGTACTGTTAGAGTAGCGTAACAACTGCGCTCTCGAAGTACAAGCCTCAATCGATATAAATTTGGTCCTTATATGTAGAACTGATGCAAATTACAAAATTTAATTTGATTGCTATCTCATTAAATTTTAGAATTCACATCAGTTTCTACATACATAAAGACAAAATTTACATCGATTGTACTTCGAGAGCGCAATTGGTTAGAGCGGTATTCTAGCAAAGTACAGGTCGTAGGTTCAAATCCTACTCGAGGTAAACTTTTTATTTATGTATTTAATAAAATTAATAATAATTTTTAATTACATATTTATTTTTGAACTTATTCGTTCATAACAAAAACTTATAATAATTTTTGTTCACATTTTGGTGCAAAGAAAAAAATATTTTCTCCTTCTTAGTGCACTTTCTACGCGTAATCGTGCTTTTTAAAAAGTTTCTTTTTTCATAGTATTATTTTTATACCTATTAAAAGTTTTTTATGAAATTACATTCTTACTCACATGTATAATACAAAAGTCAATACATTTTACCATTTATTTAAGTATGGCAACTGTTATGATCGTTTTCCTATTATTCAACAGTACACTTATTATGCCACGAAGAATTAAAATAAATTGTAAAATTGTAAATATTTCAAAAACCGTTGCAGGTAGATAAAATTTGCTTACCACAAAAATGTAGGTCTTTCAATTTTCTTTCGAATAATGTAATAATATACAGGATGTTATATTTAAGATAAGATAGTTATTTACATTTAAAACAAAAAAAAAATTAAATTCATATTTCTGGTACACCTTGTAGAAAAATTAATTAGTCATATAGTATTTCTTTATTTCTTAAAAGATCAATGTCTGCACTAATTACGTGCGGAGTTACAAATTGATAGATTTGGTAGTAACCTGAAAATAAATTTTTGAACTACGACGAAAAATGACCATTTTTTATCTAAAAGTACAAATATTTTAAAAACTGTTAGGTTTAGCTGTACGACATGTTTATTGGAAAGTGGTTGTTTTTCATAGGAGAAACGAAATCCGCAGTAAAAACTATAGCATTCCATTTAAAATAAGAAAGATAGGTTACATTCCGCTATTATGGAACACTCTGTATATACAAACATATTTTTAGGCACACGGTGTATTAAATAACGTTAAAGTTTCAGCTAGCGTTACAGCCCATGCGAATCTGAGAAGCCTTATAAAAGAATTAATGCTAGGCGATGCGCCGTTTTTTCTAACGGGCCATCCAAAAATTACATTAAATTGCAACGTTGGAAGCTACATGTAAACAAATTCACCACATGATACGTGACACAAGGCGTCATAAGCATATTGGTGATCAAAACAATACAAAAAGTACAGAACACATGTTTTATTATTGAACATATTGTTCAGCAGCAGCCACAGAGTTCCCTTCACAGAGCCCGTACACCATCTACATATCTGCGTACTCGTTGAATGAGCATATGATCACCAGTGAAATATGAAATCGAACAACGCAATGGGTGCAAAAAATGCCTGTCACACTGATGTATACAAACGTCACCACAAAATTGGCCTAGTTGCCAAGCGTATTTTCTCAAATTCTGCATCTTTTAAATTCTTAATCTGAGGTTTTAGAAGGTGCGGAATGCAACCAAAAAATTGCAAAGATTTCAACATCAATATTTTGTTTGAAAATGAATTTTTCATCTGATACTTTCCCAGCTAAAAGTTAATGAAGTCGGTCAAATTTCGAACTTTGGATGACTCGTGAGAAGAAATGGCGCACCACCTAGCAATAATTTTGTTATAGGGTTTCTCAGCTTTGCCTGGACTATAACGATACCTGAAACTTTAACACTAATTAATAAACACCGTATATATATATATATATATATATATATATATATATATATATATATATATATATATATGTTTCTTCCGGGTTCTTCACCGCGTGTTTACCATTGTAATTGTAGAAGTGGTGTGTGTTTGAACTAACGATGAAGTCATCGTATTCTTATTTACTGCCCTTTCTATATTTTCCTTGTTTTGCGCTGATTTTTCTGTTAGTTTGACCTAGGTATGTTCGGTCACAGTAATTCCGTGGATTTCGTAAATGCTTTGATCTCCCAAATTTATTTTACTACCGACTAAAGTAAATTAAAAATTCTTTTAATGTTTGATTTTAAATAATTAGTAACTTAATTGATTAATTTAAATTTAAAACTAAATATCTAATTCGAAATACAGGGTGTATTTTAAAATCACCGACAGTCGAAAACTGGAGATTATATGATTCAAATTAAGACAAAGATTATCATAAACGCTTTTCCGAAAATGCTTCCTAACAGAGATGCAGGTTTTTTTAAGAATCCTCAAAAACTACAAAAGATATTACACTGAGATTTGGTACACCTAAATGTCTAATTGAGCACAATTAATCAGGTGAGTTTGAGTCAACTGGCTCTATCCAGTGGCGTAGAATATGTTAAGTTAATCACTTTAAGTAAAGAAAAAACGCACGTCCCTGCTTTTTTTGAAGAAATATTTTTTTGTTAAATTCAACATTTAATTCTGCAAATAAAATCATACTTAGTATTTTTTCGATTCTGCACCCGTTTTTGAAATATTTTGCATTAACATAAACGACTACATTATTCAGTAACAACTAAATTAAATAAATCAGAGATTGCTTTGCATTTGACAGTTACGTATCTTATGTTTGCTAAAATAGTTGCATTTACGCGTGTTTTGTAATTCATTGTTTGTGTCTAATTACTGTGAAAAAATGAATTATTCCAAACGAGAACTGGTCGATATGTATGTATGGTAATACTAATGCAATGCTCGTGCAGCTGCTCGACTGTATGAACAAAGATTTTCAAATAGAAGACATCCACATCATACTACGTTTAAAACCGTTCATCGTAACTTGTTAGAGTATGGAAGTTTAAAAGGAAAGAAAAATTCCGGACGAAATGCTCGTGTACCAATTGAAATTGAGGAACAAATTTTAGATTTTTAGAATTTTAGATTAAATTCATCAATAAGTACGCGTGGGTTAGGTTTAGAATTTGGTGAATCACATAGCAAGTCTTGGAAAGTTTTACGAGAACAAAATTTACATCCCTTTCACCTACAAAAAGTGCATGCATGATTGCCTGCGGACCATCCTCGTCGAATGAATTTTTGCGAATGGTTTTTAAATAAAAATGCTGGAGATGTACAATTTGTTAGAAACTTATTGACCACTGATGAGTGTATTTTTTCCCGAAATGGAATAATAAACTTGCATAATTCCCACAAATGGTTAGATGAAAATCAGCATCCAACTGTAGTTACAGTTCACCAACATAGATTTAGCGAAAATATTTGGATAAGTATTCTAGACGATCACCTAATCGGACCTATCCGTTTTCCTCAAAGACTTAGTGGCGAATTCTATTTAAATTTTTTGAGAGAAGATTTGCCAGAATTGTTTGACGACGTGCCCTTAGATGTTAGAATGAACATGTATTTCATGCATGATGGTGTACCACCACATTCTACACGAAACGTCGGAGAATTTTTAAATGCATGGTTCCCTGGACGCTGGATTGGACGAGGAAGTGAAGTACCGGGGCCGGCACGATCGCCAGATTCAAACCCATTGGATTTTTTGTGTGGGGGTATCTGAAAACTCGTGTTTATTCTGTTCAAATTGATAATCGAGAGCAACTTTGGAATCGCATACAGATGACATGCGATGAGACTAGGGCTATGCCAAAAATTTCTCAGCGTGTTAGGTTTCATTTGCTAAGAAGAATACAAGCTTGCATTCAAAAGGAAGGAGGACATTTTGAACAATATGTATAAAAATAATTATTATTTTGTTTTTGATTCCTTCAATATTTCTTTAATAATGTACCTAATAGTTAACTGCGTTATTTTTTTGTAAAATAAAACAAATTTTTATTTTCATTGAATTCATTTTAGCAAACATAAGATACGTAACTGTCAAATGCAAAGCAATCTCTGATTTATTTAATTTAGTTATTACTGAATAATGTAGTCGTTTATGTTAATGCAAAATATTTCAAAAACGGGGTGCCGAATCGAAAAAATACTAAGTATGATTTTATTTGCAGAATTAAATGTTGAATCTATCAAAAAAATATTTATTCAAAAAAACCAGGGGCGTGCGTTTTTTTTTTTTTACTTAAACTGATTAACTTAAAATAGTCTACGCCACTGGATGGAGTCAGTTGACTCAAACTCACCGGATTGATTGTATTTAATTAGATATTTATGTGTACCAAATCTCAGTGTAATATCTTTTGTAGTTTTTGAGGAATCTTAAAAAAACCTTAAAAAAAATATTTTTTAATCAACCTGTAGGTATCTCGTTTAGGAAGCATTTTCGGAAAAGCGTTTATGATCATTTTTGTCTTATTTTGAATCATAGAATCTCCAGTTTTCGTTTGTCGGTGATTTTAAGATACACCCTGTATATTTGAGCGCGAAACTGTTGACTCCATATAGAAATCATACACCATTTCTACTAATCCATATTTAAGTCATTTGTGAATGACTTTTTGTGCCATTTAAAAAGAAAAACATGAAATACTACTGTTTTTAATTTTAATTTTTTAATATTTTTTTCCATACCGCAAATGTTTACCGCGTATGTTTTACTCATTTAACCGTTGTTTAAAAAATGTTACATAGTTACTACTATTTTTCCAACTTCATATTTCGATATCAAATTACAGGATAAATCACTATTCCAATTTTGATTTTTATCTATACGTTAAAGTACACCACATCATTCTAATATAAAGTGCAGTTTAACGCTCCTAAACATTCTTTTCTCTCTAACAAGGTGATAATTTAAATATGCAAACAAATAAAAAGCATATAACATGGATAAATTCGCAAATCTCGGGTGTGACTTAAACTTAAACTATAATCTTCTATAGGTACCACAAATTATTGCAGGTGTTGTCTAGTTTTTATAATTAAATTATCAGTTAATATATCCTTGAAATTTTTTAATTACATGAAGTACCTTTATTTACATGTTTGAAGTTCAAGTAGTTATGTAAACTGTGAGGCCCCAGTATTCAGACGACATATAAAATATGTGCTAATAAATGAAAAATATTAACATACCTAAGAATTTACCACATTTAATATCACGTATTTATCACCACAGCATTAGTTAAATAAGTTATACATATACGTACAACGGTGCAACATTAGTTTTGTGAAACTTAAATCCTGATTTGATTCTAGAAATAATACGATTTTGTAGTTTTACACATATGCTCTTAAAATTGCATCCAGCAGGAAATTCAATAAGGTAATGAGCAAACATAGAATCTACATTTCGTCACGAATTTTATTTATGCCCTAATTCTCCTATGTCGACTAACAAGGGTACATAGAGCACTGTTCAGATCGTAAATTACAATTCCATTTACACGTAAGCGTAACAAAATTAATATGGATTTTACGAACAGTAAGTGTTATGTACAATAAATTTCTATAAATGTGCCGCATAAATATGTGGAAAAAACAAACAATATCTTCACCGGTATGAAAAACAACATGGTCATCATCAGGTTGAAAAAATTGATAGACACAAGCGATGATTCGGAAAAAAATACAAATCACATAATATATAGAAATGTCATATGTCATAGTGCTAATACGACGCTCAGCTAATACGAAAGCTATGTCTAAAATAAATTTAGATACATGGTGGCGATAAGGTATAAACATAAATAATAGTAGGGTAAACATAAATAATTAGTAAAAAAAAGATAATACCGCGGTTCGTAGGCATACTTTCCACTAATGTTTTACGTAAATCGGGTGTTAAACATTTCCATGGCCCTTGAATATCCTTCCGCAGTATCGCAATTGCAGGAAACAGACGGTTTTTAATTTCTTGCCAGTGGCGTTCTGTTACATTAACCTCAGGATTGTCTGCTGGGAAATACAATACATTAATACCTTCCTTCTTAAACCATGATTTTGTGGTGTCGTGTGAGGCATCGGACAATACACATAGCATTCAGAAATGTATGTTTATATTACTTTCACAAGCCATAGCCTGTCTACGCCACAAATTTGACGGTGCGCTCTAAATATTTTTGTGGAACGTTTCTCTCGTACTTCTGTGAGGGCTTGCGTAAATAAGTTATTATGGTGTTGTAGATATCTTATCGCCCGTTGGACATTGTAATAGTTAGTTTAGTTGAATTCCGTTCCTTAAATGAAACAGTTCTATAAAGTGAATATTTCAATACTTGTAAAGTAAGTTACTTCCGTAAAGATCATAAATTAAGTTACAATATTGGCGACGAGTATGACTACATCTGTTGCCAGATTACAACAATATTTTCTTGTAAATGGTGTAGCCGATAATTAAAAATTACCTACATTGTTAACGGTTGTGGGTGACGAAACGCATGAATTAATGGTTAATCTTTGTGATCCCATAAAACCATAAAAACTTATAATGGTTTAGTGGAAATAGTAAAAAAAAAATATCTAGAGCCAGCACCTTCGGAAATTGCAGAAAGATACAAATTTCTTTTAAGAAAACAAGAATTGGCTGAAAGTGTTAGTGATTATGTTACTGCATTAAAAATTTTAGCTAAAACATGTAACTATAAATCAAATTTAGAAGAAAATTTGCGCGACCAATTAGTTTATGGATTTAGAAGTGAGATAATTAAGCAACGTCTACTTGCCGAAAAATATTTAAAATAGTCAAAAGTAGGGGAAATTTGAATAAATATGGAGCGAGCTGAAAAAAAAGTTAATTTAATGGACAACTCTCAGGCGGTTTGCAAAATTCAACATGGCGTCCAAAACCTGTATACTTGAGGCGTAGTTATGAAGATGGCGAAGAGCGCAAGTTCAAGACTACAGCAAGATCATCCAGAAGTTCTTCTTCCACGAATACATAATGCAGATATTGCGGTAAAACCAATCACATAAGCCAACAACGTTTTTTCAGAAATGCTTGTTGCGTAGCTTGCAAGAACAAGGGCACACCAAGCATGCATGTCAAATGGTAGTAGGTAAATTATATGCTAGTAATTTTGATGAAGAAGTAAATTTGAATAATTCTATCAGGGAACAAGATTCAGATACAGATGAAAATCTGTTTAAGGTAATTGTTAACACACAAACTGCTCACATTACTAGTAGAAGGGAGGTACCTTGACCGCCATTTTGTTTTTTGTGATGACACCCTTAGGATTTATAGAAAAAACAGAAATTTTTAATTGTTATTTATAGATGTAATATATGTTCATTCCTAAAACGGATAAGTGAGCGCTACAACCCTAAAAAGGTGAAGGTATTAACGAAGGAAGAAGTTCCTGTTAGAAGCTCCCGATGACGATTGGTTGCTTGCTAAAGTTATTACAATTTTTGGAATTTTCGGCGTCGATGCGACAAATTACTTTCTTTGAAGATGAACGACGTCGAGGACATTGGCAAATACATTGTGGTAAAATTGCGGGAAAAAATTTGACAACGAGAAATTTGGTTATAGAATATAATGGGTGTTACGTTCAGTCTTGTGCTTTATATAGAAAGTAGTCTACGCCCCCCTGCTGCAGATAGTTTGCGTTTTTTTAACATATCGAAGTGGTAAATGTATTTCTCTTAATGCTGGCCAACATACGATTAGAGGTATACCAAAGAAAATTGCGAAGTATTTAGGATTAAAAGACCTGAATTGTATACTGGCCACACGCTTCGTCTAACCGGAGCCAGCATGGTTGTCGATACGAGTGACGACATTTTGACATTGAAATGAGCAAGAAGATGGAAGTCAGCGGCTATTGCCACCAGTTATGTGGAAAACTCCGTTAACAACAAACTTTCGGTGTCCAAAAATATATAAGGCAGTTATTCACAAATCTTGTCGAAAGACAGAAATACAATTTGTAAACTACTGAAAACGCAATAATAGAATATATGGACATATTATATGATATATACATATGATATCTTTCATAAGAGCTGTGGATAATAAATATTTTTTTCTTAGTGTAAGGGTATTAGTCGATTTCAAGAGACGCCTGCAATTGACTCTCACTGTTACACAAATTAAACTCGCCTCTCCTCTCCAAGGGTTGAAACGGAACTCCTAGAGCACCACTCAAAAAAATAATTCGATCCAGCTTGTCTTTGGGCTACTACGGCTTCCAAACGGTTGCTCCAGATAACCACAGTGGAGACTAGTTCACGACCTATTCCGGCGGTTGAAGATGCCCTTAAAATTATAGTTAATTCGAAGACATATCGGTTTAGGACACAGATAAAGGTCAGGTTCTTTACAAATACAGTTTTTCACCAATGATTGTAGAATGATACAAAAAATGAACCCATGCGGTCAGGAAGCTAAACGGATGGTTATGCAGTAACAGTTAATTCACATTAATTTTAATTTGTTACTTTTTATAAACGATATTTGAGCACGTACCTGTTAAATAAAACCAATTAGGCGATTAAAATAATGCTTTACCTCTTATTATATGACAGGTTTCAACACAATAAGATGGCGAAATACTCGTGAACTTTGCTTTTATAATATTGGTATTTAATTAGTAGTGGGGTATCTGGGAATCCCAATAACCAACTTGTAGACGTGCGTGTCAATTTGGTTTTAATCAAAAATAAAATTAATTATTGATGTTTACTACTTTGTAAACAAAAAAATAATTACTCAAATAACGGTTCAATTAACAATTATAAACAATTCAATCATCTTAGATTTTAACAATACGGAACTTAAATACTAGCATGTGCGCTAATGTTTGAATTCTATTACCAAAAAGCTTGTGTGTTTCGTGTAAACAGATAAATTTATGTTTATTATTTTACTAACATTATTATATAATACATTCTAAGAGTTAATATTAGACTGTAACTAGATTCATTAATATTGATAGTCATTGTAAAACTTATTTTGTTTTAATCGACAATTTTATCAGATACAGTTACCAGAAGACAACAATCTATCTACCATTTATTTCGGTAATCGAATCTTTCTAGAGAACATGTGAATATAATCTGTATTTAAGTTGACCTGTGATATTGTTTATATGAAATTAGTTTACAAAGGATTATTATTTGGGTTAAATCTCTAATTATTAGTAATTCTATTCAATCGTAATACTCTTTTACATTTTAAATACACAAAAATCAATTTCGCTTTTCTTGTTGTATCAAATTCACATACCTGCGCATCAATTTATTACTCTGCAGGTGTGTTAACAAAGTAGTTTAAAACGGAATGTGATCATGTAATATTTATACTGGGTCTTCACTAATATTCGAGTGCCACGTGACACAAACTTGAATAAACAGTAATGATTAGAACAAGATTCCTAAACTTTTAGAAATGTGAAAGGCTTAATTTTTGCAGAAACAGCAAAAGTAACTATCTTAATATAAAGTGGACCAAAGGAATTTACGAATCTATGTAAATAACTATGTAAACAAGCCTTGTAAATAAGTTGTGATACAATTTGACACTTTTGACAAAAGGTGCTCAAAATGTTCACCTCCTTCTAAGTACAAATGCACTGCTCCAACTTCTTTCAGCGTGTGCAATTTATTTTTAAAAATTTATTTTTTAATGCAACCGAACAAATAAAATTCAGGCGCAGTAAGATCCAGACTTCGAGGAGGACACAAACCAGTACTACCGGTAGGGTCTCCATAGAACTGCTGTAGATAGGCTAAGGTTGCATTTGCAGTACGTGGTATAGCTGAATCTGATGGTAGTACCCATTGTGTAGTTCATCATCATGTACATGTTCTTTTATTGCTTGCATCAAAGTCGCAAGTGTGGGCTTTTTAAGTTTTAAAATTTCCGTTGCATCACATTCTACATTTCTGTCATGCTCGAGTATTTCCTGATTGTCTTCTTCGGTTTCATCTGTCGTGATCTTGGGCTGAAAACTACTAATTTACTTTTTTCAGATTCCAAGTGCAGAAGAATGGAAAGCCGCACAATTACGGTTTCATGAAAAATGAAATTTTCTTGGTTGTTGTGGCTCGATCGATGGGAAACACATTGTTATTCAAGCACCACCTAAGTGTGGCAGTGAATACTATAACTATAAAGGAACAAACAGTATTGTTCTCTTGGCTATTGTGGATCATGACTACTGTTTTCAGTACATAGATATAGGTTCATACGGTAGAAGTGCAGATAGTGGAATTTTTCAAAACAGTTCCTTGTGCCCTCTTCTAGAAAATAACTTACTGCCTGAAGGAGATGTAGTAGTTGAAGATGATACTTTCCCCTTGAAATCTTGCTTACTGAAGCCCTACAGAACTGTACCAACGATTAAAGAAAGAATATATAATTACAGATTAAGCAGGACTAGACGTATTGTGGAAAATGCATTTGGTATCATATCAAGTCGTTTTCAGGTTTTACAAAAACCAATCCAACCTGAAGAACCAACAGCAATAACGATTGTCCAAACTATATGTACGCTGCATAACTGGTTGCGCAAAACTGCACCAAATTCGTATACACCACCAGGAAGTGTAGATTATCAAGATATTGTAGACTTTACGGTTACACTTGGACAATGGAGATCAGAAATTAGTGTACTGCCATGTTTGCTCACGTATTAATAACAGATCGAATCGAAATGGGAGAAAAAGTGAGAGATAAATATAGGGATTATTTCTGTGGCGAAGGAGCTGTTTTATGGCAAAATAATATGATACCAAACAGAATGTAATTTTCTTTTAATTTCATTGCATGTATTATCTTTTAAATACTTATTGCTTTTTCTCTCAAATTGATTATTGTCATTATAGAGTCCATCAAATCAAACCATTTTATGGATGGTTTGTATTCATCATCTGTACCAGAACCATTTTCTTGGTTATACGTTGAACGTTAATTTTTTATTTTCTTGGTCACATCAGCCACCTTTCCGAATTTCATGTAATGTAAGAATTCATATCTGAAATCCATGTTTTCAGAAGTGTTCTACAGATTTTCCTCTTCTTTATACAATTTCATGAACTGTAGATTGTGTTGGGAGGACCATCTTTAAGACGTGTTAAAAAATATTCAAATTATTACAAATTGTTATTAATATGAATATTTAAAAATACTTCTCTATTAATACGTCGTGGGAAGGCAGTTAATTCGGCTGTATTTCACGCAACGAGAGTCGCGAGTAAAGCTACCGTCGTGTGATGTGGTGGGAGATTTATTCCTTCGCTTCGTTTCTGGACAGATATAAGTAAATGTGAATTTGTACAGTTAAGCGAAATTAATTCCATACCAATCATCAATCCCTTTAAGCTGTATATATGATGTTTATATTCTTCATATTATCTTAAGAGGAAATTTTTACATTCGACGAACGTATGATAGGGTCAATGAACTGTTAAGTTTTTATGTTAACCCTTTGCAAACTATTAATCAAATCTACAGCAGTTTTATTAATAATCCCAAAGTTTCAAACTTATACCTACTGAATCACAATCTAAAGAGCCTTCTGCTCAAACCACTTCTAAAGAATGCACAATCAATTTATTACAAGGTGTAATTGTAAACAAATCAAATATAATTACTGTTGCCTCAAAACGTAAGAAGCAAACGGTGTTGAAGTGATTGACACAATAGGTAGTAAAATTAAGAAAAATGATGATATGAAAGCTGGCTTAAGTGGTATCCAGGAAGATAATGACAATGATAATAGTTTATACAACAGAATAAGAAAAGGATCAAACAAAGTGGAAAAGGATTATTGGAAAGAAAACAAAATATGATGGACTTTAAGAACTTTGCCCAAAAGACTTGAAACTCCTACAGTATCACGAGTTCTTCACCTAACGAGAGTTTTAACATAACAAAGTTACTTTTCTAAATGTTCATTGATTGTTGACAAATTACTATGTCTGTTCCTTAAAGTATCTGAAAAAATAAATAAATTTTAATAAAAATAGTTTGCTATGCCGAAATAAGTAACATGAACAGTCGCACAGATTTATTTCAGACGCATTTTCTTATAAACCGGTTTTTAGTGTTGCGATACTCTTACATTCATAATGCGAATTATTGAGCACAGTCGTAAGGCAATTGAAAAAATAAGGTGCACATTACGAGAGGTAATATGATCTGGAAGCAGCAAATAATGCGCCTTTCAAACCGAGGTTGACAGACAAACGGTAGAATCGGCAAATGAAGGGAAAAATAATCGGAAAAAGAGGTCCAGGCAGAAGATGGACATCTGCGAGACTGGTACAGCAGATCTACAACATTATTTCGGGCTGCTGTTAACAAAATTACCATAGCCAATATGATAGCCAACGTTCGGTAACGGACAGGGCACTGGAAGAAAAAGCTTGTCGTTTGTTCCTCCACTTGGTCTTTCAGGAGTGGTCAACCATTACATTGTCCAAGCCTTCAGTTCGGTGGTAGTTTGCTGTGGTGGAATGGGAGGCCACAGGTGATCCTGGGTTATAAATTAGCTTTTTAACTTTTTAGAAAATTACTTTTGTTCCTAAATTTCATAATTACTGTTAGATTGTTTTCCGTTATGCAAGTTTTAATTTAATATTTATCATTCTTACCATATGCATTATTCTTGACTAGGCCTCATGATAACAAATATCACTTGTCGAAACTTGTAGCTTTATCTCAAATTTAACATCAATATGTACACATATAATTATGTTCCATGCAGTTATCATTACTAATACCACAAGTAGGTTGATTACTGTAATAATTCAGGTGATTTATTAGTTAAATGGAATTTATGTTGCGATGGAAATATTAGGAGTTGCGGAGCAGCATGTACATAATATATAGTATAAACAATTTCACATCAGTTTATTAATCAAATTAACAAAATGAAAATATAAAGAACATAAGTGAATTTATTAATTTGTTGACATCATCGCAACTATGGTTGAGAGGTTGAAAATACCGTTTTTGCCCAAAGAGGATGCCAACTTAATGTGGCTTACCGCGATATGCCCCTCTTACATCTCAATTACGATTGGTTCTAAACTTGTATGCACGATATAGCCTCTACCTAATCAAGATAAGGAAATTTAAGATAATTATAATACTAACCTTATGTAGGCGCATTTACAATTGGGCAATACAATTATAGTTGTTAAGCGATGTGTGTAACCAGCATGTTGTAACCAAAATCGATGGTTACATTTAGATCAAATTTTTGATTTCTCATTTCTATTTCGAATGTTTATTGTAAGGTCATCCACCCTCGTGCAAAGAAGCTGTATTTGCCGGTAGAATTTCTTATTTGAGAAGTGGTGAAGATTAGGTCCCGTGCCATTAGTATAAAATCAACTTAGATGGGATTTTGTAGTATTCATTCTTATTTAAAAAAGACAAGAAAAAGGTGTTTAATTGAAACAGTTAAAATAAATCGCACTTACGATATCTTTCTTCGCTTTTCATACGTCCACGATTGAGAATAAAAAAAACGGTTACTGTTTCAGCAACTAACGAAATCAATTTCGATGGTTTTTTAAATAGACAAAATTGACTTAAAAAAACTTATGTAGGGGGCGTGGAAGCGTTTGGCCAAGTTAATATTTAAAACGCTGTATCTCAAAAACCCAGCCTACTGGGAGGAATTATATATACTATCTTGGCCACCAAAGAATTGACCTACGTCTACGTCATAATCTAGTAACGAATGGTTTAATATGAGAAATATGAGTTAACTTATATCCATAATAATAAATGATTAAAAATCTAAATTTATAAATGTTCTCTTAGATGGCGGTAGTAATGTTTCCAAATCTCAATGTCAAAACAACACTTCGTAGAAAAACTTAAAAAATTAAATATTTTGAAGTTATTGAACTGTAATTTTGTTAAAACCGACTAGAAAGGTTTATTGTAACGTAAAAATTGAAGGCCATGGTAAGTGTTAGACGTTATTATACATACAAAAATCTTAATTACAAGTGTAGGTGATAATATGAAATAATATGGTTTCAAAAATACCACCCTGACCAATGAGTGTATAAAAATTGAAAATCAGATTAATGTAAAATGCTGATTTTTACAAACGTATATGTCAAACATTTACATGTAATTAGTAATTATAACATTTGTAGGTTATGTAATTACGAGCTTCGAAGATCTTCGAATATGTACAACTGTAATTGTAATAGCTAGCAATGCTGTGGCGTTCCAGATGATTAAATAAATTTTAATGCCATTAATTGCTATACATTTGTGAAACACATAATTATATTGTAATAACGCATTGATTAAAGAATAGATAATATACGATTAATCTGTATCCGAACTATCACAATCACTTGTAACGTTAATAATCATTTCGTCTACTGTAAAATCTAGCACTTCCTCATGTTTATAGTACTGTCTTATAATCTCCTCTGTATGGCTTACATAATTAGCCCAAGCATGCTGATTACATTGTTGTAAAGCTTCGTTCCACATACTAATTACATTTTCATCTTTGTAGCCATCTCTTCTTATGTGACTGTCATAGTATCCTTTAGCATGTGCCCATATTAGCTCAATTGCATTGAATTCACAATGATAAGGTGGCAATATTAATACGTCATGTCCGTAACTCATTATTTCATTTACTTCACATTGTTTTACTATTCGTTGTGATTTTATTAACGAATAGAGCTCGGTTTTGAATGAGGTGGGATCGTAATTAATGTTATTTTTTGTTGACCATGAAATCATGTTACCTTTCCTCCAAGACGATGTTGGTAGTTTTTCCACTAACATGGAATGGTAAGGCGCAGTATCCATTATAATTAATGAAGGTGCTTCTAAATTGTTTAGGAGATTTTCAGTGAGCCATTTTTTAAACATATCCCCATTCATTTCACCATGGTAATCTTCTTTCAATGACTTCGACGGAAATAGCAAAGAAGCATTCTGTACAAATCCTGCGGAATTTCTTACATTAATATAAATTTTTTACTGTCATATACTTAGGGTTTTCGTACACTCTTTACATCGTCATCTTTCCATGACTTTCCCGGATTTCCTTTCGACTAGATCCATGTTTCGTCAATAAATACTGATTGCCTAAGAATTGGTGCATTGATTTCTCACATGTACTGTTTCAAAAACTGTGTTCTCGTTTCAGCTATATTTATTTTTTCTAACAAAGCTCTTCGATTACACTATTTCTGGAACTCGAACCCCATTGTATGTAAGCTCGATTTAAACGTCTATCACTTAGCAAAACATGGGTGTTACGAATTTCTGTATTTAAAGTTGCAACTGTGACATTTTTTTCTGTAAATAATACAATTTAGACTAATGTAGAAGCTATATATAATTATAATACACTCACTTTGTTCGTACCCACTATATAAGGTATTCCTGATGGACATTTTCAAGGTATCTACAAAATCTTCAGATTTAACTTTCTTACGTGACTGTTTTTTATCCAGACTAGACATAATTGGGTTGAATTTTGCCCGAGACTTGATATTTTTCACTGTTGTGAGAGATAGTCCCAAGGCATTTGCAACACGTTGTAAATTTGGGATCACTATTAATTGAGCTTAAGACAATTCTAAAAACACCTATCTCTTGGACACTAGAAAGCGGTATTAAATATCCGTTGTTTTCTTTCTCCTTTTCAAAATATTGTAATAAATTCAGCACAAACTGCTGTGCTTGCGTATGAAAGGTTTTAGCTTGTATAGTCATTACTAGATTTCGGAAAAACTAACAAAGATGTTGGAATAAACGTAAATGATTGAACAAATCATTCCGTACTACAAAGAACTATTTTGAAAATGTATAATGAAAAATGAAATATAGAAACGTAGGAAATATGAAAGAAAGTAACAAGCGGTAACAATCAAAGTAGGTTATGCCATCAGAATAACAAACTAGGTTAGTCAAAGGAGCATTTTCATAATCATATCAAGACAGAAATTACAACTATCATTTGTAGGTCATCTCTTTTCATTGTCTTTAAACAGTCGACAACATACGTCGGTTGCTCAAGATGCACTTGAAATTTTAACCATCCTTTTTTGATGTATACTTAAACGTGCGATGGCAAAATAAACGTTTTATTTAGCTAGGTGCATGTATCGATGGCGTAGGTTAATTCTTTGGTGGCCAAGATAGTACCTTTTCTTATTCTCTTGCCTCTAGATTGGCAATATCCCCTTGAACTGCGAAAAACCTTGCATATTTATGCCAAAATGTACTCTTATGTTTATATCATTCCTTTATTGCTTTTGTGGCTCTTTATTATTCGAAGGTCAAAGATTATTTAAGTCAGTGTTCAATATAATGAGAAAATTTGTAATATATATAGTATTTGTGATTCGTACGTGTAAGTGGAATTTGAATACTTAGTTTTTGTATTAGTCATATATGTATCATATTTGTTTTCGAAAATAAGTGACTATATATAAATGTTGCATCTACATCAAAGGCAAGAAACGTTCCGCAATATAAATTCCTTTTAAATTAAATACTCACGTGTTTCGTAACTACATCTATTTGATTTAAAGATTGCTTCATTGAGATGTTATTTATTCTTGGGACTTGACTCATGGGAACTAACTTTTATTTCTGGACTTACTTACCGTTATTGACAGTATCCGCTGAATAATGATAAAAATGTATAGTATGAAATATTAAATACATCAGATAAACGTAATATATCTCTGAGCTTTTGATTCTGTAATAGTTCATAACTTTATAGATTATCAGCAGTTTTCTATTGCAGTATCTCATCGGCGCAACAAATATGTAAATATTAGTAGATTTTTATGTTAAGTTAAAAGCCATACTTCCTCAAATTTTATTTCTAACATTATTATTGTAATTTACTAGCTTTTATCTTATAAAAGTGGGATGAATATACCAAATTTGAATTATAATCGGTTGTCCTTTTTCTAAGTTCTGTTTATTTTCTGGTTACAAAAGGGAAATTTAGTGTAAAAATAAATCTAAGAATTCTTTCTTTCGCACCATTTTTGGAAGCTAAGAGGACGTGCAACAGATGACAATAGATTTATTGACCCATTAACATTCTACAATATTCTGTTTTATTATTTAGCTACTGAATTTTTATCACGTTAGTAAATTAATGTGTTATTTGTGCAATCATAAATACGTTTAATTTGACAATAATATAAAAGGAATTAATCTTAAAAAAATTATAAAAAAATGTGTTGTAATTTTTGTTTTCTGTTTTGTATTTTATGATAAAAGTATCAAAATTATTCTTTTATCTAGTAAGTAAATTCGATGTAAATAAACTTGAGTTAGGTTATAGTCGGACGAGATCGCAAACATTTTCGTGGTTAAGCTGCTGTAAATTTTTGACAAGTGTTACGCGTTTTGTAACTTCTCAACTATCGTGAAAACAGGAAAAATAACTATCTACAGTGACAATTCAATTCCCTTACCCATTTCACAAAAATAGGCTGTAGTTTTAAATTAACACAATAATTTTAGTCGAAATCTTTTTGATAGACCCAATGTCAAAAAATAACAAAATCGTACGTTTTAATAATAAAAAAAATTTCAATCCAACTAAAACTCGTGGTCATCTAAATCGTCAGTAATTTTTTCTCATCTCCCGTAACTGCTGGTTTTTGAATCTGCGCTGATGAACGAAAAACCTGCGATCAATTCCCAGCAATTACATGGCCACTTGAGTTATGTCTTATAAAACTAATTTTTTACAAAAAACAATTAAAATACGTACAAAATAAGTGGTGTTTGGCCATTTATCTCCTATTCAGAGGGTGAATTGACCAGCACAATAAAGGAACTAAAGGCAACATAACAAACATTCTAACAGAAACTAATGATCACATATTTTATTTATTTTACATATTCTTAAACACGGTTTTACTACCATTTTTGATGGTATTTATAAAAGAAGAGTATTGTTCATAGAACCATGTCTCCTATATTATCATTGCAACCAATCGTGCGTCATAGAGGAATTGATTAATTTCTTGCAATTTAAAGTTATTGTTATATTTACTTCGTGGTGTATAAGTGTAGTTCGTAACATTGCCTACAAAGACTATAACTGTTGGGGTTAATTTTTTTTTGACAATTCTCCAATGTAGGCCATTATTACACAATCATTCATTATCCATATTTGACATTTACATCACTACATAGATTAATCTAAGACTGTATTTATAACAGGATCAATAAAAAAAACGCCGTAAGTGTAAGAGTCAAATAGGCTGTTTTTGTTTAAGTACAGATTACTTCTATTGGGTCAATGTAATCAAATACATTATGATAATAAAGTTTATAAAGCGGTTACAACAGATATTTGATTCCATTCCAGGATAGACAATATAAATAACAGTTAATAACTGTGTGTGTGTATGGGTGCGTGTGAGTGTGTGCGTGTGTGCGTGTGTGAGTGTGCGTGTGTGCGTGTGTGTGTGTGTGTGTGTGTGTGCGTGTGTCGTGTGTGCTGTGTGCGTGTGTGTGTGCGTGTGTGCGTGTGTGCGTGTGTGTGTGTGTCGCATGTGTGGTATGTGCGTGTGTGCGTGTGTAGTGTGTGCTGTGTGGGTATGTGCGTGTGTGCGTGTGTGCGTGTGTGCATGTGTGCGTGTGTGCGTGTGTGCGCGTCCACGCGTGTGTGTGTGTGTATGTGTGTATGTGTGTGTGTGTGTGTGTGTGTGTGTGTGTGTGTGTGTGTGTGTGTGTGTAGTGTGTGTGTGTGTGTGTGTGTATGTGCTTGTGCGTGTGCGTGCGTGGATGCGTGCGTGAGTTCGTGGGTAGGTACATGCGTGTGTGTGTCTCTGCGTGTCTGCGTGTCTCCGTGTCTGCGTATCTGCGTTCTGCGTGTCTGCGTGTTTGCATGTCTGCGTGTCTGCGTGTCTGCGTGTCTGTGTTTGAGTGAGTGTGTGAGTGTGTGAGTGTGTGAGTGTGTGAGTGTGTGAGTGTGTGAGTGTGTGAGTGAGTGAGTGAGTGAGTGAGTGAGTGAGTGAGTGAGTGAGTGAGTGAGTGAGTGAGTGAGTGAGTGAGTGAGTGAGTGAGTGAGTGAGTGAGTGAGTGAGTGAGTGAGTGAGTGAGTGAGTGAGTGAGTGAGTGAGTGAGTGAGTGAGTGAGTGAGTGAGTGAGTGAGTGAGTGAGTGAGTGAGTGAGTGAGTGAGTGAGTGAGTGGTGAGTGAGTGAGTGGTGAGTGAGTGAGTGAGTGGTGAGTGAGTGAGTGAGTGAGTGAGTGAGTGAGTGGTGAGTGAGTGAGTGAGTGAGTGAGTGAGTGAGGAGGGAGGAGGGAGGGAGGAGGGAGGGAGCGAGCGAGCGAGCGAGCGAGCGAGTGAGTGAGTGAGCGAGCGTGCGGGGGAGCGAGCGATCGAGCGAGCGAGTGAGTGAGAATATAATAAGTGTATAAAGAAACATTAGTTATGCCTCTCTTAATAAAAAATAATGAATGGTTTATTCTACGAGTGAAAAACAAATCGAAATTGAATCAGTTTAAAGTTAATGTTCTTGTCTACTACAGCAGACGTTTCGCATCTTATGTTTAGTTTTCAATGCTAATGTTGAGGTTCCACTTTGTCGTGGACTGCTCAGGAGTCTTCGTCCTTGGTGATGCTTCTGTTGTTGGTGTTGCGTTGTAGTTGTGGTAATGTCCAGACAATTATGTGGTTGGACTCTTTTGGTGTTAGAAAAAGTGTTGTTTAGTGCTGGCGTTGGTTGTATGGCAGTGAGATTGTGTTGTGTCCTATTGTCGGATGATAATGGATGATTGGTGCTTAAAGTAGATTTGAAAAAGAATTTAAAGGTATTAGTTCAATGAATTAATAGTCGTACTGCAGTAACCAGGTTACTACGGTACAGTTGTTATGTTAATAGTTCTAGCTGTGAAGCGCTGTAGGAGAAACGGTAGAGTTAAAGAGAACAAAATTAAAATAGGGCGATACTACTACTTAGAGGTCTTCGCGTCGAATCTTTGTATGTTTACCGGACTAGGACAGTTCTGAGCAAACGCAGCTGCCACCTTGCGGATAGAGCCATATCCATATGAAGACTTCCGAAAAAGCCTAATATACAGTCAAAGCCTAAGGCGGGGTAGGTAGGTGGGATATTGACAGCGGCGAGAGCCGCTTTTGGTACTTCCTCCTTATCAACTGGCTTACAGTCGCTCAGGCGTAATTAACACCGGTTTGGGTTAATGAAGACGCCGCTGATGGTGGTGTCTTAGGTCTCTGTCACAGGGCGTCGTCTTAGGCCTTTTCTTCTGCACTATAAAGTCGTTGGGGCTGGCGCAACCGGGGCGGCCGTCTTCATTCGTTCTACGGTGTCAGTGGCGACGGCGGGCGGCGCGGTGGGGGACGTCGACGGACCCACTGCCACTAGCTGGGTGTCAGCTAGCAGGATTACGCCCGCTGCTGGTAGAAGTGGTAGTCGCGGAACCCCTTCCCTCTACAGCACGACGTATTAAAAACAACGTATTTATGGAAGATAAAACTTGAGTAAAATACAAAATATACTTTCAATCTTCGAAACCGCACCTGGGATCAATGTATGCAGTATGAAGTAAAGTACATCGTCAGTGTATCAGTTTAAGTAGTCGTAAAGGCATTATTGCCTTATTCATTTAGTTGCAGAACCTACGACCTGTATAAGAACAAAGAAAGTAAACAGAACCAAATGTGCCTATTAGTAGAAGTGCGACACCTTCCGCCATCTTTGATTTTCTGGGGAAAACCCACCTTTCACTTTTTACACACCCACGTGCGAGACCGTATTTTCCACCCCTGTTTTTTTCATCAACCTCCAAGTATTTTTGGTTTTATTCGCCCACGTGGAGACCGTATTTTCCACCCCTATGGTTTCTTTTCGGAGGCCTTTTTCAACCTCCAAGTATTTTTGTTTTTATTCGCCCACGTGGACACCTTCCGCCATCTTTGATTTTCTGAACCACCTTTCACTTTACACCCAGTGGAGACCGTATTTTCCACCCCTATGGTTTCTTTTCGGAGGCCTTTTTCAACCTCCAAGTATTTTTGTTTTTATTCGCCCACGTGGAGACCGTATTTTCCACCCCTATGGCTTCTTTTCGGAGGCCTTTTTCAACCCCTAATTATTCTTATTTTTACTCGCTCACTTGTAGGATGCGTTTTTTCACCCTTATATTTATAGTTTCTTTTCGAGGGTCAACTCTTGATGGAATTTTTACACCCTAATTAGAGTCTTTTTGACTCGCTCACGTGAGGGGCAGATGTAGGGGTTGGTCTTGGTCTGGGCTGGACTTGGGCGTGGACTTGGGGTATGGTCTTGGACTTGGGGCTGTACTGGTTTTGGTTAGGGTTATTTTTGATGGTCATCTTTAACCTTAATTAAGGTCCTTTTGGTTGTATTAAGAGAAGTACCCCTGGAAGTTAGGCAAACGCACACGCATACGATGTTGGAAAAAATTTCTTATGGAAATACTCTTTCTAATCGTTTGGCCGCTCGGAGCGTTTCTCGAATTTAGTCGATTTCTTTAATGCCCCATAACTTTCTTATTTTTAAAGATAATTGATTTTGGTAAAATCTTCCTTAGAACACTTTTTTTACGTAGAATCCATCTCAATAGACAGTTTTTGTACAGGGTGTTTAGTTCTTTTACATACGACCCTAAACTACAAGGACCACCCTATATATTTTGGGGTTTTTGAAAACAGCGTAAAATTGCCTACATTTTGTTGTATCACTTGTTATATTTATGTTAAATATTATTTGCAATATTGCATTTTATACATTAAAATATTTTGCTTGCGGACATCTAGGATTCCATGCCTAACAAAAGCCGGTAGTATGATTTAAAACGACAATTTCTTAGTTATCTGGAAATTTTTATTAGCTCCTAATATTTTTAATTTGAAAATAACAAACAAAAAACAACGAACGTGATAGAAAACTTATGCGACTAAAACAAACAAGTATTGTAAATAACATAACAGAAGTAACTGATGACGTTTTTTTTCTTTTGTTTTTTGAAAGCTTTTAGTTTTAGTAAATATATATTTAAATGTAGTGTAATTCTGTACAAAAAACTTTTTAAAGCAAAAAAAGTGTTATTTTTGTTACTAAGTTTTTGTACAAGTGGTTTGTCATTTTAATAATAATTGCTTCATCTCGCTTGTCGAAATAAACGAAAACTATGACATGTACGACATGCTGGAATGTTACATCGAACGTAACGGAAACTCTGACGCTGCAGGTAATCTGTATTTTAACTGATACCCTAAACGACGGCAACCGTTTAGAACTATATCCGGTAAGCTGCAACAAAATTTAAGAACCTATGGTTCTTTCACTAAAGCTAGAGTAAATTACAATATTAATCAGGAAGCTCAAGATGAAAATGAACTGAAAGAAATTATAGTACTAGGAACTATAAATCACAATAAATCACAACAGAAAAGTTAGAAACAGACACAGGTATACCCAAATCTAATGCATTTTAAAAAATAATAAAATAAAACCCAATAGAACCAGAAAAATTCATCATCCTCTTCCAGGCGATTTTATACGACGAACGCGTTTTTGTGAAAAAAACGCAAGAAATTTTGCCTAAATTTGTATTTGGACGGACGAAGCCTCAATAATGCGAGAGTATTCAATAGATATAACGAATATAATTGAGCTCCTGAAAATCCTCATGTTACTGTGGAGGAAAGGAACTAAGGGAGGTTTAGTTTTAATATGTGGGTGGGTATATATCGAGGACAATTTATTGGACCGTATATATATATATATATATATATATATATATATATATATATACGGCGCAGCGCTAAATTCTCAGCGATATTTACCATTTTTACAGGACCAAGTTGAACCCTTTATCGAAGACATACGAATTGATTTATTACAGAGTATTTTTACAACACGACTGGGCACCACCGCATTGTGCGGGAATCATCAAAAATTATGTAAATGTGTAGTTTGGAGGAAACTGGATGGGGAATCAAAGGTTTGGCCCAATCGGTCTCCAGATTTAACACCCCTTAATTGTTTTCTCATCAACAATTATCTAAATGTGCAGTTTAGAGGAAACTGGATGGGGAATCAAGGGCTAATCCAGTGGCCCACTCGGTATTTAACATAAATACAAGTGATACATAAAAATTTAGGAAATTTTACGCTTTTTTCAAAAACCCCAAAATATACAGGGTGGTCCATATGAAAAAATGTAGTTTAGGGCTGTATAAAAAACCTAAACACCCTGTACAAAAACTGTCGATCGAGATGGCTTCTACGTACAAAAGTGCTCTAAGAAAGGTTTTGCCAAAATCAATTATCTTTAATAATAAGTAAGTTATGGGGCATTAAAGAAATCGACTAAATTCGAGAAAGTCCCCCTAGCGGCCAAATAATTAGAGATAGCTGAATTCGGCATGCGCCAGTAATTTTCTCATTAAATATGAGCTTCACACACCTAGGTTCATTTTTTCTATCTCTTAAAAAAAGGGTGTTCCCATAAGAAAGTGTCCAACTTGGACGGCCCTGTACATAGTTGTACACCAGGAGTATATTGATTATTCACGACGCTTGTCCATAATAAGTTTTTGATCAGAAGTTTCGTTTTGGAACAAAAACATATGTATATAAAAATCAGATAAATTTTATCCAAGCAATATTTCCAAATATTACGTAGATTTGAAAAGCTTCCTGATGTATATAGTCTAGATATCAGTTTTAATAATCTTAATAGAGTCTATAAGGATTTTCGTTTTGCATGCCGCAGCTATTGTGCGTGTTTAAACAAACTAAACCCAACGTTTCAACAAGGCATTAACAAATTGACAAATTGCTTTTTATCTTTTCTAAAGGCTTAGGGGATGTTTCAGAAACTATATTTAAAAGGAACTAAGTATTTAATCAATATGCACACAATTACGCTTAATTCTATATTAACATAATTATTGTAATATCTTTCATGCAAACGATCCATTAAGTTTTTATTTATTAAAATGATATAATCACAAATCAACAAATGTAAATAGAAGTATGTAATTAACATTTCAGAACGAGATTAAAATCTATTTAGCAATAAATTAGTAAATAACAAAGAATGACAATAAATCTTTTCTATCAGAAAATATTTGTGGCAAAACTTTTAACAGAGAACTAATAAATCTTTCAAATGACCTTTAATTTGAATTTAATAAAATCATTTGTCTGAAATTTGAACCTTTTTAGTACAAATTTTATTCAAACATCTGCCTTATGTTTAAGCAACGTAATTTATACCTACTACTCTTCTTATATATAAATAGCAATATTTTAAACCCCAACATTATAGAGAATAATACCAGGCCATTATAAAAAGCTTTCTTGCTTGTTATTTGTTATTTATTGAGTTGTATAAATTAATATAATTTTGCTTAAATTGGTATTTTGAATGAGGTTTGGCGTAAGAATCTTAGCGGCAATTTTTCTTTTGTCAAATCATGACAGTATATAACTAATTATAGTTGTATTTATAGTTAATTTTATAACAAATAGTTTTAGAGAACCATTAACAACTTTCTCCAAAAATGATATAACACATTATTGAACATGAAGTTTGAATGTAAACAAATGGTGGGATAATAAACTTCAATCCCACCATAATTCTAAATTTTGGTATTATAATTATTGAATGGTAACAATTGATTTTAGCGGCAGTACATAAAAATTACAAATACACAATTTAATAAAGGTTTTAGTAGGAAATTAAGGTAATAGAGGAGTATAAATAAACAGACTGTATCACGGGACACTTTATATCGTATCTAAAGCTAATATTGATTTCAGTAATTATAAAACTCTACGCAATCTGATTAATATAGCTATAAAAAGAGAAAAAAAAGTATATTTTGAATATTCACTAAAAAATAAAAGCAAGAAGGTAATGCGGCAAACATTAAAGCAATTAAATATCGACAATAGTCGAAAATCAACTGATTTGCCTGTGCATTTGCAAATGCCAATAAATATTTTACGAGGGGGAGACCGCTGACTTCAAGGTGTACACCATACATCCATATTTCACAAATACATCCACATACATCCACGTGTACATCCAAGTACATCTAAATACATCCAAGGACATCCAATTACATCCAAGTACATCCAAGTACATCCACATACATCTAAGTACATCCACATACATCCAAGTACATCCACGTATATACAAGTACCTTTTTTTTAATTTGTTAGTATTCCACGAAGGGCGAGCCTAAATACAATTGTGTACCGTGGGCGCTTAGAGAGGTTGGGTATGACAGACTTTATTAATTCGGGACCTAAAAGTCTGAAGGTTGAGTGGAGTAGGGAAGACCTCCTTAGAAAGCGAGTTCCATATTCTAGAGGTTAGTGGTATGAAGGAGCGGTCGAAGTGACATGTTCTAGATGACGACATCTGGACTGTGTAGGAGTGCATCGAGCTAGAATCACGTGTGGCCCTGGTGGGGCTGCAAGAGGAGGGAACGATGGATCTAAGTTCCTCTGAAAAGTTCCCGTTGAAGTACCTGTAAAAGGACACAAATCATCAGCCGCCCGACGGTGAGCAAGTGTACCCAACTGTGCTGTGAGATTCAGGTCGTTGATAAGACGTATTGCTGTTTTTAGACATCTATAGACTTAACGTCGAGGTCCGTGGCCCGTTGGCTTGCGTGCCTGCCTGTCACCCAGGCGATTCGAGTTCAAGTGGTAACGGCGCTGCACCGCAAAATTTAAATTTAATTTAGTATTATAATTGCTACTGAAATATTGTTGTGGATTAATGTGATTAATTGGGCGTTTGCTCATAAAAATATCAAAAAATGTACACGACCTCGACCTTGTGGAAGGCAATGGCAAACCGCCACAAGTACAATTGCCAAGAGAACCTCTCAAATTTACCGTTTGGATTCGGCGTTAAACTGTAGGTCCCATATGCCTATGAGGAGGCACACCATAGGTATATGCGAGAGGTCGCCACGCTCAGACATGAGTGAAGGCTGGTTCACGGGCTGGTTCAAAATGAATTTAATTTGGAAATTTAGAAATATAAACATACGTAAAGTCAATACTGCGGTTCATGATCGGTTTAGAAATTTACAAATTTGGAATTTAGATTTAGAATACCACCATATTTTATATTTGTCGTGAACCATCTTAAATTTTATAAATTTCAAATCCTAAATTCAAAATCTAAATTTCTAAATTAAATTGATCATGAACCAGCCTTAAAGGCATTAAGATGATGGGACCCAACGAAATTTAAATGAATATTATGAATATTTATTATCAGTACAGAGATTTCTTAAAATGATCCATGTGATAAAATTAAATTAAATTTGCATTTACAAAAGTGAAATTGACTAATGGTTGTTTAGTCTCGTGGGCAACACGATTATAGTTATGCACAATGTATTAAAAACTATTTACGCAAGTTCGAAAACCTTAAAGAATGATGATGAATTCCTAAGAAAAAGCAGCACTAACCTAAGCTCACTAGAATAAAGATATATAAGGTACGTTCATAAACGAAACTTAATACCCATAGTCCAAAGAGGTCTAAGATGCATTCGTAATGAAAACAATCAGGATAGATACATAATCCCCATAATCCTGAATTTATTGAAATATTCGAGAGTTTGCGTAAGTCTAAAGTTACCGCATAAAATTCCAGTTATGCTATACTCCCCTCCTTTTATGACTACAGTGCGAAAAAGCGGGGTATAGCATAACTTGAATTTTATACCGTAACTTAGGCTTCCTCAAATTCACTATTTCAAATAGAAGTAATTTATGTATTAAGTAAATTGTCACTATCAGAATTAAACATGCAACCTTTTGAATAAAATAATATTATTTATTGAGCTCTTTAACAAACATAAAAACTTTTTATAAAATGAAAATACAAAATTCTTAATATTAACAAAATAAAACAATTATTTTTATTGTAGATAGTAGTACCAGGGCACTTTCGCCGCCATCTTGGATTTTGACGTCACAAAAGCCACGGGGGTGTGGGGCACCTGCGCGGCCATTTTTTTTACGATAGTGACGAACTACAGTCGTAAAAAAAAGGAGAAGACTGATAAGAATGTAATTAAATAAAATAAATAAATGATGTATTGTTTAAATATATTTCTTTAAACGCTAAGTTTTCTTTCAATTTTTTATTAATAATCTTTTTTTGGGAATGGACTTTCCGGTTTGTTTATAATTTGTATATTTAAGAGGCCAGTTTCTATCAATCTTATTGGATTTAATACAAAAACAAGGGCGTTGGAACTTAAACGTGGCTTTCGTCTCTCCCATCCCCGCGTGTCTCTTGCCCCTTTCGTCTCTCACGTCTATCGTGTCCGGTTGGCTGAAAGTTTGAGCTTGTTTGTGGCGCCATCTAGTGGTGTATGAGCTAACATACGTTTTTTCTGTAAAAGAGATTGATCATAGTTCCACGTAGCTGTATATTTTCAAAACTACATACGGTTCCTAGGAACTTGCGCTCGGGTCTTTTCCCTTGTCACGGGCCCTTGACATAAAAATCTCAAAAGGTCTGTGTAAATAAAACATATAAGCGAGCAAGACCGCTTATTCAGCGCGTGTTTAAATTGCATGTTAACAAATAACATTCTGATGTATACCAACCAGCTTTTAATTACACATGTATTTTAAAGTAATGAGCAGAATTATATTTATTATTGCAATGTATACTGTACATAGATGGTTGAGCATTTTCAATAACGACTATGTTCGGTCTTGTTTTATAAAAATCTAAGGTTTTTTAAAAAAACTCAACCTTTTTTGATAGATGTCATTTTCAGATACATCTTGAATTTATTTATTTCGCTATTTAAATGGATATAATAGAAGCATTCTTATGTATCTGGTTTGATTGATTGTTTTGAAGGTCGTTTCCTCAAAACGAGATTAAGTTTTATCAAAATTGAGAATGCAGTGGTAAATTTTAGGCATCCCTTTATATATCAAAATGATCACTAATAAAGATGTGATAATTTTAATAACAATCATGGTAATAAAAATAACTCTAATAAAAAAATAATATGGGAAAATACAAGGTCAATTTAAAACCGTATGTTGCACACATTCCAACTCTTAATGTGGTTTTTTTATAAAAAACAATTTGTGTGTTCGTATGTACAATACGAATATTTTTCAAATCGATTTGTTATTAATTATTTTAAGAGAAAGGTAAATACGAGTTGCAGTAAGTGTGATAAAGAATACGGTTGTTTGTATATTTACACTCTAATTATAGGAAATCAATAGCTAGTTTTTACATCAGCGTAGAGAGTTGTTTTTTTAGTTTGATTAGACAAGCAACACAAAGCAGTGACTATCACTCGTGAAGCAGTGCCTCAAAAACGTTCTTTAAGTACAGAGTTGGTAAGTGTACTGTTAACCCTTTTATTTATTTACAGATTTTTAATTACAGTTATAAAACACATCTATCCGTATCAGATAAAAATTAATTTCTGCTTGTTACCTCAGACATCGGTAAATTCGGATCCAGAGAACATGATCGATATGTTTTAAGTTAAACAGATCATATTAGATATTAATAACAATAAACATTTCATACGAATCTGTGTAGCTCATGGAAATATGAATAATGGTGGTACTAAAAAACAGGATCAAGTTACACGTTTTTAAGTGTGTATAATGTAGAGGGTAGTATCTTTTCTCAAAGGTAGAAAAGCAGCTGTTGTAATTTCGTATATGACTAAAACACGCTGTGTATTAATAGAAATATTTTTTTAATAACATTTTTCTTAACTTAATAAATACACGTCAGCTTAAACCTACATGTACATTTTTTTATAGTATCTCCCTGGGTCAAAGGTCAAATTAAATCATTGAAAAGAGCTGAGCAAACAAGAAAAATAATCTACAAGATAAAAATAACCCTAGGCCTAAATACAGCCCCATGCCCCAGTTCAATACCTAACCCTAAATACAACCCTCACGTTAGCTACTACAAAAAAAAGGAGGCCTAGCTGCCAAAATGTCTTTAATACCACCAATAATAATTAGGGTTGAAAAATAACCCAAAGAAATCATTACAAAAATAAGGGTAAAAAATACGGTCTCTCACGTAAGCGTATAAAAACAAAAAGGGCTTTAATTAGGGATAAAAAATAAGGGTGAAAAAACGCGGTCGCCAACGTGGGCATAAAAAAAATGGCCGCGCAAGTGCCCCACACCCCCGGGGGTTTTGTGACGTCAAAATTCAAGATGGCGGCGCAAGTGCACTGGTACTACTGTAGATGTAGATCCATTTTTAACTCTTCGTAAATCTTTTGTATTTCTTGGGAAGCACATCTTGTTAATTCAAAACATTGTTGCTCTTCATTAATAGAAAAAGTTATTGGTCCGTAAAAAAATAAATTCTTTGGAGACGTCTGCGACATCTTCCATCTTTGTCCGAATAAACTTTTTTTCTGAATTACGAAATTTTCTTAAAAACTTCAACACAAACTTGTCGTCATGGACATAAACTACAAATCCTATATACCAACGCTCTACATAAAATACTGCATAGAATTCATTTCATTCTATCTTATTAGGTTTGACGAGAGGTTTGCTAAGTTCTTGATTAACTTCTTCGTCTACATCTTCGAATTCCGAAAAAGTTTCAGTATCTGTGCTGTCATCATATTTAATGACTTTCAGTTTCTGATTCTGTCTCTGAGTCTTTCTCGAATCTCTGATTTTTCACTAGGATGTAATCCTTTTTTTCCTGGTTCTTTCCCCCTCTTTTTACAACCTTTGGTCTATTTTGTATAAATCTTTGCAAACGGTCGGTACTAACTCTTTGAAGTCCTTCGTCCAACAACCAACATAATGACGATTTTTTTATTACTCTAGACTTAGAATTCACAGAAACTATTATGAATTGTCCTTTTTCATACTTAATATCTTGATTCACTTCGAGATTTGAAAAATCTTTCAAAATGAGATCGTCGTTAATATCACACAGTTTAGTTAAGTCTGAGTATAAAAGATCATTTGTATTTTCAACATCTTGAGATTCATTCTCAATTATAGTGAACATATTATTACTTTCGTTGTCTTTAAATAATATCAATTCTTCATCGATAGCCTCTTCTTCTTCTACTTTTTCAATTATCAGATTGATTGCTGTATAGTTCTACCTGCCTTGTGTAACTTCCATTCCCAAATCTCCACAGACCGAAATCGAATCTTCAAGGGCCTTATCCACAGTGTGTTTTATAATATCATCTGTGAGTTGTTTTATAGAAATATCTTCAAGTTGATTTACTTCTCTAGCTCCTTTAGATGTTATATATGCCTCTTTCTTTAACTCTCTAGGGAATATTATTACATCTTTAAGATCATATATTATTTCGTTTACTTTTCTTATCCTGCACAATCGTTCCGTGATACCTTTTATACTGCAGTTAATTACTGTCGAATAGGTCGGTGTCATGGATCTTATTGTTCTGAATGTTTTCTCACATATCTGACTATTAAAGAGCCAAGTAAGGAACATACTATCTGACAAATCAGAATTGTTTCTGAAGTTTATTATCAGATTGATTAAACTATGGTCATTAAATTCAAGACACTGGTAGCAGTTCGAAGTTAAAAAATGTTTTACAAGGTTATATTTGTTATCTACCAACCACTTTCTCCAAATTCTATTAAAAAACACCCAATACCATATTTTATATAGTCGACTTTTAATATCTAATTCGTTGTTTAAAAAAAATCTATGGCTTAATTCATTAAATTTAAATAAGCAGAAGTACCCTACATGGGATTGATCCTAATAAAGTTATAATACTCATAGAACACATTTTTTCGGCTGACGCATAATTCATTTTGTCTTCTAATTTAAGATCAGATATCGACAGTAATTGTTTGTCTTTAGAAAAAAGTGTTCCAAATGATGAGAAGAAACTATGAAGTTTCCCATTTTCATTTCTGTTTGAGGATTTAAAAGCCTAGTACGTAACTTTGTCGCTATATGCACTGTGTCTTGTATATACGATATAGATAAAGACTTGGTATTAGTGTACCCTGCATTGTACCAATCTCAGTCCCTTATACCCGAGATTATACCTGAATGAACACTAGAAAGCATTGCACTTTGGCGCATTGCTTTAATAACCTAGTATCGCCGTCACTTGAAAAACCCAGTACATAAATTCCTCGTTTTTGCAAATTAGCTGTAATGTCGTTCCATCGCTGTAAAATACGTTTGAATTAAACCTATTATCCATTCCAAAAATAGATAAGCAATATGCTGGTGCTGATGAAGAGAGTGGTTGAACCATAAGTATGTAAGCATAATTAGATTCTTTTTCAGATTTGAAACATTTTTGAATAAATGCTGCTGATGTGGCTAGAAATGAGTTTGTTTGAGGCATACCCTTCTTTAGAGGTAAAACAAATCCAACGAGCTTGTTACTTTTGACATCATATTCTATTTTGCCTGTAACACGTGTTCCATCTTCACTAATCCAATCATATTTTGGCAAATATCTTTCCTTAAGAAGCGCAAGGAGACCATCATAATCAAAAGTGCCTTCTTCTAATTTATTTGTTCTGTTAATAGAAAATCGATTTAAAGCACTAATCGAAGATAAAATACTCTTCATATTGGCATAAATAGTTTCAGGTAACAGTTTGCCACCGGTGTAGAGTAAATATAATGCAAACTGATTAATCGTATCGTTAAAGACATTTTTCTGTTTACAACGTTTTGAGTTATTCATTGCTATATCTAAGACCATTTGTATCAGGGTGCTGTCAATTTTTTTACAGTCGTTGTTATTGGAACTTGAAGTTTGGGATTGATTCAGTTTCAAACAAATTTCACCGTTTGGCGAGTCGTTTAGTACATTAATATTATTGTCAATGTTATTAAATATTGCATTTACTTCGGCATTTACTTTATCGAGTATAGTTACATATGAAGAGATTGAAGTTTGATTTGAAATACTCTTCTCTCGTTTTCTTTTTCTTCTTTCTCTCCTACTATATTGACTTGTTTACCACTTAACGCTTACTGTCTCATTTAAAACTGTTACAGAAGATAAAGATCTTGTATTTTTATTTATTTTTACAATATCATTATTGTTTTGGTTGTTGATTCGTTCGCCATCTTTGCCATTGCTGTTTTTATTAATATTTGAGACGCAAGTGCCACTAGCAGAAAGTGCAGGAATTATCCTCGGAATCATCTTATGATCGGATAATATTTTTATTTTTGAGGAACTGGAAGTATCATCAATGAGATTTTCGTTCGGTATATGCCGTTCGTCAACAGTTCTTATATCACTATCTATTTTAGTGGCCATATCAGTGGATTTCATTTTTGATACAGTTAAATATTTTAACATTCCGGTCTTTTTTGTTAATGCTTGTTTTAAACTTGTTGAGTCTGTATTTAGATGAGTTGACAAATGTTTATAAAAGTTACCATATAACCAGCGTTTTGCACAATTTTCTCTTTGAGAAGACTTTGAAATTTTATAGTTTGCTTTATAAAAACGACGACTCTGGAAATATGTGATGTCTACAACTAGATCTACGATTTCAGGGCTATTCTCAACGGTTTCAGGGATGTTCGTTTGTTTTCTTTTGTGGAGCCACAGTGTACAACAGGAGGTACAATATTTTCGACAGTTTTTAAATCTACTCGATGTTCACTATTTAATTTGCTTTCAAAATAACTCGAAATAGACTTTAATAACTTTCGATGACCCACAACAATTTTGAACTTTGATAGATTCTCATGAAATATGCTGTAATACTTTTTATATTCTGAAACAGGAAGTGTCTCTATCATAAATTTTTCCATAGTGTAAATGTCTTCATCCTTCAAGTTAGATAAAACAACAGGATTGTCAAACCCATTAATTCCTAATGCGCTTTTCAAAGAAATTGGCAACTTAGTTTTTAAATGAACTTCAAATTCTTTACAGCAATTCTCGTATTCCTCTGCGTTCATTTTTTAAAAGCTGCAAAAAATAAATTTTCTATAATAAACTCAAGGAAAAAATTAAAGTATATTCATTTAAGTAAGTATATTTGGTATATTTTAAATTACACATTTAGTCTCGTATTTAACTAAGGATAAAAATGAGTTGGGTCGTTCTCCAACATTGATACAATTAGTACTTAGTATGACTCTAATTAACTAAGAGTAAATTAAAAGAAATTATTATTATTATTATGCGTTATGATCATTATCTCTCAAACCACCCTATACAAAAAACAATATTTTTTCACGATTTTTCATGAATTATCTCGACGACAACAGTCCATAAGAAAATGAATTTTTGTAGTACTGGGAGTTCGTTTTGTCCATATTTTTTACACCCTATATAAATAATTTTAGGTTCAAAAATAGCTAATGCCTTCATCAATGCAGATTACCCTAAAATTTCAGAATCCTATGTATGTATTACGCAAGAATCATAAATATATATACTAATGATTTTTCTATGTACATACCTCAATAAATCCCTATGGCCCATATTAATATAAAACACACTGTATGTGATTGTTTCTAGTTTACCACTTTTTCTCGAGCTTTTTCCTATTATTTTAATATTTTAATTTATAATGTACGTTGAATTAAAAATACCAATAAATACGAAATAGACAAGTGTAGACTTTCACTTATTTAAATTAAATTAAAAATTAAAAAATATTCACGAAATTATATTTCTGATGCAACCGTTGGGGATTGAACTTGTGACCTTTGCATGGAAATCCAACGCGCTAGCCTCCGCGCCACCGAACTACGATTATTCTGCTCGTAATAATGTAATTAAAGCAATGTCTAAAAATGCACCAACCATCTAAGTCTGTTAATACGTTTAATCGAAATTACGGCTACAGTTAATTTAAGAAATAAGAAAAGTAGAAAAATGTTCTTACCGTATAAGGTTGTCATCAAATATTACACTACTACTTTTACAAATTGTTATTACTATATTTATTAATTTTGGTCTACGAAGCGGGAGACTTATTTACTTGCTACGTGCAAATTAACACGACCAAACGAATCTAATGACTGCGTACATGTGTTTCGTGGCGCATGCGTATTGGGCACGCGTAGCTCGAAATAAAGTTCGAATACATCCACGTTCATCCAAATAAATCCAAACACATCCACTTTACATCCAAGTACATCCACTTTACCTCCAAGTACATCCACTTTACCTCCAAATACATCCAAGTACATCCATGTACATCCACGAGGGTGTACACCATACATCCACAGCGGTTTCCCCCTGGATATTTTATAAACAGTTGTAAAATTCACCAAAATCAAACGCAGGACATGATAAAATATTATTCAGTACTTCCTTTCCTACTAATTTTCAGAAATTTGAGTTTCAGCGAGTTACGGAGGAAATGGTGGAATCCACTTTGAGAACTTTTAAATCAAGTGCCAATCGTATTATTAATATTTGGAATTTGATTTAATTAATTACAGCTTAAATAATTTATAAAATATGAAAGCTATTTAGATGTCTGTTCATGTTAGTTAATAGCATTACTAAAGCTATCAACGTTAAAAACGATTGATGTACGACAGAGATTCTAAAAAATCATAAAACTCTATTGTTCATATGTTAGGCAGTATATAAAAATTAATAATATGCATTTGCGCAATACTGTAGGAGATTCTACAACCAACAATATCACTGAACTTAAACACATCAGTAATAAATGAGAGCTAATAGCCAGAGGCTTTTCAACAATTGTACCAGTCTGTTGAAAAATGTACCAGATTTTGATTAATTGTACAGAAATACGAATTTTTTGTGTACACATGTCAATGTTGCTAGATGATAGTTTTTTGCAACACTTGATTTTTAGTTAAACACTGCTTAAAATTCGGCTGAAATTTACTAAATATTTAGCTTTAATTTTTATTTTTTTTTTATGATTGTGGACCTGAACAGGCTAAATTTGGCCTATCGTGCTAAAGCACTCAGGAACACTTAGGAGGATGGATAGAGGGATAATGAATTTCCAATAGATGCCAATGAACCTTAAATTTTCTCATATCATAATTAAGAAGAAAACAGGAACTAGGGAGATCATTCCAGAGTTTAGCAGCCGTGTAGGAAAATGTGGATTGCGCCCGTTTGGTACGACAAGTGGAGATTTGTACTGCATACTGATGATGCGAATGAGCGAATGAGTGTTTCTCGCAAAGATAGCCCGAGATGGTATCAAAGAATATAATTCAGCAGCACAATAGCCGTTGTAATAACGATAATACAAAGAAAGAACTGAAACCATCCTTCTATGCTCAAGGGACTGTATGTTAGAAGTTAAGGATGGGTCATTTATAAGCCTAATCGCTCTCTTTTGAATACGATCAACGATATCGAGAGCGTATTGGGGAGCACTAACCCAGAGGTGAGAATTATATTCCAGATGAGGCCGAATTTGGGCTTTATACAGCAGAAGGAGTTGTTGAGAGGTAAAGTACTGCTTAGATCTGCACAAAAGCCTATTTTACGAGTAGCTGACAGAAGATGGTCAACCCATGAGAGATTTGGAGATACAGTCATACTCAACAGAGTAATAGGGTCTGAAAACTTGAGAACTGAGCCATTCATCCTTACAACAGGTAATGATCGATCTTGGCACACTGATTATTGTTAGCATTAAATTTAACTAGATTATTGCTTCCCCATTCGAGAATACGTTGAATGTCTTTGTTGATTGAATTTGCCATTTCAGCTTTAATTTCTTGATTTGACATAGAAGGTGGATTATCACTATCAGTAGACTGAGATGAACTACAGTGAAGAGTGCTATCGCCAGCAAAGCAATGGATGGGGTTAGTAGTTGAAGAAATAAGGTCATTTATGTACAGCAGAAAAAGTGTAGGCGCTATAACTGATCCCTGTGGTACGCCCGCGTTAATGCTAACTTCTTTTGAAAAAAAGCCATCAACTACGACACGTATTCGTCTTTTATCAAGGAAACTAGAAACCTAGTTGATGAACGTATCATTTAACCAAAACGAGATGAGTTTGGCAAGTAAACACGTATGCCAAACTTGGTCAAATGCCTTTGAGATATCTAAAGCGACTACAACTGTTTCACCGAACTGCTCTACTGTATTGTTCCAAACTTGGGTCACATATGAAAGAAGATCGCCTGTTGAACGACTTTGCCTAAACCCATATTGGTGGTATTAAAAAAATGTTAACACATAATACAAAAATAAAACGAAGATTTATTTTTATTGACAAGCAACATAAACAAGAAACTCGTTGTCCCACCAAACAATAAAAAAGACATTTTTACATTGTAAATAAAATTAAAAAAACTTATTGAATACCAACATAAAACAAGGCACTCCTGGAACCACCAAACAAACATGCGCTAACATTGTTATTATAAATATATAAATATAAAAAAAAAACACTAATTAGGAACATAACACAAGGAACTTCTGGTTACATAAAATATTTAAAGGAAGCCTATAGGTATCTATGTTTAATGTAAACAAATAATATCCTTTTTTAATAACGATTGAGAAGGCTTCCTATCATAACAAGGTGTGTTGCCTAATAAAGATTTTGCCATTAACAGGGCACGTTTCAGGTAATAGCCGATTTCTGGTTTTCGTCTTAACTAAGTTTAATTGTGAAAAAATTCTTTTGGCACATGCGCTGCTATGTGGTAGTGAGAAAATATTAAAAACAAACTCACATAGGTTCCCAAAAGTTTTTTCATTGGCAGCGTGTTGTAAGGTGTTTAATGCAAAATAAAATAAATAAAATGTAGTAAATTCTTTTAATTTGGTTTTTAACCTTTGTGGTAAATTGCATACCTCTCTGGAAGTTTCCGCCAAGTTTCCATTCGGTATTAAATGAGGAAACTGCTCAAAATAGCGAGGTTGGATCCAATAGTTGAAAATTTTCAAATTGTGGGATATTTTTGAACCTACTTCTAATTTGTAAACACAACACTACGTAATAATAAATGAAATTATTATAAAATTGTGTTAAATTCTCAATAGTTATATTATACTTTTTAAATAGAGTATGAATTTTTTGCCCTAATAAATTTCATTATTTGGCAAGTATTTGTAAATATTTTGGAGATTTATCACAAAAATATTGAGTCTAACCTTTAATAACTCTCTTTTTCCCCATGTTATTTTCCATAAGAATGTTTTATGGATTCTGAGAAAACGGAAGACAAATCTCAAACAAACTCACCGTGATATTGAAGTATGATCTTTTGGGGTCATTTTCACACTTCACTCATAATTTTCCATTCAGTGGTTCCAGAGTAATCTTCAAGTCTTTGAGAGTCTCTAATGAAGATTACTGTTTTGTATTCTTTTTCAATTATTTCAAACCGTCATTCGGAATTTTGAGACTATTTGCTTGTCATTATTGATATGTGGTTGTCATTATTGAGTTTTCGTTATCATTATTGAGTTGTAAGCCAGTAATTCGTATCATTTGTTTGCAGTTGTAGGTTAAAATCATGCCACTAAACAAATATTTCGTGAGGAAGCAGCGTTCAGAGGTTATGAACCAGGTCAAGAGACTCAAATGAGAATCTGCTGGATTGAATCTACGTAACGGCATGAATGAAAATCACAATTTAGTTGAAAGTGTGAATTTGGATAGTATGAATGTGAATCTGGATACCGTGACTGTAAATTTGGAGTGTGTGAATCAAAATTTGGATAGTGCCAAAGTTCCTCAAGTTGAAAGCCTCGATCACGAAACTCCTGTTGGTCCTAGACTTGTGGCAATTGGCTCGCTTGAGAAAATGATGGATGTAGGAGCCAAACATGCCAAGAAATGTCAAGATTACCCACGAGTCAAGACGAAATCCCAGTTTAAGTTTCAAGTGCCAAGTGTGTGATGGAGTGCTGATTGTTCGAATCGATAATGAAAAGTGCAGTTTACCAGTGAAGGAAGCCAGTGTCTGGGTTGCAAAATGCCACCGTTCATGACTATGTCTACCTTCCTAAGCAAAGAAGAAACGTTTGACGACCCTTTAGCATATGCAGGGTCGCAAATACTGCAGAAAAACGGAGAGGAATATCGAACATTGGCTATTGAACTTGGACGAATCGATCCACATGGTGTAGTGTGGACGAAAGTTGAGGGTGATGGACAATGGGCCAAGCGTTCTTATCGAAACCTCTGTCTGGATCTGGGGTGATAATTGGCTGCATCTCCAAAAAAGTGATTTTTGCAGGAGTTAGAAATAAGTGTTGTGTAATTTGTTCCAGACGTGGAGATGTGGTTCCGAAAGATGATCACCGTTATTTCAAAACTTCAAAGGATCTGCTAGTGCAATGGAGCCCGACATTCTGAAGGAATGATTCTCCAAACGTATGGAAATGCACCAACTACGATACAAGCGGTTCATTGGTGGCGGTGATTCTAGCGTGTACTTCAATATTTGTAATGTGTACAACAACGATGGCCAAGACTACAAAATTGTTCAGAAAGTGGAGTGCAAGAATCATGTGCTAAGAAGAATGAACACCAAATTACGTGACACTTTCACTCAAACCGGGTTTCCAGTTAGTGATCGAAATGTTCTCGACCAATACCTGAATCGCATTGGAAAATCGTGCGCCTATGCCATCCAGAGCAACTTTGAACTCCAGTACGACGAGAAAGACAAAGCGATCTCGTTGAAACAAGACCTGGACAACATTCTGAATTATGTCACTGGAAATCACACCAACTGTAAAGGCACTTTTGTAAGGATGGAGTGCTAGTGAGACCATCCTTTGGCTAGACGTATAGTTTGTGGGATAATGGCACTGTTCTTTTACCAACTAAACGAATGAGATTGTAATCAAACTGTGCTTTGTTCAAGCGAGTGCAAGTGATTTTAGACGATGCATCAAAACACTCAACGTCATTGGTGTTCAACAAGACGACAAATTCAAGTAAATCTTTCAACTCTCTTATGAATAAGTATTTACAAGGAAAGAGACGAAATGTTGAACAGAGAAGAGCCATGGTTCGAAAATCCAAAGAGGCCCATCTAAACCACGAGTTTGGCGACCATTTGTACGTTCCAACCTTCAAACTGGCATTCAAAAATAGTCAAACAAAAGTGTGAAAGAAATCTCACCAATCTGCGGCCAAAGAGAAGGTAAAACCATCCAAGGTGAAGAGAAGAAAGTGAGCAAAAGACTGTTTCAAATTGCTTTGACGAAACTTGAGTTTTTTAGCCGAAGGAGACCACTAAGTGATGAAAGTTACGGTGACAATGTAAATCGAGTTGATGTGAGTAACGAGTTGTTGCGTAAAAAATGCGGCGCATACTGGTTAGCGAAGTCAGTAGCTGACAAAGAAGAACAATGGAATGTGCACTTGGAAACTCGAGGTCAATTCGATAATTTGGTGTATATGGAGCGCAGAACCATAATGATTACTGCAAGTACAGTTCACGCGATTGCTGCAATGAGACATTCAACGTCCAATGTGGAACATATAGACAACATCATAGTGCCAAATAACTTTTTAAATCTTGGGACGGTTTGGGGCAAATCAAGTGAACCAAAGGCTATCCGTCTGTACGAGACATTGAACGGCGTCAAAGTGGAACAGTCTGGATTGTTTGTAAGTTTGGAATGTGGATTATTGGGTGCTAGTCCGGATGGTTTGGTTGATGACGATGGAATAGTTGAAGTGAAATGTCCAAATATAGAAAGACATGGAGATCCTGAGATTATAGTTCATAGAAAGAAAGAAGTTCTTGGAAGAAATTACCGTCGACGGCAGAAAGTGTATTCGTCTGACAAGGAGCCACAAATATTACACTCAAGTAGTGATGCAACTTCATGTGACTGGTGTGATTTCGTGGTTTGGACACAAGGACCATTGAATCAACGCCAAATGCCAATAAATCCAAGTGGACGGTTCTGGCGAGAGAGGGTCTTGAAAAAGGACACCGAAGACAAGTGGAAGGTGACGAAGACCAAGTTACTTCGATTTGTGTACCAAGATCTTTTGCCAGAGATTGTGGACTCTAGATACGACAGAAACTTGGGATATCGTCAGCCTGAATATCGTTTGAATGCCATAAGAGCTGCAGAAGCTAAGAAGGTAAATAGCTTGCAGGTTGACGGTGCAATTCCTGGCACATCAAATTCCACAATTGATGACACGATTGAGAAAGTGATACGTGGAGTGGATGAAAGTGAAGTAAGTGACAAAACTCACAGTGAAGTGTAAGTCAAGTTCGCGTGGTGGATGGGCGGGACTAGTTAGCTCTACGCTAGTTGTTACTTTTACTCAAAGTTACACACATTTACATCACCAGCAAAATGTATATTACTTGAGATGATTGCCTTGTTTCCTTCAACTCCGCATCTAAAAATAGTTTAGCACGTAGAATACTGAGTTATTATAGGCGCCCCTTAACAGAATTAAAGTATTCATTTTTTAGGTAGTCTTTTAAAATTGTTTTAAATAGTGAACAAACCCTTTCATATAATAAGTGTATCTTTGGGGTCTCAGACTGAAATTCTATGTTAAGTCTGTTAACCATGGGTAAAATATGCGATAAAAACCTTAGGTATAATTCAATTTCGGGTGTGTTGAATTTATCTAAAATTTGTCTCGGCCCTTCAAATTCTTTTTCTTCTACCACCTCGCTGGTAAAGTATATTTTAGAGCTTCTCACTGTTCCGAGACTCGTTTGACCACAACCTAAACATCAAATCTGACGTTATCCAAAATTGTATAACTAGATAATACAAAATCTTACCTCTATGAAAGTCATCCGGTTTGGCTGAGTCTTAGGAGTCTGTGGGGTTTGAAGTCGACAAATTCTTGGATTCTGCATAAATTGTAAAACCTTAGGAACGTGATCCATTAACAACATTGGACAGTTATGCTTAGCTATCAGACCCATACATAATTTATACTCAACTCCTCGATCTACTACAGTTAATCTGTTTATTTCTGAAGATTCCTTTAGTAGTAATCCAATATTTCCGACATTGGTAACTATTTTAGCATTTAATGAAACTGGCATTTTTCATGCCTTGATAAATGAGCTGTCCTACCTTCAATTGTGTGATTACATAAACTGGATAGTTTTTCTCCACTACTAAGTAATTTGACGCATGGAAACTGTACCATCCACTCTTGTCTAAATTCGTATTCGCATCGAAAAATCGTATTCTTTAAAAAAAGCTTCAATTGACTTTTACGAACCTGATGAAATAAGAATTATAATTTTTGAGCCTTTTACAACTGAGATCTGCAATTAAATGTCTGTACCTGTTAGAACTGCGGTATTAAAGACGCTCGGCTAGTTAGCTTTCCTACTGTGGTTCGCGGTATCGCATCTCACGTTTAGCTGCAGCTCCATTTCTCTCACTTGGTACACGTCGTATGCGGACGCACCCAAATGTATAATAATATATAAAAAATGGTATATAGATGATTACATGATCAGGACAAACGTAATATGTTCTGTGCAATTTAGTTGTAATTTACTTAAATATGTGTATTTCATGTTAAACTGTAAGGTTCAGTATTATTGGTTTATTAAAGAAGTTTGTGAATAATTAATTGTCACAATATACATACAAAAGATAAAAGCCGTTACTTTAATGAAATGTATATATTAAAAAATTTATCGACTATAAGATTCAATTATTTAATATTCTGCCCTACAAACGATATCAAATATTTCAGAGAGTAATTGAAAATGTGACTCACCACTAGCGCAGCAATGGAACTTATTTATTCATTCCACGTTTAACAAGAACCAGCTAACCAACTCTTTATCGCAAAAATTATATGAACATTCTTTGATAAATCCATTAAGTTCGTTAGCAGTGGTGGCTTGAAGAATATCCTGCGGAATAAATCTAACTTTGAAATAGCACACGAGAAATATTAGTCTGATCAGGAGGAAGCAGATACAAGAATTCTTTTGCATATTCTTTCTGGTTGTGACCGTTGCATCATAAAATGTAATGATACGGATGTTCTAGTTCTTCTAGTACATTTCAAGCAACTTTTGACACAATGACTGTGGTTGAAAACTTGAAAGAGGGACATCACGCGTTATATACCCGTCCATGATTAAAACCTTACGCAAAAAACGTAGGTGTATGGTCTGTAAATGTACTTCGAGGAATAATGACTACTTCTACAACAATTACAAAATCACTACCAATTGTAGACGCTCTCAAACAACATTGTTTGAGAACATATTATCAAGCTAAAGTGTGGCTCAAAATTACCTGAAGTCTCTGATTTTGGCTGGAAAGTAGATTCGGAAGGCAATATTACGTACTATGTACTCTTCTGGCTTCTTAACACCGTGTAGTTGTAAGGAAGGTACTTTTCCTATTCATTAATCTGATCATATCACGTTTTTGAGACTGCAGAAGCAAAGTTTGCACTTGAAAAACAAAGCGAATTGGTTGCATTGGTTCCTGTAAATGCATAGGCAAACAAGCGTGCCAAAATGAAATGACGATCCAAAATCCTTCGCTACCTATCGCGGAAAGTGATCGCATACGTCTAACGATGAATAAAGTGGCTCTTTTTATGTAAATATATTGTATATATATATATATATATATATATATATATATATATATATATATATATATACACTTAAATGGATACATGTATATAGGTAGGTACTGGTTTTAAGTGTTCTTTCACGTCTTTGTATCAGCTTAGAATAGGTACCTACTGCAAAAAAAATCTTACTACGACTTTGTCGGATATAGCAAAATATTTAATATCGCTGTATAGAAATAATTGAATGTAAACTTAACTTAACCTTCACGCCATTCCCCTGGCGGGGTAGGCAAAACAATCCCTGCCTCTTATTTATTTTTCATTTACAATCTTTCTCCACGCTTTCCTATCGCTGCATACCTCCCTAGGTTTCGCAAGATTCATACATTGTCTCTGATATGCCCTTCTATTTTTAAAACTCCTTATCTGTCTTTCCTTATGGTACATTCTACTACATTCGGCCAAGTTTTACGCGGCCTGCCAGACACGGCCTTGCCTCTAACCTCACCCATATATATTTGCTTCGTTAATCTTGCGTTGTTCATTCTCTCAATGTGACCAAACCAACGTAATGTACTACTTTTATATCTATCCATCATCTTTTCCTCGCCACACTCCGTCATTATTCACTCATTCTTTATCTTGTCCCTTCTCGTTTTACTACATGCGCTTCTCAGGAAGCCTTCGTCCAGTCTCGCCCTCCATTGTACCATCTGCAGTAAACATTCTACCCAGACATACCAGCTCGTCCACTTGCTCCACAATTTCATCTTGCATAGTAAATACTCTACTCTCCTTTCATCTTCCGATTGAACACCACAATCTTAGTTTTCTTCACGTTTACCTTTAGGTCCATGCTCTCACAGACTGTATCAAACTTCCTCAGAGCAGTTTGTGACTAATCCGATCTGTTACTTAATAAGACTGTGTCATCTGTATACACCAGAAGCCGTATATTTATGTCACCAACCATTACACTATTTGTGTCGGTACATGCTTGTCTAACACATTTATCCATGTACACATTGAACAACCACGGTGACATCACATAGCCTTGCCGCATCCTTGCTCAATATTAAAGTATTCACTCACACCTCCTCTCACCCTAACACATGCCCGACTACCGTTGTATACTGCCCATATTCCGTTTATTTGACCTTTATTTACGCCATATTCATTTAATATTTCCCACAGCTTCTCCATATTCACTCGTCGTATGCTTTCTCCAAATCTACAAACGCACAGTACAGCTTCCTTCTTACACTTTTCGATCACCTGCTGGAGACCAACCATCTGATCGACACATTCTCCCTGGCATGAAGCAACCCTGCACATCCCAAATCTTAGTTTGTATAGTTTCTCGTACTCTATCAATCGGTATTCTTCCAAATACTTTACCAGGCACGCTGAGCTTCACCTTTTGCCATGTATACATATGCACATTTTTATGTTTAAAGCACGTATTGGATACAAACAGGCTTCTCTCCACACAGATGTTCACCAGGAATTCACTATTCTCATTGACTCTTTGGTCTCCGAACTTTCCTACAACGCGTTCAGTATGTTCTCTCTGTACACCCACCCATCCGTTCATATCCCCCACTATCATTACTCTTTCGTTTGGCTTACATACGTTCAATACTTCATTCCAGAGGTTCTCACGCTCCTGGTATCTTTCTCCATACACCGGGGCATAGCATGCAATAAGAAAAGCTCTTCGAAACTCCACATTCAATCTAACCCACATTACCCGAGGAGATACCAATTCGTACTGTTTAACACATCTTTTCGCTCTTTCACTTACGGTCACCCCAACTCCTTTTACGTCATGCACCTCAGTCTCAACTGCTTACCATAGCACTAGGCTGCCATCCTCATATCCACAGCATCTTTTGTTTTGCGCTTTGTCTATTATACACACAGAATATCAAGGTGCCTTTCGTACATTACATTCACAATTTTAAATTCTTTACCATGCATACCTCTAACATTCCACGTACCGACTAGCTACTCATTTCTTGCACAGTCATCAGCAACCGGGCCTGTCTGTTTCGACCTTGACCGCCCCTTGTAGCCAGGTCGATCCGAAGCAATTGTATTGTTCTCTTAAGTAATACCATAGCGAGCAGACCGGTTACTGGCCAAATCGTGCCCCAGACGATGTAGCATTCCCTACTAGCGGTATCGTCCTACTACCGGACAGTTATTTGTCTACTGCCTCGACATGTAAGGAAGTAGGAAGTAAAAATATAGACAGAATCAAGAAAGATATAAATAATAGATCCTATGCTTGCTGTATGAATATCTAAATGTAGATATATACATATACATTTTTTCACTTACATCATCTCTTTCAACTAGATTTCTCCCTACGCGATTCCTGGCTGTCGCGCCACTCACCGGATTTGCTGTTATTTATTTGCGAACAAATGTTTCAATTATTTTTAATTTATATTTCCGAGTTATAGTTAGTTCTTTTTATTTAATTTAATACGTATTTATCATGAATCTGTTTTATTATTGTCGCGAACCGTGACAACTTAAAAGTTTCACTTTTATTCAATTGAAGGGTAACAATATATAACGATAATGGCCCTGTTAGCTCTCCCGACATTAATTGCCTACTTTTAGGACTAATTAATTACAATTTAGATTAAACATAGTAACAAAAGTTAAAGTTAGCTTAAATTTTGCATTTGGAGTCAAGGACACATATAGTATAAGATAATATGCAACACAATAATTAAACTTAAAATCGCATATGGTACCGAAAATAAAAGTTGGATCAACCTTCAAATTTGAAAACAAAGAAAACATGTTCAAACACTTACCACTTATATACGGATCTGTTATGCATACTCACATCTTTCGTATTTTTTATTTGTCAGAACGATTTTATGAATTTCAATAACCATCTGGCATGGGTTTTAAAGGCACCGTATTTTTCGTAGAAGTTCAATGCCATAGCAATCCTAAACATTATTTGCTCGACTTTTTTATTTGAAGAGGCATTTTAAGCCGCGTATTCACCAAAAGAGCGAGCAAGAGCAAACATAATCGAGCGAACATTTTCTGAAAAGATTGTTTGGTGTGTACCTGTTTTCGAGCGAGCAAATGTTTACTCGCTCGCATTCGCTGATGATCCGGCAGTTGTCGGTACTTTAAAGAAAATGACATGTTTGTGCGTGTCTGGTGGAGACGGATTTTAAAGCAGTTTGTGATTTGTGCGAACATTTAGTTTTCGGCTGGACCGTAAGCACTTAGCACGTGGTTTGCTATTGTTTATTAACTGTGCAGCGTAGTTTGTATAGTAAACATAAATCTTTACGGTTGAAATAATGTAGTGGTCAAATAATGACGTGTTGAAATTAATAGAAGCTTACAGAGAGCGATCGATTTTATGGGATTCCCAGGATGTATATTTTAAAAATAGAAATAAAAAGGAGGATGCTTGGGCAGAGATAATAGCCATAATGTAGACTGATGCATGCGGCGTTAAGAAGAAAATCTGGTCGTTATTGGCATCCTTTAGGAGAGAACGACAAAAAACACAAGTAATCCATGCTGGATTGGACGTTGAAGACAAATATATTACCAAATGGTTTGCTTTTAAAAGTTTATTGTTCCTGAAAGACAAAAATAAGCCCAGGGCAACACAAGATACAGAGAGCATGGTAAGTAAATAAACCTACTTGTACAAATTCCTGTTAACTCTAAATACTTATTTTCTATGCATATAAATCTTGCCAAGGTACTTTTCCGGTGCTTGTGAAATACTCGGCAAACTGCTGTCTGTTGTTTTCATTAGCTACTGCAGATTTACATGCAGTTTTTGGAATATATTGCAATGTTGATCCGTCAGTTTGTTCTTGTCTCCACGTTCCGTCCCTTACTTGTCTATCTTCTTCATAATCGAAACTTCCTTGCGGTGTGTATATATTTTGTGATGTTTTACTTTTTCTTAGATAATTATGCAAATACACACAAGCCGTTACAACTTTTTCTGCTTTCTCGGGTTCCAAAAAGAGGGGCTTTCGTAACACTCTGAAAATAGAAGACATAATGCCTAATACATTTTCAACGACTCTTCTAGCTCGTGATAGTCTATAATTAAATATTCGTTCATTAGAACCCTTCTTTTGGACACCCGGATATGGTTTCAGAATATGCTCTTGCAAAGGAAAGGCTTCGGCGACCAAAAATACATAGAGTAAAGATACTTGAGCAGTTTAAACAACAGTGTATTTCTGATAACACCCCCGTCTGAAATCCGTCCTTGACATCCAATGTCGGCAAAAGTAAAACAATAATCTGCGTCTACAAGGGCCATTAAAGCGATACTAAACGTCGACTTGTAATTAAAGAATTCACTTCCATTGTTCTTTGGTGCCTGTATAACTACGTGTTTACCATCCATACAGCCAATATCATTGGTTGAGTTTTATTATTATACAAGCGGCTAATGGTAAGCATTAACGAACGTACAGTGAGCATATGTATGAAAAATTGAAAGTATATGAAACTAAATGCATCAATTTTGGTTTAATGTGCACTTAATTTCACATCTGTAAAATTTCACACAGAAATTGCGCTACTTAATGTTTGCTGATTTCCCCTACCAGAGAATCTTGCAGTGTTGTTGACATCAACTTGAATTTTTCAGACAGATGAAACTCACGAAGACCTACAAAGTGATGCAGCAGAAGATACTTCTACGCAAGGCGTGGAGTGTCAAAATGAAGATACTCTAAAGGACATTATTGCTACTCCTATACACACGGAAGACGAAACGGAATCCACTGAAGGTACAGCTCAAAAACGTAAGAAATTTGCCTCGGTAAAACGGATTATTACTAAGAAGCAGAAGACCAGTGAAGGTCCACAAATCAATGAAGCATACGCCATCATGAAAGAAATTGGAACAGAAAATAGAGACAAATATTCTGTTTACGGTGAGCATATAGCACTAAAACTAAGGAGTTACGATAAACGAACTCAGACTATAGTGAAGCACCATATTAATAATATTATTTTCAATGCTGACATGGGGGTGTATACACAACCCAATGTATTTGTTCCCGCAAATACCCCACCTACCAGCAACGAGGGACACTATAGTGCATCTAGTACTGCATCTACATCTTCAGAACATGCAGGAAACGAAGACCATACTCTGGCTGAACTCTTTTCAAACATGACCTATTATACGATGTAACAATTTTTTGTCTTTAAGATACACGATGTGCGTGTATGTAATGTTGTTTGTGTTTATGCATACGTGTATACTTTGACACCGTGTTAAATAATTAGTTTATGTAGTTTTTTTTATATTTACATGTATTTTAAAGCTGTATTCGCTATATTCACTGAAATGAACAATAATGTGAAATTATTATACTTACCTTTATGTAATCCTTTAAGGCCTCTGTGATAGCATCACATACTTCAGGTATTACTCTTGATATGATTTGTTTTGATATTTTACACACATACATAAGGAATCTCCTGTGGCAAGAAACCGGAGTGTTATAGCAAGTCTCTCCCTTGGAGGAATAGCTGTTCTGTAATTGGTGTCCTTTTTCATAATTTTTAACTCAACAGGTTGTAGCAATTTTTTTAAATCTTTCGCGGACGTTCTACAAAAATTCCGAAACAAACCATATTCCTCTTGTACATTTAAATCCTTCATTAAGCGAGTTCCACTATACATTTGTACATTTTTAAATATAGTCGCTTGCCACCAACGCTTCTTTTCCTTCATTTTGTTCTTATTCTTTTGTAATAAGCTGTATAGCACAATGTAACTAGCACTTGCGCAAAGTAACTTATGATCCGCATAGTGGTTGCTCCACAGACACTCACGGATCAACTGAGAACCTAAACGAATTCGTTTCGGTGTGGACAGAGACTGAGCATTTACTCTGAACAAGAGTAAACTCAAGCTCGCTCTTTTGGTGAATACGCGGCTTTACACGTTACAAAATTCTACTGTTTAGATTATTGTTATTATTATTGTTTATTAGTAATATTCAAACCGATAAAAATCTATTCAGTAACTTCCTAATTTAAAATTTGGATTACAAATTAGAGCCAGTTATTTGTTTATTGTATCTATTTATTTGCTTTTCTTTATATACACTTTGGATTACGGATTCGATCTAGTTATTTATTATTATCATTTAAGCTAATAGAACAGTTCCTATGACAGTGCTTACATTTGGATTTGTTATCGAAAGGCGTTCATTACAAGGATGAATCACATCTGGTATTTTCCTACATCTCGTATTGAATGTTATAGTTGATACATTTTTTAATATATACATTTCATCAAAGTAAGAGCGTTTATCTTTTGATGTATTTTGTGGCAATTAATTATCCACAAACTTCTTTAATAAACCAATAATACTGAACCTCACAGTTTAACGTAAAATACACGTCTTTAAGTAAATTACAACTAGATTGCACAGAAAATATTACGTTTGTCCTCAGTTTTTAGAACGTAACATGTAATTATACATATAACATTTTTTATATATAATTAATATTATGTATCTGGAGGTATCCGAATACGACTGGTAACAAGTGAGCTGCGGCGAAAAGTGAGATACGTGACGGAGAACCCAAGTCGGCAAGTTAACCAGCAGGGAGTCTTTAATGCTACAATTCTAACAGGTGCATACATTTAATTGCAGATCTCAGTTGTAAAATGATCAAAAATTATAATTCCTATTTCATCAGGTTCTTGAAAGTCAAGTGAAACTTTTTTAAAGAATACGATTTTTCGATGCGGTGTCACGTTTCCGAGTTACGGCGAGTTAAACGTAAAAACAGTCGAAATCAATGAAACTTTACGATTCGAACCGAGATATCGACGATTTAAGTTATTTTCGTGCGCAAGGGCCTATGCATTTTGCGTTTATTCAAAACTCGTACTGCATTCAATGCCACAGACAAAATTATTTGATAATAGCGCCGATTTTGGATGGCTTTTGGATTTTTACATACCACAACCCAAGCTTTGGTTCTGTGAAGGTTTCAGGCCCTAACAGAAACGATTGCTAAGCCTTTCAAAGCGTTATCTACTAACTTCTGATTGTAGATTGGTAATTAATTATCTTAAGTTCAGACACTTGCTTAGAATCATTAGCGCAACGATCGCAATGATATGCAGGACGTAGTTTATCAATACTATATACATTTGCACATCCGTCCGAAAAAGACCTGAGCAGGCGGCATTGTAAACAATGCGACACTTATCACACACGCATAATAGGTCTTTATCAAAGTTTATACACTTATCGCAACCACCGCAATTCTGCAATATTGGCATGATACTAATTTTCAATTTACAAATTGCACTAAAAACAGACTGACTTTAAACCAAATTAAGAGCGTTACAGAACGCCTGTTCACTCTCTAATAATATTTTGTAATGATATTCAGACTTCTAGAAAGAAATGGACCACGAATGTTATTAACGTCACAAGTCCGAGAACTTTGTTGTTTTACAAGTACGAATAAGATGTTTAAGGGGAATGCGAGTCTTCAAACTCGATATGAGTACTGTAAAATTCGTTGACGAACGTATATTATTATATATTTTATTTCATTATGTGAGTAACTCCGTTTTCAAAAAAGCATTGAAATCAATTTCAAAATAATTCAGAAAAAGCTCCAAATCAAGTTTAATTCGTTTATTTTATCGAAATAATTTGGTGAGTGAAATCAATTCTGATGCATAACTTCCAGAAATGTAAAAACGTCCTAAATTAATATCCAGCAAGTCTGGTGAAAGGTATGAGAAACAATTCAGCCATTTCTGTAAATTAGTACAAAACAGTAAATATGAAGTAATGTGAAGAAAATTACGGTAAGATTATGCTAAACTATCTTTTAGATTTGGTAAAATCTTTGTATTGTTCTTTTATGTGTGAACTAATAGTTTTAGTCTGCACTTTCCTGTAGCTGAAATATTCTATGATAAAATCAACATTAATCGTAAATGACATTCTTGACAGTTTGCTTTTCCAAATAGATAGCATTGTATTCCAAAATATAGACACCGTTACAACCATTTAATATCTAAACTGTAAAAGAAAATCGATCCCTCCCTCAAGTCTATGTAGGTTTGAATGTTTACACCTATTTTGACCAAGGACTAAGATACAGGAATAGTAACTGTATCCTATAATGTAAATAACGCAAATTTTTGGCACATTAAGTGACATTTTGGCAGAGGTGTAAAATATGTTGGAACAGTGGATGATGTATTATGAAAACAAAAAAACATAACCCTAAACATAAATGTACAAAATAAATAAATTGTTTAGGAATTATAAATTCGACATTATAAATAGTACCAAAAATAGAGAATTAAATTTTATTTATTTTTTTAGTATTACATTGATTATTAAAATTACATTGCAAATCAGAAGGTTCGACGGACAAACTGCTTTTCTTCATAAAATAAGAATATTAAAAATCTCATAGTTGAAAATAATAATTTCAACAAGAAGTAGTGTTGGTAGAAACCCCTAACTAGGTCAAAATTTCTCCCAGTAACAAATTTTTGACCATTTCCACTATTACGGAATCAGTCTAGTAAGTTCTAAGAAAGAGCTTTTGATGATATTAATGTTATTGATAAATGATTAAATCATATTAAGTTTATAAGGTTAAAACTAACAACTCTGGTAAATATAACTATTTAATAAAAAGTGAAAGCTTTAAGTCTCACCTACTATAGAATAGCTATCGGCTAATACAAAAAATTTTCGCTTCTAAAACTTATTTTAATATAGTATACTTGTTGACAAAATAACATCATGTATAAATACTTAGGTCAGAGTAGTTATCATTAGCATTTGCAAAAATGTACGCACGTGATTTTTTTCGTGGAAAATGTTAACGGATATTCCAGAATGTAAAATTAAAATGGCGCAGGGGGGGTTGGGTGTTTCACGCACTATTTTTGAAAATAGTTTTTTTTTTGTAATCTCTCAAACGGAGTATCAAACCAGTCAGTGGAAGGTCGCACAGATTATCATGATAAATAAACCAGGGAAAGACCCTACGAATATGGCTTCACGCAGGCTGTTAAGTTTATTACCTGCGTTCTCCAAAGATTTTGAAACACTCTTACTAAAACAAATCCTACCACTTCTGGAAAAATACAACACAATACCAAATCATCAATTTGGTTTCAGGCGCAACCATGTAACTATAGAACAGATTCATACATTAGTCAACAAAATAAACCGTGATCTGAAAGGCAAGGGTTATTGTTCAGCAATATTTTTAGAATTAACCCAGGAATTTTACAAGTCTAGTATAAAGGACTTCGATATAAGATCAAGCGATACTTACTTCACAGTGTTTACCCTATATTAAGTTCTCACCTTACTGACAGATATTTCTACGTCAAACACCAGGAAGTACACTCCAAATTACAATTTATTAACTCAGTAGTACCCCAGGGAAGCGTCAAAGGACCTGTCCTGTACCTGATATATATGTCAGATATTCTCATAATCGGAACGACAGAAATCGCCACATATGCAGATGACACAGCTGTTTTGGCTTCTCACATCATTCCAGAAAGTGCCTCCCACAATTTACAAATACACCTAAACAAACTACAAAGATGGTATAGAAGATGGAAACTAAAAGTAAACGAGACCAAGTCGACACATGTGACTTTCCCACTAAAACGAGATAACTGTCCACCAGTAACGTTGAATGGAATACCACAAGCGATTGACATAAAACACCTAGGAATCCACCTTGATAGGAAACCAAACTGGCGCAAGCACATATTCATCAAGCGTAAACAATTAGGTATGAAATTCAGACAGATGTACTGGATACTCGGTAGGCAATCGCGACTTAAACTGGACTGCAAATTACTCATCTATAAAACGATACTTCGACCTATATGGACTTAAGGGATTCCACTATGGAGGTCTGCAAGCAGATCTAACATAGAAATCCATTGCTCTCAATCCATTAAGAGGGCTATTTCAATGGGGTTAGTTCCATTCCCGTGTTCGGTAGCTGTGACTTGAGAGGAAAAGACTTCGAAAATTTGTTAAAACTGCGAACTTGAGGTAATTAATAAAACTGAGTTTTTATTTTATTTTATTATATGTATGTTTTGAAACAGGTGTACAGCACCTGTGATTTTGGATTTGAACGAGAGTCCTTCAGACGTCAACGTATTTTGTTAAGGTATTTAGTTATAGAAGCGCTTTGTGCTTGTTGATTTTATGTTCAAAAGTGGTGTAATTTCCGTATTTACGCTTTAAAAATTTTTTGAAGGTAGATTTTAAAATGCATATTACTAGAACCACTTGTGTTAATCAAAATTAAGGCCTTGATTAATTTAGTTTTATCTTACTAGAATCAATATATAAGTATAATTAAAAATTATTATTAATTTTATTATTTACCTTTGAACTTATTCGTTCATAACAAAAACTTATAATAATATATGAGTATAATTAGAAACGTTACTTTTATTTTTTTGGTTGGCATCACTTCATTAAGTTATATTATATCATAAATTTACGCTAACACGACATTCTAACATTTCAATTTAAATGTATCCTCATTTGGAAAAATTTCAATGGTAAATTTATTTTAGAAATTGTTGAATGATTTTTCTGATTGCTCACAAAATTTTGTTATTTACACGTCTGGAAAATTTATTGGAAATGAGAAATTGAAATCCTCGCCCTGCATGGTAGATTTTTAACTGTTTACTCGCATTTCCAAAACCAGTCTTGTCAATAAATAATTTGTGCTTCCGACCAGCAACATTGGCTTTGCAATCCTCAACTTCGTCCAGAAACTAAGCCTACTCCGGGCCGGTAAAATATTAAAATTTTTAGAACTGTCATGCATATTAGCGCCGATTGACACGTAGATGTCTATTGAATAAGCTGCGAACATAGTTTAAAATATGATCGCGTCACTAAACAAAGTTTTAAATAGTTATTTATTTCACAAGGCTGGAAAATGTAATTTTGTAAATGTGAGTAAAATGTTAAAATCGCAGGGCGAGCATTCCCAAAGAATTTTCCAGGCGTTTAAAATACAAAATTTTGTGAGTCGATAATTTATATCTGTTTATTTATTTTGACTTCAAGCGAAATTAGAAGGATCATTTATTAATTTAAGACAATTTTAATATTTGTGAAATAGAAGATTAATTGAAGTTGAGATGTGAAAATTTCGTGTTACTGTAAACTTTTGATATAACATAACTTAATCCGTCATGCCAACCAGCAAAATAGAACTAACTTAAGTTAAATGCTTCCTTACTGGGAATGAAACACGATTTTCCTGCCGTAAATAAGTACCGGCTATGAAAAGTGTGGAGGTCGCTCAAATTACTGGTTTTTCAAGCTTCAAAATCATCCAGAAACTAATTTGTTTCTGGCCTTGGCCAACAACAAGTAAAAATGTTTGCATTGGCACCACTGATTTTTTATACATGAACATTTGCTGACAGCTGTCATAGATAGCCGTTTGACACGTCTATTAAATGCTACCAACATAACTTAAAATAAGATGGCGTCACCAAACAACTGTTTGAAAATATTTTTAATGAATTAATAGCGTCAACACAAAACATGTTGTGTATCACATGCCAGAAGCCATTTTTACGGGTATTCGCCTCTGCCCAAAAATGAATCGCTTGATTGACAACTCTGGTGTATTTTAATGATGAAGAAAAGTATTTTAACCAAGTAAAATTATGTGACACAAAAGGCCGTCGTCTGAGGCAAAAAATTACACCCCTAAGATTGGTTAGGATGTATTGATTTATCCAACAAGGCGATAGTTAGTTTTGCACGATTTATTAAAGGCATTTGGTAGTTTAGAGCTCTGTTTTAAAGTTACACGGGATGTCTCTCAACCAAAGATCAATTGGTCTGTGGTTTCATACAACGGATTCTTCGTTGTGAGATTGTAGGGATTTAGGTAAATTTTGTAATGAAAGTTACGTTACACTAGAACCATTCATTTATCATATTTTACGTGGTTTATAATATGCCAGACCATTTTCCATGAAGTATACCGAGCTGATAGCGTAGTGGTGACACGACCTACCTAGCATTCGGGAGGTAATGGGTTCGATTCCCGTTACCGTCTACCTTGTATGAGGTTTTTTCAGGGGGTTTCCCTCATACTCATGTAGCGGCATGGTCACTGCGTATATGCACACCATGTGCGGCTGCTTAGGCGAATACTGGGGTAGTATTTCCCCCCTCAGAACTTTAACTACGTTCCTTCCGATCCTATCCTGACCACACCCATCCTTAATCCCACCATGCACATATACGTAATGTATGTATGTATGCTGGGAATCCATGATTGTGGCTGAAGGAGCTCGGAGAGCTCGAGAAGCCCGCTCTCCCCCTTGGGGAGGGAATGAAATACGTGGCCTTTTCCTTTTTTTTCCATGAAGTATATTGTTATTTGAGATAACTAAAACTGAGTACGGGCTCTTAATAGAGAAGTTTTTATGATATAAGCGATCTTAGTTTTTGGATCTTTGAGAGTAGTAATACATTCGTATTTTATAGTTGCATGTTATTCGTTGTAATTTTTATAGTGCCTTACTCACATTTCAACATTTATATTTTTTAATTCTATCCACAATTCTGATATGCACAACAATCAATGAATATCGTAATATAGCAACGAAATACTTTCTCTATTAAGAATTTTTTCCAACAATGCGGTTATCTATAGTGCAGAAAAATCCGTTTCATTCAATGGTGTGGCAAATGTTCTGTTTCTCTTTAGTAATTAACAGTTTTGCAGACTGTTGTGGTGTAAGGCAATGATTGGTAATAAGAAAACTATCATTGCATATACATTTCAAATTTTATTGACTTTTGCGTTAAAACGTTAAAGTGTAAATAAAGAACAATAGTTGGTTGTTTTAGGCGCTTCAGTTATTATAGCAACCTTACTCAACTAATAATTAACAAAAAAAAAACGAAGAGAGAAAAACTGAATTAGGTTCAAGTAACCCAAAAGTGTTTGTTTGTACTTTTGCTCACGTCAGCTCACGGTTTTTATTATGTCCTATCTATTTGGAGACCTTATTTGGCAGACAAATTTATAAATCAGCGATTCCTTTCCATATTTAGGGTATGGCGTTCGAGTAGCACCTTCACTTATACCGTGTGTATCAGCAAAATTGAATAAATTCAGTTATAAATAAATGGGGGCGTCTTCGAAAGAACGCTTGGACGTGTCGATTGGTATTTGCATTCTTTTCAACAAAAACTTTTTATACAGGGTATCATGCAACAGTGGTCAATACTAATTTTCTTGAATTCTTCAGAAAATTCTAGACATATTCCATGTATAGTATCCTATACCTATCTTCAACTGTTTCGGAATATTAAGTGTTTTCAGATTTATGGCAAAAATTAACATTAACAAAATTATTTATTTATTTTATTATAGAAATTCGCTACAACACACTGAAAAACTAAGAAGTAATACTGTTTATATCTTGATAATATAAAAAACATGAATGTGAATGTAGATGTTCAAAATGCTTGCCGCGAACGTCTTGGCAACATCCTAATCTTAAATGGAAATTTCTTCTAACGTTACTTAACATCTCAGGCGTGACCGATCTAATTGCAAGCGTTATTCGTCTTCTGAAGTCAGCTAAGTCGAGTGGTTATACAATACTTTTGACAGCTCCCCATAAGAGTAAGTCTAATGTCGTCAGGTCAGCGAATCGTGCTGGACATTCCATCGATCCTCGCCTCCTTCTACACCGATTTCGAAGTATTCGGTTGAGGTACTGCCAGATATCCATTTGGTAATTGGGCGGTACTCCATTTTGCTGAAACCGTATCAGATTCGCTGGAACTTGTGGGTTTGCTGGATCAGGATATAAGTTTGTCAAAGTTGGCACGACATTATTTTGGAGCAGTGCTATATAATTATCGCCATCCAAATTGCCATCAATGAAAAATAGACCTATGATATGATCTCCAACAATTCCTGCCCAAACAGTAACCTTTTTTTGCGTATTGCGTATTGCGTATTGCGTATGTTCTTCTCTCATTCAGTGAGGATTTTCCCTAGACCAATACAGGCAATTTTGACGATTAGCATGACCGTGAAGTGTGATGGTGGGTTCATCAGAAAACAAGACATTTTCTAGTTGGATCACATTATTACCTAACGTTTCCATCATTTATTCACAAAAAATACGTTCTCCTATCATAACCATCTTCCATGAGCTCCAGAGTTGGTATCATTTTATAGGGATTAATTTTATTTTCTCTTTTAATGTTCGAATAATCGATGAATGGCTAACATCGAACATTAGGGCTGCTATTAGACAAGAAATATGTGGGTTTCCTCAAAAACTCAAGCATAATATCCAAATTCATACAATCACTTACTGCATTGGCAATATAGGCGGAAAATTTGGAAATCTTTCAATCTTTCAATCATCTGTAGAATTGTTATTTTGTGTATTTCTGTTAAATGAACCATTTTTTTTGATATGCAGTTTACGAAATTCAAACGACTATAACACTGACAACTACTATCATGCTCGCAGACAACAATTTGTTAAGGCGAGGCAAACAAAAGTAACCAAAACTATTTATAGCTTTTTTTATTTCATATCAGTAAAAAGTAACGCTGGAATGGTTTTTGCTTACTTTCTCATTATCAATACCTAAACGGGAAATAAGCATTGAGTGTGTTTTTTCTGTAATCAAATAATTTTCTTTTGTTAATGTTAATTTTTGCAATAAATCTGAAAACACTTAATATTTCCAAAAATTGAATAATATACAGGGTGTTGCATTTAAAATAAGAAAGTGAGCATTAGCCACTGTTACATGACAGACCTTGTATAAAAAGTTATTGTTGAAAAAAAGATGCGCAACTAAAAATATCAATCGACATGGCCGACGTTTTTTCGAGCACGCCTCCATTTATTTATTATTGAATTTATACCATTTGGCTGAAACACACGGTATGTAAAATTATGTATGAGACATGTGACATGAGGCAATTAAATAACAAATACTTGGTTAGGATCTGATCGGAACTGTAAATTCAATCATTTTTCTACGTCAAAAAATGACGAGGTTCGCGCATTGACAACAATATGCGAAATGATACTTTTTTATTTTCCTACATTACCATAACACTGTGCGCAAAATAGTATGCGAAATACATATTTCGCCACTACATGTAAACTCTATGAGATTATTGTGTTTTAACTTTTCTGGTCCTCAATCAAGCAAAAATACAAGAAAAAATTATTTATTTCTAAATGTTTAACGATAATTAACACCTTTTCCAAAGTATGACAAGATTTTACACTACTTTATTTTATTTATGATTTACAATGTTAACATTAATGGTACACCCAGTACACGACCTAACATAGTTTAAAATATGATCGCGTCACTAAACAAAGTTTTAAATAGTTATTTATTTCACAAGGCTGGAAAATGTAATTTTGTAAATGTGAGTAAAATGTTAAAATCGCAGGGCGAGCATTCCCAAAGAATTTTCCAGGCGTTTAAAATACAAAATTTTGTGAGTCGATAATTTATATCTGTTTATTTATTTTGACTTCAAGCGAAATTAGAAGGATCATTTATTAATTTAAGACAATTTTAATATTTGTGAAATAGAAGATTAATTGAAGTTGAGATGTGAAAATTTCGTGTTACTGTAAACTTTTGATATAACATAACTTAATCCGTCATGCCAACCAGCAAAATAGAACTAACTTAAATTAAATGCTTCCTTACTGGGAATGAAACACGATTTTCCTGCCGTAAATAAGTACCGGCTATGAAAAGTGTGGAGGTCGCTCAAATTACTGGTTTTTCAAGCTTCAAAATCATCCAGAAACTAATTTGTTTCTGGCCTTGGCCAACAACAAGTAAAAATGTTTGCATTGGCACCACTGATTTTTTATACATGAACATTTGCTGACAGCTGTCATAGATAGCCGTTTGACACGTCTATTAAATACTACCAACATAACTTAAAATAAGATGGCGTCACCAAACAACTGTTTGAAAATATTTTTAATGAATTAATAGCGTCAACACAAAACATGTTGTGTATCACATGTCCAGAAGCCATTTTTACGGGTATTCGCCTCTGCCCAAAAAATGAATCGCTTGATTGACAACTCTGGTGTATTTTAATGATGAAGAAAAAGTATTTTAACCAAGTAAAATTATGTGACATAAAAGGCCGTCGTCTGAGGCAAAAAATTACACCCCTAAGATTGGTTAGGATGTATTGATTTATCCAACAAGGCGATAGTTAGTTTTGCACGATTTATTAAAGGCATTTGGTAGTTTAGAGCTCTGTTTTAAAGTTACACGGGATGTCTCTCAACCAAAGATCAATTGGTCTGTGGTTTCATACAACGGATTCTTCGTTGTGAGATTGTAGGGATTTAGGTAAATTTTGTAATGAAAGTTACGTTACACTAGAACCATTCACTTATCATATTTTACATGGTTTATAATATGCCAGACCATTTTCCATGAAGTATACCGAGCTGATAGCGTAGTGGTGACACGACCTACTTAGCATTCGGGAGGTAATGGGTTCGATTCCCGTTACCGTCTACCTTGTATGAGGTTTTTTCAGGGGGTTTGCCTCATACTCATGTAGCGGCATGGTCACTGCGTATATGCACACCATGTGCGGCTGCTTAGGCGAATACTGGGGTAGTATTTCCCCCCTCAGAACCCTAACTACGTTCCTTCCGATCCTATCCTGACCACACCCATCCTTAATCCCACCATACACATATACGTAATGTATGTATGTATGCTGGGAATCCATGATTGTGACTGAAGGAGCTCGGAAAGCTCGAGAAGCCCGCTCTCCCCCTTGGGGAGGGAATGAAATACGTGGCCTTTTCCTTTTTTTTCCATGAAGTCTATTGTTATTTGAGATAACTAAAACTGAGTACGGGCTCTTAATAGAGAAGTTTTTATGATATAAGCGATCTTAGTTTTTGGATCTTTGAGAGTAGTAATACATTCGTATTTTATAGTTGCATGTTATTCGTTGTAATTTTTATAGTGCCTTACTCACATTTCAACATTTATATTTTTTAATTCTATCCACAATTCTGATATGCACAACAATCAATGAATATCGTAATATAGCAACGAAATACTTTCTCTATTAAGAATTCTTTCCAACAATGCGGTTATCTATAGTGCAGAATTTCCCCTTTCCTTTTAATAATTAATGATTTGGTAAACCGTTATAAATCTGTGGTATCTACGTAAAAATCCGTTTCATTCAATGGTGTGGCAAATGTTCTGTTTCTCTTTAGTAATTAACAGTTTTGCAGACTGTTGTGGTGTAAGGCAATGATTGGTAATAAGAAAACTATCATTGCATATACATTTCAAATTTTATTGACTTTTGCGTTAACATGTTAAAGTGTAAATAAAGAACAATAGTTGGTTGTTTTAGGCGCTTCAGTTATTATAGCAACCTTACTCAACTAATAATTAACAAAAAAAAACGAAGGGAGAAAAACTGAATTAGGTTCAAGTAACCCAAAAGTGTTTGTTTGTACTTTTGCTCACGTCAGCTCACGGTTTTTATTATGTCCTATCTATTTGGAGACCTTATTTGGCAGACAAATTTATAAATCAGCGATTCCTTTCCATATTTAGGGTATGGCGTTCGAGTAGCACCTTCACTTATACCGTGTGTATCAGCAAAATGGAATAAATTCAGTTATAAATAAATGGGGGCGTCTTCGAAAGAACGCTTGGACGTGTCGATTGGTATTTGCATTCTTTTCAACAAAAACTTTTTATACAGGGTATCATGTAACAGTGGCCAATACTAATTTTCTTGAATTCTTCAGAAAATTCTAGACATATTCCATGTATAGTATCCTATACCTATCTTCAACTGTTTCGGAATATTAAGTGTTTTCAGATTTATGGCAAAAATTAACATTAACAAAATTATTTATTTATTTTATTACAGAAATTCGCTACAACACACTGAAAAACTAAGAAGTAATACTGTTTATATCTTGATAATATAAAAAACATGAATGTGAATGTAGATGTTCAAAATGCTTGCCGCGAACGTCTTGGCAACATCCTAATCTTAAATGGAAATTTCTTCTAACGTTACTTAACATCTCAGGCGTGACCGATCTAATTGCAAGCGTTATTCGTCTTCTGAAGTCAGCTAAGTCGAGTGGTTATACAATACTTTTGACAGCTCCCCATAAGAGTAAGTCTAATGTCGTCAGGTCAGCGAATCGTGCTGGACATTCCATCGATCCTCGCCTCCTTCTACACCGATTTCGAAGTATTCGGTTGAGGTACTGCCAGATATCCATTTGGTAATTGGGCGGTACTCCATTTTGCTGAAACCGTATCAGATTCGCTGGAACTTGTGGGTTTGCTGGATCAGGATATAAGTTTGTCAAAGTTGGCACGACATTATTTTGGAGCAGTGCTATATAATTATCGCCATCCAAATTGCCATCAATGAAAAAGAGACCTATGATATGATCTCCAACAATTCCTGCCCAAACAGTAACCTTTTCACGGTATTGCGTATGTTCTTCTCTCATTCAGTGAGGATTTTCTCTAGACCAATACAGGCAATTTTGACGATTAGCATGACCGTGAAGTGTGAAGGTGGGTTCATCAGAAAACAAGACATCTAATTGGATCACATTATTACCTAACGTTTCCATCATTTATTCACAAAAATACGTTCTCCTATAATAACCATCTTCCATGAGCTCCAGAGTTGGTATCATTTTATAGAGATTAATTTTATTTTTTTTTTAATGTTCGAATAATCGATGAATGGCTAACATCGAACATTAGGGCTGCTATTAGACAAGAAGTATGTGGGTTTCCTCAAAACTCAAGCATAATATCCAAATTCATACAATCACTTACTGCATTGGCAATATAGGCGGAAAATTTGGAAATCTTTCAATCTTTCAATCATCTGTAGAATTGTTATTTTGTGTATTTCTGTTAAATGAACCATTTTTTTTGATATGCAGTTTACGAAATTCAAACGACTATAACACTGACAACTACTATCATGCTCGCAGACAACAATTTGTTAAGGCGAGGCAAACAAAAGTAACCAAAACTATTTATAGCTTTTTTTATTTCATATCAGTAAAAAGTAACGCTGGAATGGTTTTTGCTTACTTTCTCATTATCAAGACCTAAACGGGAAATAAGCATTGAGTGTGTTTTTTCTGTAATCAAATAATTTTCTTTTGTTAATGTTAATTTTTGCAATAAATCTGAAAACACTTAATATTTCCAAAATTGAATAATATACAGGGTGTTGCATTTAAAATAAGAAAGTGAGCATTAGCCACTGTTACATGACAGACCTTGTATAAAAAGTTATTGTTGAAAAAAAGATGCGCAACTAAAAATATCAATCGACATGGCCGACGTTTTTTCGAGCACGCCTCCATTTATTTATTATTGAATTTATACCATTTGGCTGAAACACACGGTATGTAAAATTATGTATGAGACATGTGACATGAGGCAATTAAATAACAAATACTTGGTTAGGATCTGATCGGAACTGTAAATTCAATCATTTTTCTACGTCAAAAAATGACGAGGTTCGCGCATTGACAACAATATGCGAAATGATACTTTTTTTTATTTTCCTACATTACCATAACACTGTGCGCAAAATAGTATGCGAAATACATATTTCGCGCACTACATGTAAACTCTATGAGATTATTGTGTTTTAACTTTTCTGGTCCTCAATCAAGCAAAAATACAAGAAAAAAATTATTTATTTCTAAATGTTTAACGATAATTAACACCTTTTCCAAAGTATGACAAGATTTTACACTACTTTATTTTATTTATGATTTACAATGTTAACATTAATGGTACACCCAGTACACGACCTAATATTTATCCCTAACCAGATAAGTCAGATTCAGTTCGTGAAATTGGAGTTTTGGGGGTTGGAAAGCTATCCTTTTTTGACGTGGAGGCAATTGCCGTAGAGGTGATAGTACTTGATCCTGAAATTTTGCAGTCCAAAATTTTATTTGATATTTGAATTTTATTGATAGAATCTTCCACGAGTCCTTCGGCCATGGTCGAAGATCTCAATCCCTCGTGTCGCTTCAAACTACATATATCTCCCTCCGCATAAGCTAGAAGTGAAGCTGAAGTTCTCCGAAAACAGTGACCAGTGTAGGCATCAAAATTTCGTAATTTTAGGTATTTTATTATTAAACTAGGCATCTTTCCAATAAAATTTATTCCAACAACAACGGTTCTATATTGATATACGACTCACAGAATTTCAAGGTTTTTTATTTACGGATACATACCTGAGAGTGTTCTAAATACGATTTAATCAAAAAATTTGCGAATGATTCATATTAATTGGAAAAAACCGAAAGTAAAATTGTTGCTATGAATCCATAATTCGTTGCGAATGTGCAATCGCTAAGGGATAACTGTTGCGAAAAGGATGTCGGGGTGAGTCAGATAGGTTAGAGTAGATTTTAGTTTTCCTTTTTATTTCCATTTTTATTTCGTTGCGAATGTGCAATCACTAACGGATAACTGTCGCGAAAAGGATGTCGGGGTGAGTCAGATATGTTAGAGTAGATTTTAGTTTTGTTATTTATTCCTTTCCAGTCATTAGTTTCTATAGTTCTTACATTTTAGGCTGTTTTTTGTTTTAAATTGTATTTCTTGTTGTTTCATAGCAAAATAAATAAAAAATGTTGTATTAGGTAAGTATTTTTAACAGGCAATAAATTCAAATTATGCCTGTGAAAGGCAGTAATTTAATTTTTTTTTATTTTGTGTCACGTTTGGCAACACTGTATACTGTCATATGTGAGGAGAAGAGATTTCGCATATTATAATTGTTTACAAATAGCTTGATTCAAAGCAATTTTATTTTCTATTTTTATGTATCAAATATTAATCATCCGCAAATTTTTTGATTTAATCGTATTTAGAACACTCCCAGGTACGTACCTCTAAACAAAAATTCTTGAAATTCTGTTGGTCGTATATCGATATTGACCCAAAACATCTTTTATTTTTATACTTAAAAAAAATGGGCGACTGGTAGCATAATTCGGACGAAGAGCAGCATATTTTCGATAAATATCAATATAATCTAAATTTGAAACTGTAAAAATTCGTTGTATATTCGTTTTTGTGTCGGATACTTTAACAATCAAAATGGAATCTTTATCTTCTATGTCATCGACCGTCATTTTAGTGAGTTCATCATGGCGGCAAGCACCCGAAATACCCAGTATTAAAACGACCTAAAAGGAAATCAATGACAATATTTAACAATTTAAAAAACATAAAACAATCATTAAAAATGTACCTTAACCATCAAATAGGTTTGATCATCTGCCTCTCTTATGAATTGATTAACTTCCTCTCGAGTTAATACCTTAGATTTCTTAGGATGGTTTCCAACTGACAACTTTTTCAAATACGGAACAAACTTGTTAAATTTCTTAAAATCCACGTTTTCTTTAACATTAACTGTTGTTTTCAACATAGAATATATTGCCCATAACGTGGAAAACTTCACCTTCTTAGACTTTTCTGCAAAATATGCCAACAGCACATTTTCGGATATTTTTATTGCTTTATTTGCTTCACACCACTCTTTAAATTGCTTATATGCATTTTCATACTGCCACCTCGATTTCTCCGGTAACAAATTTGAAATTACCGAATTGGCTGCATCTATCAAATTAGGTGGGGTACTACTTAGTTCATCTTCGCTCGAAATTTCCATTATTTTACAATTAAAAATATCAGGTACTGGAAAACTGACGCGAGCAAAATGTCACTTTCAATGTTGTTATCAACTGCCATTTTATTTCCATAGTTATAGTGATTACTTGATTTGGAAAAACATTTTAAGTCAGTTCCACAATATTTTTTTTTGTATTAAACTAAGCATATTACTAAACTTATTTTAAAAGAATTTTAAGGGTACATATTTTGATGGTTGTAGAAAAAATTTTGTTTGCAACACGTGCGCGAACTACTTTGGTGATCTCGACTAATTCAATTCTCGATCACCAAAGTAGCATTTCGCGCACTAGATACAAAAATAACTGTTGATTGTCAATTACTCAAATGTAGCAAAATTTACTTACAATAAATTGAAAGCATTTGATGCGTGTTATTGGTCAAAATATACTAAAAACTAAGTAATTTGATTGATTTAAATATCATATAACTGCTAGTAATAGCTCTTTCTCATACCATTTCCACACGGCCATCCACATGTGCCCATAACGAGATTTCGGATATAATATGGCACGTCACATTCAGCAAAGAGAATTATCATTTCTACCTTCACTTTCATACACCAAACCTGAAAAACAAACTAGAACTGAGCATTCACAAAGTAAACGGGTCCAGATGCTAACACTACACTAATACAGCGAGACAAATCACTTTTCCTTCTCCACACGAAGACCGGTAATACCGGTTTCCATTTTTCGCTAACCCCAAAACTAACAACATTTGCGTTAACTCCAACAGAGACCGGCTATACAAGGTTCTGATCCTACACCCCTTTTCTTTTGGTAGACGGAACCGTGCATAGAGACCAGGCTACCAGTTCTTTGCCGAACATAAAAGCGTGCGCTCGACCTCAAGGGTAACATCTTAAAAATATCCGAGGCTTTCCAACAAAAACCCGTATTCACTTATCCCATTTCAATAAACACCTGTGATCTAACATAGATTCTCTTAATTGTTTCTTTTGAATTAACAAAATTTCGTATAGCGCCAAAGACAAGTCACCCATTTAAATTTAATCCTTACAAAATACTTAATTAACCCTTCTGAAAATAGTTAACAAAGTTTCGTATAGGAAGTATAACATTTTAGACACTTTCAATCAACACCAGCCACCAACAGTTAAACATAATCCATCAACACTTAATTATTTCTTTTGAAAATAATTACCAAAGTTCTGTATTGTAACAATCACATTTACTACATCGTAAGATTTACTTGTCAAAATTAATCTCACAAACTCTTCTAACCATAACGTTTATGGAACCTCTACAATTATTAATCAAACCACAGCCATTAACTATTAATCTCCGGGACCATTGATCACGTCGGCATCCTAACTACTACCAATTCTTTCATATAACTTTCCACAACGCGCCTAACGTAATTAAACTTTTTCACTCTTTTTCCCCTACTTTACTTTCATTTCACATTAAATTGGAATTCACCAAACTTATACATTTACGGCTTAAAGTTCACAGCTGCTGTGTACAGGTTTTCAGTGGATCAGTACTTGTCCAAAACCTGAGTATTATTAAAGTCGTAATTTATCTTCCAGAAGAGAAAATAAAGAGTCAGTAGCAATGAAAGGTATATCTGGTATTAGATTTGATATTCGTCGTGTTTTACTTTCAGATAACGTTTTCTAGGTAAGTGAGACCTCTTTATTGTTTATCATTGGTACTGTCTTAGGCTAGTGTAGAAGCCAGGGATGATGGAGAATTATGTATAAATGTATATGATGTGTACAACCTACTATTATTTATGGTTTGATGCTCTCGTAAAATAGGGACCCATCTATTTCCTGTGTACTCTATAATACGGACCCAAGAAGTAGCGTTAATGTGACTGACGTCAAGGCTTAGAGGAGCATAGTTATGCAAATTAAAATACTTTTCTATAGGTATTAAATCGTGTATTTTTTATTAATCTTATATATATATATATATATATATATATATATATATATATATATATATATATATACGTTTCAATAATAATTACATTTATCGTCCTCAGTAAACGTTAATATCTTTAAGAATTATTTAAGATGTAAAAATAAATTTAGAAAAAATGTTAATTGAAAATGCAAATATGCCTGCATCAATATAACAATTTGATAAACGTATAAAGCCAACTATGTACGGAAAAAAACACATTATCTGAAATTAGAGCAGCAAGAAGTACTGCGACCCACTTTGGTGAAATAAAATTATATTGAAAAATGGAAACACTGGAACTGTGGCAGGACCTGTAACAAACAAAATACACCCACGTACCATACAAAAATTAAAAAACACAGAAAGCTTTTCAATAGCTAAGCTAAACAATTTCTAATATGTATACCACCAGCAAGTAACGCTTCGTTGCTTATCTAGTGAAAGTGAAAGTTTTGAATTCTGAGGAGCCTAAAGATCCTTGATCGTCATTAGATTTGTTTTTGAAGATCTCTAAACTATCATAGCGATCAAGTACGTACTTATTATTAACAAATCTGAACTTTCCACAACGCCGCCAAAACGCAATTAACTTCTGTTATTCACTACTTAGTAAGAATATACTTTATTTTCATTTCATATTAAATTGAAATTGTCCAAAGTTATTCATTTGTGTTTAAAAATCCACTCCTGCTGTGTACAGCTTTCGTACTGATTACTAACATGTTTGATTAAAGATATCTTACCTACTGCATGATTTTTATCAAACATTTGTAGTGCTACCGCAGACTTACTTATCCCAACGTTTGCATTTGATTTGACCTAAATGGTCTTTAACGCGAATTCTGGTAGTTCGTTTAGTTTGCCCTACATATATTTGTTCACAATTTTTACAATTAATTTTATAAATTCCAGACCTATCTTACTGATCCACTTGATCTTTTAGATTGCCTAAAAGATTTTGCAAACTATTATCTGAAGTAGAGACTGTTTTCAAATTAATTTTGGAAAGGATTTTAGATAGATAGACCTTTTGTATAAGCAGGATAAGCGTTACCTAATGTAGTTATATTCTTAACACTAATCATATGTGTTTGTGTCTAAAGTATTTTCATAACCCCTTCATCTGAAAACCCATTCGTTTTGAACTGAAAGAGGAAACTTAAGCAATCTATGAACCAAAAAATTAAAAGTCCCAAGCTTATGCTGCTTACAGTGATTGGACCCGTTGATTATGAATCTTTTAGTGCTAGTTTACTACCATTTCTTGTTACCAGAGTATCAAGAAACTGGTCTCTATCTCACAGGTAAATTTGATAGCCGAAAATTTAGAATTCAAAGTATTTACAAACTTCTCAGTACTATAAATGTTAGTATTAAAGATGGCAAACACATCATCCACGTGTTTCATTGTATTTCAAGTGCGTCAAAATACTTCTTCGAAATTAATTATATTTAACGGCACCAATACAGACTGAATAGAAAAAATAGCTGATAATTTTCAAAATATATGACAATTGTCAAATTGTCTATTTATGGTCCCTCGTATTCTGCGTTAAAAGTCTCTTAAATATTCCCGACCAGAATAAATTATCATGCACAAAGGATGAAGTACCATCTAATTTCACCAGCGTGTTCCATTACAAATCAGTCTTACGAGGCCATACAGTAAATTACGCCAAAAAATAATATCAAAAGACAATGTTTAATTATATTTAAATAAATACATCTGCGTACACAACTTTATTAAACAGCAGAAAGGATATTCAGCAATGTACTGTGCTCATATATACATACATACCTACGTATGTATCAGGAATCGTAATGGGCCATTAGAAGTTTTCAATCCGCCGTTTTATTTAAATGTTATGTTATGCTTTCCGCTTTCCAGCTAGAGCGAGATATGAAACATCACCGGTGTCATTAATTTATCGGAAAAGGAAAACCAATGTGGTGATGAAAACTGAAAAAGTGGCTCACATTTTTCATCGTCCTCATTTTAGTACTTACTGATGGTTTGTATTAGAAATTGGCATTACTATAATTAAATCCACCTCATGTAGATTCGAAGGATATGCTTTTGAATAATCGATTTCACACATACCTAATTAGTAAAGGGTAATGAGTGTGATAGGTGAACAATAACTGGGTGTAATTACCATGTAACCAACAGCTCGATGTGGGTATCGCAGCAAATGGCGTTGTGGGCGAATAGGGTCCCAAATGTTTAGGATTAGAACTATTTGATGGTTATTTCATAAAAATTCAACATAAGAATTGTCTAAATAACACTATTAATTCACTGCGTTTATGTTGCCTTTATATTCCAAAGTTTATTTATTTTGTGTGCATATGTACTTTATGGAAATCTCCGGGCATTATCGATATTTTGGAATTTCTTCCACGCACTTCCTTGATAACCATGCTTTAACTTAATCTGAATTACTTTATTTAACATGGTAGTGAAATCACGACTTTTAGGTGCATGCTTACTTATACCTTAATTATATTTAATTAAATGCGATAAGTAGCTTTATTTCATAACTAATATAATATAAAAGTGGATTCATATATTTCATTTTTATCTTCCAACCTACACACATATAGTTAGGTATAGAAAGTTATGCACATGCAATCAAATTTTTTTCACTAACGCTCAATCGACTTATTTCCTCATTTTAAAAGGTTTGTGTGTGTGTGTGCGTGCGTGCTTGGGTGCGTCGCGTTGGGCGTGTGTGAGGGTGTGCGTACGTTCGTGCGTGCTTGTGTACGTACGTGCGTGTCTGTGTGTGATTTGGAATGTATGTTAATATCCACGATAACTCCTGAACTACAACACGTTTTGTTTTATAAGAAAATGTGTAAGCATATTTTTTAAAGAAAATTTAATTTTACATAACTTTTCGTTATAAAATAAAAATTAATTAAATAAAATTGAAAATGATTACACTGTGTTATCGATATTTTATAGAAGCGAGTGGAGTTGCACGTTTTTTTTTATGTTAGCATTTAGAAGTCTATTAACCTCTATCTGATATGAAGTTTTAAACGTCCATCTGACATAGATTATTGTTTTTATTTTTACAATGTTGCCTATTTTCGTTATAAACATATTAAAAAGGAGATTTCATAATTATCCACAAAGAATTGTTATTAAATTTTTTTTTATTTCTTTAATTTCCACGCCCGATATTTTACTCATGCAAACAAGTTAAGAAGAAATGCTCAAATAATTACAGTTATTCCGTTCAATACTTGTTGTTGACTTTTTAATGCCATATTTCATATTTAAAAATAAAAGTTGACCTTTTCGTGATTGAGAAAAGAGTTGCGTTACTAAGGCGATATTAACTTGATACATCGCCACGTGCTAATACTTTTTTTTCAGGATTTGTATAAGTTGTACTGTTGGACTGTTTCGTTGGCAAAAAAAGAATATGTTCCATTTGGATTAAAAGTTTGTGACTCGGAAATTTGCATCCCCTCGGATTTGCCGATGATTCTGATAAAACATTCTACTATTTTATGTATTATAATAGTATGTTCTATACAAAGGTAGAGAAGGCAATTTTCTAAGCCCAATTGTATTCTCCTAGACGTGAAGCGTCGAAGGAAATAAACACCGAAGCAAAGGACGTCTTCTCTATTGTGGTTAATATACAAGTATTATTTTTTTTACTATACAAACCTAAGAAGTAATAATAAGAAGTAATATTTCTCTCCCTAGGTAAATGATAAAAAAATTTACTGATTTCGGGATTCTTCGGTGTCTCCATGGAAACTGTACAAAAAGTTTTTGTCCCAGTACAAATAGTAATTTGACCTCAACCACATATTAGCATCGTGTGACTGACGTTCATAAGATGTCATTATTTCAATACACACAATTTCACAATTTTCCCATGTTAATCACAAACACCGTTTTAAATCATAAGTTGGTATTAATATTCAATATAATTTCGCTTTTTATTTTCGTTTTAAGCAAGTGTAGTGTTATTATACTCTAGCAAAGTATAGGTCGTAGGTTCAAATCCTACTCGAGGTAAACTTTTTATTTATGTATTTAATACAATTAATAATAATTTTTAAGTGTAGTGTTGTTTAAATATTTTGAGTGATTATCTATTATGAACAAAATCCACCGCTGACGCAATCTATCTGCACCTTATTTTACCAACATCTATCACATTTAAATCAAATTTATAGGGGTTCCCAAACAAGTAAAGATCTGAAAATAAATGACTATATAAAGGTAATAGTGGCTGAAGAAAAAAATTATGATTTATTCGTACAAAAAATACCTTTTTAGTGATTCGTCCAGCAACTTCCTTCTTTATCCCGAAAACTGAATTTTTTTGTACTAATAACTATTAAATTATAGTTAATTGTAGTATAATAATAATAATAGTAGGAGGTATTTTACTTTTGGATCATGAATCATTCTCATATTTTGTAAATATTAGTAGAAAAAATTCTTTATGTACTTCGGTTCAGATGGGTATGATTTAACGCGCACATTACATCCTTCGCCGCTACGCGCCTTAGTGCTCGGTAAATAATAGCTCACTTCTCAACCTAAGTATACTATTATTCACTACTTTGAAATGTTATTGTCATTTCACTTTGTTTACATATCAGGGTTATGTCACAAATAATCTCATTATTAATCATTAGCCAAGAAATATTTCATTATTTACCTAGGGAGAGAAAATATAGCTTACGCGAGCGCGATAAAAGAATTTGGTTCTAGCTGTGGTAGAACGTCTTCCAACCAAATTTTAAACACATCACCATTCATGTCTTCATGGTATTCACCTTCAAAATGCAAATGACTAAAGTACAAAAATAACATTAATTAAAGTGTAACTATTTTTTTATTCAAAATTTAAAAGGCCTCGTCAAAAAAAAACCATAATCACTTCCGATGTGAGCAACTATCAATCTGTTTCCTTTCCCCGATCGATCTCTAACACCAGTTGAAAGGCCTTCCAATACTGTTTGTTTAGCAGATTTAATAGTAGTATCGTGTCAGACTTTTCTTTCAACGTGTCCCGCATTAACCCACGTTTCATCTGTATAATAGATGTTTCTGGCTTCTGTTTTAATAGTTGTCAAGTATTTTCTTCTCCACAATACAATAGATGGTTTTTCAATTAAAATGGTTTTCTTCAATAATATTCGATATAACGGGGAATTATTAAAGTTTAGTAACATACCTTCTTTATTAACAATTTCCAATACTTTCTTTGCTCCTACTTGGAGCTTCGTTACGAAAATAAAGGGAATCAATGTGTCGTCGAATGGCGTTTTCTTCGGAGATGTAGCTGATCCGGAACCATTAATTTCCTTAGTGATACGCCTCATCGTTGTCTGCTCGATTTTAACCTCACTTGATGCTGGCTTGACTGCAAATATTTTGCTATTATTTTCTGCATGTTTTACATAAACATTATAAGCCATAAGCTTTTGACCACTTCTTACACATTTTCCCTTTGCATCTTTAAAAGCTTGTTCGCCGATAATTGTAAATACACGCTAAAATGTTAAACTTATTGGGCTTCTTACTGATCAAATTCAAAACTGAAATTGCCTGATTATTATAAATGCGACATAATGAACACTGAAGGAACAAACGAAAAATGGTTATCATAAAATAACGTAAAAGGACACAATGAAACAAAGATGTAATCAGATGTGATTTTTAAAGTTATGATACGAGTTGCTAATACTAGCGTCGTCACGTTTACTTTATAATTTTTATCTATTTTGCCATTTGAAATCATTTTATTTCTGGTACATCTGGCAGCATTGTTTTCAGTTAAATTGCAAATTTATAGCTGTGTAAAAAAGACTGGCTTATTTTACCAGTCAAGGTTCTCCTATCATTTGCTTCGCTTCATTCTGATTCGATTTTAAGTATAAGAAGATTCTATCCACAAATAATTCATAAGGGTTATCATAATTTTTCTTACATCTTTTATAAATTAAAGAATTCACTAATTTTTAATGAAGTAATAAATGCGTTTGTATTGCCTTCAGTCTATTTAATGTCGTGTTACAGGTCCTCTCAATTTTTTGTACCTTGTTGAACGAGCAATCAACTTTTAAATGTCCTTGTTTCTTGCAATAGTGTCATTTATTCCGTTCCGTTTTTATCTTAGCTTTGGGCTATTCTTTTTTAGATGGCCAGTATTATTGCATTCATAACATGTTAACTTTCTTGGAGTTCTAACTGAACCTTTATTCTTTCAGGCAACTGTATTATCATTTCTGTAATTACCATTTTGTCACCAAGTTCTTTTCTTAGCCGTTTTATGTTTCCCTTGATTTCCTCTAACTGTGATAAAGACTCAGTTACGTTTACATCTTTATGTCGCGCTCCAAAAGACCTCTGTTGCAATAAATGTACACATACATGCGACTGGTGTTCATAAACGGATTTTAATTTGTGCCACATCAGAAGAGCTGTTGGACTTAATAATGTGTGTCAACGAGTTTTCATCCGTTCTGGTTGGAATTTCTTGTGCCTTGGTATGTTTCCCATCCCATTCTACGTTGGGATCAGTTCTTGGTTTCTGTAACGTTCCAATTGTTATTTCATACAATCCCTATGATTTCAACATTATAACAAGTAGTTTGAAACTTCCATCTTGTCCAATTTTCACCTATAATCTTGTTGTTGCTGCCATTTCACACTCCTTGTCCATCTTTCAAGCAGCTTTCTATCTATAGTGTTTTCTACTAGATTTGCAGTTCGTTCTTACGTAAACGTTTTTGTTATGAACGAATAAGTTCATGTCTCGACAGCTTAGTTGGTTAGAGCAAAGTAGATGTTGTAGGTCCATATCCTACTCGGGGTAAACTTTTTATTTATGTATTTAATAAAATTAATAATAATTTTTAATTATATATTTACATTATTTTTGAACTATCAAAAATTAATCACTGACCGGATCTGTAATATAATTTATAAAATAAAATTGTTATTTCTACACTGGGTATGTATAGTAATGGTCTAAATTAACTATTTTTGTACAAGCATGTCATTGGACCTACACGTACGATTCGTCTCTACCTGTGCCAATATGTACAGCTTGGAAAACAATATAAATAATAGATGAATGACATCTGACATGAACGTGAATATGCGAAAAATTAACATATAATTAAAAAATACCTACATTAGAGTCACTTTCGTCAACTATCATGCACACGTACCTATACTGCTTCCTTAATATTCCACATGTAGCTTTCATAATATAGTAACATCTGTTACGTGCAAATTTCCACTTTGTACCATAACTTACCGTAACAGAGAGAAGAGAAGCCTTAGGGCCGCCGGTAGCTCAGTCACAGTAGAGAAATGGGATGGGTTCATACACTGACGGAGGTGGTAGATAGAGAAGAGGGGGCGCCAGCTAGAAGTAATCACAGCCAGCCCTAGATAATCAATGAGAATTAGTTACTTTCCTAGCTAAGCAACAAATATAAGGAAGGATCTGGACAATAAAAGAAATGCTGCAAGTTAGAATATCCCTAGAAACAAGTAGTCTATTGTGTCGATAAATAACTTAAAGTGTGATGCACACAAAACAATAACCCGCATCCCTAAAGCTTAAATCTAACTAATGGTGTCCTTACATCACCATGTAGTAAGCCACACAGAACTAGAATATACAATATAGAAGCTATATTATAAGATTAAGTAAATTTAATTTAGAAAAAGTAAAAAGTATCTATGTCGATCTTCAAAGCTAGGTTATGCTATGATCAAGAGATTAGCATTGAACTAGACACCATAGGTGTAATTTATAAATTTCCCAATTGTAGAGGTGCATTAAAATATGATCATAGTCTACATACAACATTTTAAGCAAAGCAGTCAATAGCATATTGCTATGAAAAGTAAACAGTTCAGTTTATAATTAGTAATAATCATATAATTCTTAACACTTACCAACCGCAGAGCTGAACGCATTCAGTTGTACAGTTTTACTATATTTACATTTTAAACACATGAAATACAAACTGACATTGTAGCCATTGACCACAAAGTACACATAAAGCAAATTAACGTACAAGTGAATAGTTAAAGAGATATAACTACACTTCAATGTTTATCAAATCAATCAAAATATGTCTATAAAATCTTATAGGATTAGTGGGTTTCGGTATGCAACAAATAAAGCATCAAGTCTAGATGAAACAAGAACATATGAATAATCGGTAACTTAGCTTTCAATATCCAAGTGATATCTTCCAGGTTGTCCAAAAGATCCAACTCAAAGACAGAATGTTTATCAGTTATACACCACCAGGTATTACGTACTATGTAACAGGTAACTTAATCGTGTGTAATAGGTAAAACGTAGTAGGCAAAACGTACCTCTAAAATTAATTATATCAAATCAAAACGAAACCATGAACAGAGATCTTACCTTCAACGAGGTAGCTAATCGCAGAATATAAATATTAACTTTAAGCCATGTGAAATTTAACCAAACACGAGTTCGAGAACAGCTGATGTGTTTCGAAAAGTAAAATAGCATATGATCCCCCCTAAAATAAATAAAGGAGAGCTAACAAAAATTAATATGTAGTTGCACTCTTACCCTGCAGCGATTTCAAATAATTTGTCCTTATAGAAAAAATACCTGTGAGGTTATGTCTAACCCGTTTGGTTAATAGGAGGTTTTTGTTCCAAGTTATTACCGAGCTGGTAGCGTAGTGGTGACACGATCTGCTTAGCATTCGGGAGGTAATGGGTTCGATTCCCGTTGCCGTCTACCTTGTATGAGGTTTTTTCAGGGGGTTTTCCTCAATGTAGCGGCATGGTCACTGCGTATATGCACACCATGTGCGGCTGCTTAGGCGAATGCTGGGGTAGTATTTCCCCCCTCAGAACTTTAACTACGTTCCTTCCGATCCTATCCTGACCACACCCATCCTTAATCCCACCATACACATATACGTAATGTATGTATGTATGCTGGGAATCCATGATTGTGGCTGAAGGAGCTCGGAAAGCTCGTGCAGCCCGCCCTCCCCCTTGGGGAGGGAATGAAATACTTGGCCTTTTCCTTTTTTTTTCCAAGTTATTAATTATTATCGTACCACAATTGTGTTGATGGCTAAGCACGTATTTCCCATACATCCGAGAAAATCGTATGTAATAATTGTTTGTAGATAATCACTACATAATTAGAAAAATGATTTTACAACCGACCTAAATCGATGGGCTAAATTAGTCCAGAAAATTTTCTTTTTCTTTCAGAAAATACAAAACGTCTTTCTTCACCGCACACAACCGGAAGAGCGAGTCCAAGGGGACTTTTAAACCCGGATGTCAACAGCGGTAAACCAGTGACCCCAAATTATAAAGTTGAATACTAACGAATGAGTGGCCATCATCAATTTTACAAATTTCCTACAGAGATTCATTTACTTTAGAAAAATACTATATTGAAGGAAATATTAAAGGATTAAATTACAGAAATTTAGTTACTTTAGAAAAATAGTGCATTTAAGGAAATATTAGAGAAATAATATTAAGCCAATGCTTTTTAACAGGTCGTTCAATTAACAAAATCGTGCAGCGTAGGTAATGAATGTAACACATCTTGTCCCAATATCTAGTCTAAACTTCATTTTTTCTGAAAACCTTAATAGAAATTAGTATTTTGCTTAACTGGACTTCAAAAATTAAATAGACATTTTCGAATATAGGTAATTTATATTAAAATTAATCCCAATATTAACATAGCAGGACATTGCGAGAAAAGGAATAAAATATTAACCGTTTTTATTACACATACTGCAGAAAAAACGAACTTAAAGTTTTTATGGAATTGTTTCTAAATGAAATGTTCCATAATTGTTCTCATGTACATCGTTTCATCGGGTACTGTTTACTTCTAGTACACACCTCTTATAATGGGTACATAACGTATCTGCTATTCTTATTTTACGTTTTTTGTAGTAATGTAAATAGCAAATTGAATATACTTACTGGGTGGTGTACTGCCAGGATGTATTTGTCAAAATTTGTGTATTTTACTGATGACCAGAAATAAAAAAATTCAATGACAAGGATAAGTTAACCGGAATCATGCTGGCTGGAGTGTGCCCATCATCATTTAAGTATGTACATGCGTTTAAAAGATTATCAACTGGTCGTACTAAAACTTACATTATAAAGCCATTATAAAGGATATTTACTGCTTTTTTATGGGTAAAATAGTGTTTATAATTAAAATTTTAGGCACTGTCATTGATGAGTACCAGACAAATTCATAACTGACTACCTCTACAGTGCACAATTTCTTTAACTCGTAAACAATTACTAAACCGGCATAATGTAATTTTCATATATTATAATGACAAATAGCTTTCTTTAGCAAATGAGCAAAAATAAATCAACCGCTGACGTATACGTTCAAGGTAATCAAGTATAAGGTGCAATTTTGCAGCGGAGGACCCAGAGAAAATTAATGCGTTGCAATTCTCTATCTTGTAGAAGTTGATTGGTTTAAAACACCAACACGCACGAAGGAGGAGTCGCCAATATATGGCCACACACGCAGTTGGTGTAATCTAAATTCTTATAGTATTTTCTAAATTATTTAATATGGCGAAAATCTTGATAAACGTATCAATTGACGCAAAATACTAGTTTAGTCTCATTAGTTTGTTATTTTAATCGGTTATTCCAGTTATTTAAACTTTATCTTTTAATTGCTTTTAAATCAATACCTTATTTTTTATTCTTAGTATTTATAGTACATATGTATGTAGTCAGTGATTTATATACAATAAAAAATTCGCCTATATTATCAAAATATGAAATTACGTAAACGGATTGAAATGTCGTTGAAAAGAGGGAGAGAAAATCATTTCCTATCTGTTCGTGACAGGATATTGTCTTAATAAGCGCCGGCGTCACGTTTCTATTTACAGTTTATCGCAAAAGTGTGAATTCTCATATTTGAACTGTACAAAATTTGGCACAAGTCAAATAATGACAAACTGTGTTTTCAGAAGCATGTATCGAAGTCTCGTTTTGTATTCTTAAAGAGTTCGTCATTAACATTAGGTTTTTGTGTGTGTGTTAATGTTAGTTTAGTTTTTTCTTTTTCGCCCTGTAAGGTTATGGTGCAGTGTTCTATTTTTTCGATTTGGTAAGATTTGCTTCAATTTTTTTCAACACATATCTATTTATTTAGTATTCTCACCAAAGTGCATTAATTCAAATTAGAGATATATAAACAAACATAATACATTATTAAACAATCACAGTTACTTATTATCTCTTTGAAAATCTACCCAAATCATTAACAGAAAATCTAAGATATATAGTTAATTGCGTAATGAAATAAAAAAATCTAATGTGGCCAGCCCATAACTTCTTATGCATACATCGTAGTATATTAGTAAGGGTTGACCAGTCGTGATACAAACAAACACTTTAAATGTACAAAACATATGTAATTAACTAAACGTATACACATACGCAAATTCTTGTATTGTGAAAATGTAATATACTATATTCACCCCACCTGCCTAAATTTATTTATTTTTTAAACACTTTTCTCTTAATATAATACAATACACTTAATCTATGGTTTAAGTTCACTTCCATACAACCTATGCTATTCTGTTCAAGTTAGGTATATTAATCTAATACTGACGTTACCTACATCTTCCAACCAATGCTGCAGTAAGAGATATTTCTTCCGTTCAGGCACGGCTACTTACACGAGATGTTTACAATAATTTTCAACGCTTATATCGTTTCATATTAATCACATAAAAGAAACTTACAAAATATTTAATTATCTTTAGAAAGGTGCTTATACTTGCTGCAAGTTTAGACTTCCTAAGATACAAGCAAAATGTACTTTTTTGATTTTTTTAGGGATCGTTTAATAATTAACTATCTGTGATAAAGGACTTTTGGCTATTTTAATAAAGCAATTTTTCAGATATTCACAAATATAGATATTTTAAAATTACCTCTCAATATACACTTTTATCACGTAGCTTTAAGTTATCGTGGCTACACCCACACATACATATACACACACACGCACACACACTCGCACGCACACCACACCACAACACATCACACCACACCTAATTACCCAACACCGCACAACACAGACACAGCTACACACACAGACAGACACCGACACAGACACAGACACAGACACAGACACAGACACAGACACAGCCACAGCCACAGACACAGATACAGACACAGACACACACAGACACACACACACACACACACACACACACACACACACACACACACACACACACACACACACACACACACACACACACGACACACACACACACACACACACACACACACACACACACACACACACACACACAGACATAGACACAGGCACAGACACAGACACACACACACACACACACACACACACACACACACACACAGCAGACACAAGCACATACACAAACACAGTCACAGACACAGTCACAGACACAGACACAGACACAGACACAGACACAGACACAGACACAGACACAGACACAGACACAGACACAGACACAGACACAGACACAGACACAGACACAGGCACAGACACAGACACAGACACACACACACACACACACAGCAGACACAAGCACATACACAAACACAGTCACAGACACAGACACAGACACAGACACAGACACAGACACAGACACAGACACAGACACAGACACAGACACAGACACAGACAGACAGACACAGACACAGACACAGACACAGACACAGACACAGACACAGACACAGACACAGACACAGACACACACACACACACACACACACACACACACACACACACACACACACACACACAGTCACACACACACAGACGCAGACGCAGACGCAGACGCAGACCCAGACGTAGACCCAGACGCAGACGCAGACGCAGACGCAGACGCAGACGCAGACGCAGACGCAGACGCAGACGCAGACGCAGACGCAGACGCAGACGCAGACGCAGACGCAGACACAGACACAGACACAGACACAAACACAGACACTGACACTGACAGACACCGACAGAGACAGAGACAGAGACAGAGACAGAGACAGAGACAGAGATAGAGACAGAGACAGAGACAGAGACACAGACACAGACACAGACCCAGACCCAGACCCAGACCCACACAGACACAGACACAGACACAGACACAGGCACAGACACAGACACAGACACAGACACAGAGACAGACACTGACACAGACACAGACACAGACCCAGTGACAGACTCAGACACAGACACAGACACAGACACAGACACAGACACAGACACAGACACAGACACAGACACAGACACAGACACAGACACAGACACAGACACAGACACTGACACAGACACAGACACAGACACAGACACAGACACAGACACAGACACAGACACAAACACAGACACAGACACAGATACACAGACGAAGACAAAGACACAGGCACAGACACAGACACAGACAGACACAGACACAGACACAGACACAGACACAGACACAGACACAGACAGACACAGACACAGACACAGACACAGACACAGACACAGACACAGACACAGACACAGGCACAGACACAGACACAGACACAGACACAGACAGACACAGACACAGACACAGACACAGACACAGACCCAGACCCAGACCCAGACCCACACAGACACAGACACAGACACAGGCACAGACACAGACACAGACACAGACACAGACACTGACACAGACACAGACACAGACACAGACACAGACACAGACACAGACACAAACACAGACACAGACACAGATACACAGACGAAGACAAAGACACAGACACAGACACAGACACAGACACAGATACAGACACAGACACAGACACAGACACAGACACAGACACAGACACAGACACAGACACAGACACAGACACAGACACAGACACAGATTAGGCACTGTCATTGATGAGTACCAGACAAATTCATAACTGACTACTTCTACAGTGCACAATTTCTTTAACTCGTAAACAATTACTAAACCGGCATAATGTAATTTTCATATATTATAATGACAAATAGCTTTCTTTAGCAAATGAGCAAAAATAAATCAACCGCTGACGTATACGTTCAAGGTAATCAAGTATAAGGTGCAATTTTGCAGCGGAGGACCCAGAGAAAATTAATGCGTTGCAATTCTCTATCTTGTAGAAGTTGATTGGTTTAAAACACCAACACGCACGAAGGAGGAGTCGCCAATATATGGCCACACACGCAGTTGGTGTAATCTAAATTCTTATAGTATTTTCTAAATTATTTAATATGGCGAAAATCTTGATAAACGTATCAATTGACGCAAAATACTAGTTTAGTCTCATTAGTTTGTTATTTTAATAGGTTATTCCAGTTATTTAAACTTTATCTTTTAATTGCTTTTAAATCAATACCTTATTTTTTATTCTTAGTATTTATAGTACATATGTATGTAGTCAGTGATTTATATACAATAAAAATTCGCCTATATTATCAAAATATGAAATTACGTAAACGGATTGAAATCGTTGAAAAGAGGGAGAGAAAATCATTTCCTATCTGTTCGTGACAGGATATTGTCTTAATAAGCGCCGGCGTCACGTTTCTATTTACAGTTTATCGCAAAAGTGTGAATTCTCATATTTGAACTGTACAAAATTTGGCACAAGTCAAATAATGACAAACTGTGTTTTCAGAAGCATGTATCGAAGTCTCGTTTTGTATTCTTAAAGAGTTCGTCATTAACATTAGGTTTTTGTGTGTGTGTTAATGTTAGTTTAGTTTTTTCTTTTTCGCCCTGTAAGGTTATGGTGCAGTGTTCTATTTTTTCGATTTGGTAAGATTTGCTTCAATTTTTTTCAACACATATCTATTTATTTAGTATTCTCACCAAAGTGCATTAATTCAAATTAGAGATATATAAACAAACATAATACATTATTAAACAATCACAGTTACTTATTATCTCTTTGAAAATCTACCCAAATCATTAACAGAAAATCTAAGATATATAGTTAATTGCGTAATGAAATAAAAAATCTAATGTGGCAGCCCATAACTTCTTATGCATACATCGTAGTATATTAGTAAGGGTTGACCAGTCGTGATACAAACAAACACTTTAAATGTACAAAACATATGTAATTAACTAAACGTATACACATACGCAAATTCTTGTATTGTGAAAATGTAATATACTATATTCACCCCACCTGCCTAAATTTATTTATTTTTTAAACACTTTTCTCTTAATATAATACAATACACTTAATCTATGGTTTAAGTTCACTTCCATACAACCTATGCTATTCTGTTCAAGTTAGGTATATTAATCTAATACTGACGTTACCTACATCTTCCAACCAATGCTGCAGTAAGAGATATTTCTTCCGTTCAGGCACGGCTACTTACACGAGATGTTTACAATAATTTTCAACGCTTATATCGTTTCATATTAATCATATAAAAGAAACTTACAAAATATTTAATTATCTTTAGAAAGGTGCTTATACTTGCTACAAGTATAGACTTCCTAAGATACAAGCAAAATGTACTTTTTTGATTTTTTTAGGGATCGTTTAATAATTAACTATCTGTGATAAAGGACTTTTGGCTTTTTTAATAAAGCAATTTTTCAGATATTCACAAATATAGATATTTTAAAATTATCTCTCAATATACACTTTTATCACGTAGCTTTAAGTTATCATGGCTACACCCACACATACATATACACACACACGCACACACACTCGCACGCACACCACACCACACCACATCACACCACACCTAATTACCCAACACCGCAGAACACAGACACAGCTACACACACAGACAGACACAGACACAGACACAGACACAGACACAGACACAGACACAGACACAGACACAGATACAGACACAGACACACAGACACACACCACACACACACACACCCACACACACACACACACACACACACACACACACACACACACACACACACACACACACACACACAGACATAGACACAGGCACAGACACAGACACATACACACACACACACACACACACACACACACACACACACACACAGCAGACACAGCACATACACAAACACAGTCACAGACACAGACACAGACACAGACACAGACACAGACACAGACACAGACACAGACACAGACACAGACACGGACACAGACACAGACACAGGCGCAGACACAGACACAGATACACACACACACACACACACACACACAGCAGACACAAGCCCATACACAAACACAGTCACAGACACAGAGCACAGACACAGACACAGACACAGACACAGACACAGACACAGACACAGACACAGACACAGACACAGACACAGACACAGACACAACACACACACACACACACACACACACACACACACACACACACACACAGACACACACACGACACGACCAGACCCAGACCAGACGCAGACGCAGACGCAGACGCAGACGCAGACGCAGACGCAGACGCAGACGCAGACGCAGACGCAGACGCAGACGCAGACGCAGACGCAGACGCAGACGCAGACGCAGACGCAGACACAGACACAGACACAAACACAGACACTGACACTGACACAGACACAGACACAGGCACAGTCACAGACACAGGCACAGACAGACACAGACACAGACACAGACACAGACACAGACACAGACACAGACACAGACACAGACACAGACACAGACACAGACACAGACACAGACACAGACAGGGACGCAGACACAGACAGACACAGACAGACACCGACAGACACAGACATGCACAGACAGACACAGACACACATAGCCGCAGACAGACACACAGACACACAGACACACAGACACACAGACACACAGACACACAGACACACAGACACACAGACACACAGACAACAGACACACAGACACACAGACACAGCACACAGGCACACAGACACACAGACACACAGACACACAGCACACAGACACACAGACACACAGACACACAGACACACGACACAGACACACAGACACACAGACACTACAGACAGACAGACGACACAGAGACACAGACACACAGACACACAGACACACAGACACACGGACACACGACACACAGACACACAGACACACAGACACACAGAGACACAGACACACAGACACACAGACACAAAGATTTCCTTAACGTTATATAGGATTCAATGAAATAATTTTCAATAAGCAATTCTTGGGCAAATTTGGAGGAAAATTAAGGAATTTCCTTTTTATGTCGGCCACCTCACTGGGTTGAAAATAATTTCCGCGAATTTTCACATCCACTTGTACCATCAAATTTGTTACCTTCTCAATAATACGCTTACGGTAACTTCTATTGTAAATCCGTAAATCCACATACAACCAGGAGTTCCATGATGTTAGTGATACTGTAGGGCCATAAATTTTATAAGAAAACTATAGCGCGAAACGCTAAATATTTAACCTACCTTTCTGCTTTCCTAACGAACAGAGCGAACGCATGTTCTATTCACACTAACGCGAGGCGTAGTGGCCACCTCTAGTCGTTTGAGCTATTAATAACTACGTCCTGACTCTGAGATCTGAGTATCGACTGACAAGAAAAGTCCACCTATACCACCTTCGTGTGATTTTATTATACACATTATTTGATCATCCAATCGGAAATCTACATTTCAATAACCTGAAATATCAAACACAAATAATATAAAGCATATTAACATAAAATATACAAAGCATACTGTATTGTTTTGTGGGAAGCGCTCAGATGGTATGTCTGTTGACGTCGTATTGTAATGTCGATGGGTTTCCAAGAAGAAAGTCCTTAAGCGGATGGTTTTGCTGATGGTTGTGTGGATTGTCCCGTTGTCGCTTGTCTCGTCTACACGTTGCTGTTGCCTCGAAAGGAAAACATAGTTAATCATCATAAATTCCTGCCCAATGAAAGCGTGCTATAATTATGTAGTAAAGGAATGGGATTACTGTATTGTGATACGATGCACAGTATGTAGGAATACGTTTAGGACCGGGAATTGTTAAACATTAATTGATACTGATATACTTATCGGAAGCATTCTGTTTCGTGGGCGTTCCGGAGAGTGTTTGCCTAAAATGACAAGCATCTCTTGACCGTCCATGGGGATTACTCCCTATAAGCCAGTCACAGTTTGCGCCTTTGCTAATTCGGCTGCCACCTACTTATTACAGTAGGGCCTGCGCCAATTCTAAGCCTGCGAAGAAGCTCCGAGTGGCGTCAAATACCAAAGCGAGTGGGGCGTCATTTCATTACCACTGTCAGCCACATTGGCGTAACTAATGCAGGTGCTGTGTAGAAAGGGACCGCTAGCGGCGATGTCGTCTACGGTCGCTGTGGGGTGTAGCGTCGGTCCCGCTTCCAGTGCAAAAAACACGGAAGCCTCGGACATCCCCTAAAGTAAGCCAGGTAATGAACACTGCAGTTTACGCACTTAGATCTGTATATGAGGTTTGGTACATTCACTGTAGAGACACAGTGACACAGCGTGCTGCACCTCTACTGTAATGCTGAAAGTGAAGGAATCCCTGCCACAGGTGACACTGTGATGCCGGATTTCTGCCTCAAGTCTTCTCAGGAGAGACTTAGGAAAACCACGTGCTCTACCTGCTGGATGTTCCTTATGTCCTTTTGTTTTAGCAGCTGGAATAGCATTTGCACGAGCGGTCGTCCTTGTTTGTTCATTCTGAAACAAGAAGTACTATTAGTACAGTGCTCGTGTAGCTCGGTGTAAACGTCTCTCTTAGAGATTTCTTCAGATACTGTCTGTAGAACCATCTTGCACGTACCTGATAGATGTGGTGTCTATCTATATTCAGAAGTAAAGCATGACTTTCGACTAGAAAATCAACTAACAAAATTAAATAAAATATTTACCTTTTTTGGGTTTTTTAATGGTGTATTTTAAATTATACAATCTAAACATTCCGATAACACATACAGTTATCTTCGTCAGTAGTAATGTCTATTAAAATTGTTAAAGATGTTGAAAACAATTTTATCAAAGTTGAAAAATTGAAAAGGATGGGGTATACAGTTTTAAAATACATCTAAAACCATGTTTATTAAAGTAGTGCCTTAGCTTCTCATAATTGGAAATCTAGTCATAATCATTTGCTTTTCTCTTTGCAACAATGTACACATACTCCGAACTAGCAGAGTAGTGGTGACACGACTTGCTTAGCATTCAGGAGGTAATGGGTTCGATTCGCGTCACCGTGCACCTTATCTGAAGTTTTTTCAGGGGATTTTTCTTATACACATGTAGCGACATGGTCACTTCGTGTATGGACACCATATGCGGCTACTTAGGTGAATGCTGGTGTAGTATTTTCCTTCTCAGAGCCCTAACTCCGTTCCTTTCGGTCCTATCCTGATTACACCCATCCTTAATCCCACAATATATACGTAATGTATGTATGTATGCTGGGAATCCATTATTGTGGCTGAAGGGGCTTGGAAAACTCAAGCAGCCCGTCCTCTCCCTTGGGGTGGAATGAAATACGTGGCCTTTTCCTTTTTTACATATTCCACTTTTTACTTTAGGAATTTGTGTTTTATGCGTTTACAGTTTAATACGTTTCATTACACAAAGGTATCCAAAACTTAGTTTTAGTAGATCAAAATTGATAGTGCATATCATGATCTGTAAAATATTTTTAAACGGTACTACGATATTAGGTCTAGGAACAATACGTCTGATATACATGTAAAATTGCTAAATATGATGAAATTTTATCAAAACAATTAGCAGGAACCACGTTATCATTTTTACTTACTTATATTTGTCTACTAATAAAGATATAAAAATTCCATGCATACCTAAGATATAATAAACAAAGCCATGATTCAAAAACTATTTATCTTTGTATACCTCCAAATTTCTACAGAATGAGCTCAAAATTGAAAATAGCACAAACTGGAATAAAGCAGTTAATATAATTATGTAACCCTTGTTGAAGCATGAGTAACTTTAAACTTTCATCAACATCAAAATCAAGGTTTTTAAGAGGTACACAGATGACAAACTCTATACAAATGAGAGGAAAAAAGGTTAAAGGAGTATTTACATTTTGATGCAATCTTCTACTTTGATGAGCATTTATGGTATTCTCTAAAAGAAGCAATTTACGGCAATTTTGAAGGTTTGATTAACTATTGTGAATCTGCGATGAAAATCACAAAATAACAAGTGCATATTGCATCGGGGAAAGACTTTATGTTAAGAGGCCTATTTAGGTTGGAATTAGTTGGGTAGAAACTGACCGTAAGTTTTAGGTCAACGTGGGCTATCATAAAAATACTATGGTGTAAAGCAACTGACACAAAACAAAATTATTATAATTTTAGTTGTACCTGCATCAAGAATTTGTTTATAAAGCTACTTGTAGTTATTTATCAAAAAGGAATTCGCTGGTAGGCATATTTTTTATTTTCAGTTTCCTTAGAAAATAAAGCAAAGTGTTGGACAATGGACGCTATCATTTTTATTGATCCATTGTAACTTACGCATGGATCAAATAGAAATTACTTGCTCGTACGAGATCTCTGGGTCTTTATTTCGGTTTCTTTGTTTGGGGATTCCTAAATAATAAAGCGATCACTCCACAACTAAATCAACAGAATCATTCCTCAAATGCTAAAATCAGTGAAAAACATTATTCCTCAAAGTTATAGTTTTTATTTTTAAAACTTGTTACGGTAGTTTTTTATGATTATTGCTTCTTACGCTCTGGATTTTATACTACCTTTTGAAGGGATTGAGTTAAAGAGTTCAATCAAAATCGTGCTCAAATCTTCTACTAGAACTATTTTTTTATAGATAAATAGGTTTTTGAAAATCTAAAGATGGCACTACGGGGATCATAAACTAAATTTTTTTAATTACCAGGGAATGTCATGTTACCTCATTTTAAAGGTATTTTAATTAATACTCTACATACTCCTCTTGAAAATTTGAAAGTCCAATTATCCGTTGCGTTTTTAATGAACAATGTGCAAATCAGATTCCAGTCGCCCGTTACATGTCTATTGTTTTGTCAAAAAAAAAAAAATTATTTGAAGTGTCTGTCATTGTTAAGCTCTTTTAACAGTTAATTGTCCAAAGTAGTTTGTTGTCAGATTGCCTAAAAGATCAAAAATGAGAACACCTTCTAATGATTGAAGGCTAACAGTGAAAAATGTCATAATCAAAGAGCAAATTTAACAAAAATCAAATTATAATGTAAGTGCTAAAGTTGTAAATAGCTTTGTTAAAAATTGTAAAGGATATTTTACAGTGAGAACACAATTTAGTACGTTTACTATAATTTTAATTTCAACTACATATGTTAAATTATAGTGCTGTGGTAACATAACATATAATTAGTAAAGCATTTATTTTAAGGTCTAGGAAAAAACACATAAAAAAAAACCTAGACATACCAAAAGCTAAAATTAAAATTAAGACGTACCGTTGTGTCTTTTTTTAATCATAAAGTGCCAAAATCTGTTTAAACCTTCTCGCATTGAAGTTATTAGGATGTTTATATATATATATATATATATATATATATATATATATATATATATGGGTTCTTGAGGAGCATATTCCAAAATTATTTTTGAATATACAGGGTGGCACAAAAATAAAGTACATATCAAAGCTATATTTTTTCTTATGGAACACCCTATAATTTTTTATATTTTTAGACACTATAGACCAAATAAAGGTAAGTTTCTGTTACACTAAAATTGATCGTTTCTGAGGAATTTTGAGAAATATAAAAATACATATTGTAATTTAAAAATTGCTTACACCCTGTAACATAGAACGAGCTGCTCAAAATTAAATCTACTGGTTAGCTGAAAGGTTAAGGTATACTACCATGTAAAAGTTTTATTTCAAAATTATACAGAATGGTGAAAAAAGTTGCTCCAAAGTTTAGGCACACATTTTATTGAATAACTTCTTAAAGTTAAATGGAACACCCCGTATTTAGTGGCTTATTTCGACGCAGAATTATATTCCCTTTAAAACTATATTAGGGTTGCCTATACCTATCTCTTATGCTTTTTACGCAAACGGCGTTTTTATATTTTACTTATGAATAATTTCTTTATCGTAAATGTATTGTAATGAAAATCTAAAAAGCATTTTTTAAAAGCATTTTATTGAACGGTTAACAAACTTAAATAGTAAAAGAATTATTATTTTAATAAATTTTCAAAGTTGTGTCCATTATTCTCAATACATAAGCGAATTCTTTTTCGAAATGATTGCTAAACCCTGGATAACATATTTGGCGTTATGGAACGAAATGCTTCTCTTATTCGTACTTTCATATCGTTAGGTGTCGTTGGAGGTGTACTGTAAACAATATTTTTAATATATCCCCATACAAAATAGTCGAGACTTGTTAGGTCCGGAGACCTGGCTGGCCAGTCCTGTGGACCTACTCGTCCTATCCATCTATTGTGATATTTTCCATCTAATTCATTCCTAACACGTCTATCAAAGTGTGCAGGAGCACCATCTAGCTGCATCCACATTCGTCGACGAATATTAAGCGGAATAGTTTCCAATAGTATAGGCAAATTGTTCCTAGTAAATCTAAGAAACATGGCGCCGTTTAAGAGGCCATCAAAAAAGTATGGACCTACCATTTGCATTCCGATTACTCCACCCCACACGTTAACACACCATCTGTGCTAGTGATCTAGGATTCTAAAAATATTATGATTTTCGTCACTGTAGTAGTGAAAGTTATGTCTATTAACTAATCCGTTGGCGTCACTGTCAAATCATTTTTTTCGAAATAATTAACGCCATCTTGTCCAAAGCCTACTATTATTTAAAAAAATAGTAGGATAGGTATAGCAGATAAAAAGTAAAATATAAAAACGCCGTTTGCGTAAAAAGCATAAGAGATAGGCATAGGGAACCCTAATATAGTTTTAAATAGAATCTAATTCTGCGTCGAAATAAGCCACTAAATACGGGGTGTTCCAGTTAACTTTAAGAAGTTATTCAATAAAATGTGTGCCTAAACTTTGGGGCAACTTTTTTCACCATTCTGTATAGTTTTGAAATAAAACTTTTATATGGTAGTATACCTTAACCTTTCAGCTAACCAGTAGATTTAATTTTGAGTAGCTCGTTCTATGTTACAGGGTGTAAGCAATTTTTAAATTACAATATGTAGTTTTAGGTATAGGAAGTGTAACAGAAACTTGCCTTTATTTGGTCTTTATTTTTAGACACTATAGACTCTATAGTGTCTAAAAATATAAAAAATTATTGGGTGTTCCATAAGAAAAAATATAACTTTCATATGTACTTTATTTTTGTGCCACCCTGTATATTCAAACATCATTTTGGAATATGCTCTTTAAGAACCCACATATGACTGCGCTAAAAATTATTTCCCAACCCTTTTCATTTCTCGTAGAAAAACCGAAGCGAATGTGGTGGGCCACCCGGTATATATATATATATATATATATATATATATATATATATATATATATATATATTATATATGTATATAGGTGTTCCACGTAGACCTTCAATTAGACGTTTCTAGAGTATTGCGTATATTAGAATTCTGAAAATTTTTATACTGGGGTTTTTCGCAATTTCCAATCGATTAAAAGTATTGTCATTGTTGTGCGACTTACGGTTCTACCGAATGTCGACATCAACTCGCTTATTTCAAATAGAATGCGCCATTTTTTATTTTATTTTCAGATTGTACTTCAAATTTAAGGGTAACTTTCATTAGCATACCCTATCCTTATATTTAATAGTTTTGGAGATATCTTGAGTTTTCACAAAAATTATCAAAAAAACTTAGTTTCATTTACTCCGTCATGTCTCCGTTAGTTTATCACCTAGGAAGTTCAAATTTTAATAGAATAATCACGAAATATAGTTGAATATCTGGGATATAAGAAAGCTAGCTTGATTTACACAGGGTGCCTAAAATCACTGCCAATTGTGACAAATTAAAAATCGCTTATTACAAATGGAACACCCTGTGTTTTATTTTGCCAATCCACGCATTTTTTAATTCCTTTTCGATTGGTATTTGCATTCCCTATACATAAATATTACGGATTTGAAGATGTTTGGATATTATTGCGGTCACCAAAATAATGGGGTGGTTCGCTGTCAGGGTGGCTTTGAAACCAAACCTCTAAGTGTCACTTAAATGTCATTAATTATTTAACATAGCTTGGTGAGATATATTAAAAAAATAAGGTGATCAATAAAATATTGCACCGAAGTGTATTATTTTCATAATGAAAATAAAAACCAAGCAGTATTTTTAGGAAAAATGAAATTTTTCAAATTTGTAATAATTCATACAAGTTAATACAAAACGCATTTATTCTAAATATCAACAATATTGAACAATAATAACGTAAAAATGTATTTAACATAAGTGGGACTTAAATTTAATTATCATTTATGGAGAGTACAATCGAATTGTTAGAGCAACATAATGCGTATTTGAAGAGAGACATCCGGAGAAACTAAAGAACATATCTTTCCATCTATCCACATGCATCAATTAGAGACGGCAGAGGAAACTTATACCTATTAGGAACTATTTAAAGAGTGGTTTGAGGAGGCGATGATCTATTTTAATTTTACAATAAATGTTCGAAATTAGCACCGTTTACTTCCAGACATTTTGCAACCCTTATTTTGACATTACTAGTAGTTCGGGAAATGTATTGCGGCTCTATTCAATTAAAGGCATGCAATATCATATTTTCCTTAGTAGTGGGTGGTTCCTGATAAACCTTGCTTTTAATACATCCCCAGATGCTAAAATATAATGATGTTAGGTCCTTCGAACGGGCCGGTCAACGATGAGGGCCGATGTTTGATATCCATCTGTCCTGGAAAGTATCGTGGAGAAGATCGTTTACTATCCTCGTGTTGTGAGGTGGGAGCTCTTGTTGGTACCATACTTCAGCAGCTTCGTCAGACGCAAGTTATTCATAGCTCCTATTAGTAGTAAGGGGCATTGACGCCATCTTGGATTTTGACGTCACAAGCCCGCCCACGTGGGAGGTCGGTTTTCCACCCTTATTTTTGCACGCTCACGTGTGAGCCCTGATTTTCAACCCTTATTTTTACACGCTTACGTGCGAGACCGGATTTTTCACTATTTTTACCCGCGTACGTGCGAGACCGGATTTTCCACCCTTATTTTGCAGTCCACGTGTGAGACCGTGTTTTCAACCCTTATTTTTGCACATCCACGTGTGAGACCGGATTTTCAACCCTTATTTTTACACATTACGTGTGAGACAGGATTTTCACCCTTATTTTTACACGCTTACGTAGGACGTATTTTTCCACCCTTATTTTTGCACATCCACGTGTGAGACCGCATTTTCAACCCTATTTTACACACCACGTGTGAGACCGTATTTTCAACCCTAATTATATCGCTTACGTGAAGGACTGTATTACCTTATTTTATTATTCTTTTGGGGTTAAACCTTATGGCTGTATTAAGGACCTTTTGACACCTAGGACTTTTGCTAACGGTAGGACAGGGGTTGGGGTATGGCTTGGCTTAGAACTGTATTTAGGGTTGGAGCTTAGGGTGGGGCTGGTCTAGGGTTAATCTTAGGGTTATTTGGTGGTATTAAGGCCCTTCTGGTTGTAACCCTGGAGGTCAGGCAATTGTGCTCAAACTGTGTCTTGTAAGATATGCTCTCTCTCTCTCTCTCTCGTTCTCTCTCTCTCTCTCGTTCTCTCTCGTTCTCTCTCGTCTCTCTCGTTCTCTCTCGTTCTCTCTCGTTCTCTCTCTCTCTCTCTCGTTCTCGTTCTCTCGTTCTCTCTCGTTCTCTCGTTCTCTCTCGTTCTCTCTCGTTCTCTCTCGTTCTCTCTCGTTCTCTTCTCTCTCGTTCTCTCTCGTTCTCTCTCGTTCTCTCTCGTTCTCTCTCGTTCTCTCATTCTCTCGCTTCACATAAGCACGGACACTCAATACTCAAACACACAAAACAAAAAACACAAAAACGAATCAAGGTTAAGAACTGGAGTAAATAAAATAATTCTACTATTTTATCTGTTTTATTCTTTATATCCAAATGGAAGAGTATCAAAATTTTCTATTCTACGTCGCTTAGAGTAACTTATCCTATACTGCTTAGATTCAGGTCTACTTATCACATTATAACAACTATCTCTAACAATTTTAATGGAATTTATACAAACTTTTTCAGTGTCATTATTAACAAGTATTAATATCTACCTAATACTATAATTCTGATATGGATGGTTGTTTTAAATGTAATTTGTAATAAAATTTTATTATAAAACGAATTAGCTTTAAATTGTTTTTACACCTCCTTTTAATCACCGGTTTTAACCTTCTACATGCATAAACTTTCAACTTATACACGAGGTAATAATGACCTTCATGGGATTTATATAATCATTGTACTGCATTTATTTAACTCGAGCTCATATCAACTTATTAACACTTCATTTGATGGCATTATCAACGAGTTAGGGTTATCTTGTAGATCATTTTTCTTGTTGCGTCAGCTCGGGCCTTGAATTAGTGATTAGGTCTTTTCAATGACACCGCAGACCATAAAAAATGTATATTTGAGTTTACATGCATTCATCATGCTAAGAAAAAATTTATTAAAAATATTTCAATTAATACATTGATACGAGATTACAATAGCATACTTATTTTACCTTGAGAAACAGTATTGAGCGTGTTATATATGTAATTTTAACGGAGTTTATACAAACTTTTTCAGTACCATTATTAACAGATATTAATGTTTACCTAATACTATAATTCTGATATGGATGGTTGTTTTAAATGTAATTTGTAATAAGAATTTTATTATAAACGAATTGGCTTTAAAATGTTTTTTACACTTCCTTTTAATCACTGGTTTTAACCTTCTACTTGCATAAACTTTCAACTTATACACGAAGTAATAATGACCTTCACAAGGTTTATATAATCATTGTACTGCATTTTATTTAACTCGAGCTCATGTAAAGTTATAAACGCTTTATTTTAATGGAATTATCAGCTGTTCCTAAATGCAAGGTCATGAAAACACACCGAGGTAGTATTTCGAAATGTTTATCTAGTGGACTTCTGTAAATGCATCATACAATTAAAAGAAAGCAACGCCCTTGATATTAACAAGATGATTAACACCTCTGATTTAAAACGTAATTATGAGAATCACACCGGTCAGAATAGGCTTTTGATAGTAATCTTTAAATACATTTTTTATTGTTATATTTCAGAATTTATATGAGTATAGTTAAAATTGTTTTTCCAATGAAGTTAAACGACTGATCTAGTTTAACAATAAATGTTTTACACCGTAATGAATAAACGCTTAGGTAAAATAAAAATAAGGTTATTACATTTTCATTAAGGATGATTTTCTGGTACAAACTGTTATTACCTAACTTTACCTTCAGGTCATTCGAGGATAAAATATCATACTTATTTTACCTTGAGAAACAAGTTGGCGTTGTTAGCCTTTGAGCTAGTCATTGGTTTTGAAGGCGACCTTGAAGTCGGCTGTAAGTCCATTTTGAAGTTAGCCTTGAAGCTAGTTATGAAACTTACTTTACAACAGCATACTTATTCTACATTGAGGAGACCTATGAGCAACAAGTTGGCCTTGAAGTTAATTAGTCATAAGTTTTGAAGACTACCGTGAAGTTATCCTTGTGAATTTTAATGGCTTAATTTGACCTTTGACCCTGTAAAATACTATAAAAGCGTACGCTTGGTTTAGTTAATTTAGTTCTGTTTTGAAGAGCCTAGCTATGGAATCTTTCTCAGTTAATCATATTTTGAGATTATTCAGTGCTGGTGTGTTAACCGACGAGGGTTTGAAAAACGCGTATAATATCATCACTTATAAAATGTTGTGTGAAAATGACACTATCCATTCGATAGATGTTTATAATGATTTTGTTGAAGCTGTACAACAAGCGGGTGGAATGTAAGTATATATTTTGTTTTATTTTAAAGATTTTAATTATTATTTTTATAGACCTGCTCAGATAAATCTAGAGGAGGTGTTTGATGAGAATATGGAAACTTCCGCTGTGGAGGATTTGATAACGGTATGTCTTTTTTTAATTTTATTGTATTACTGAACGAGCACATTACAGCAGAACCAATCGGGCTCAGGTTCCCAGCAACAGGCCGGCCACCCTCAAGGTTCAACCATATTAATATAATTGGGGAATCAAATAGTAAGTTTATTAAAAATTCAATACCACATGTAAAACGCTACGGTTTAACTTCAATGACGATACGTGCAAGGATAATCCCCTAACGTGGCTACAGGTAAAATATACCATTTACTAAAAATTTATCTAATACATATTTTACAGAATGCATTCCAAGAACTGTACTCATATATTGTAAAGGATGCGGCTCCTTCAGACCGTGTAGGGATAACACTAAGAACCCGAACTTCCCGATAAACCAGTTGGCTTGTCGTTCAGAAGAGTGGACCAGTTGTCGGTGAAAGTGATAATGTCGCTGCTGGAAAAGGTAATGCAGAGTAACGCTAGTTTTTCTCAAGTGACTTGTTAGCTTTAAACGTTGATAGAGTGGTTGTGCCTGTAGGCTATGGACGCAAAAACTTGACAGGGTTAAAATTTGCAGATTTCTGTAAAGCGAAAACCAAGGGTTTATTGTTGTACCATCGACAATTAACGAAAATAATTGTTTAGCTCGCGCGCTAGTCATTGCTATTGCGTTTAGAAATAACGATACACTGCGAAGTAGCCTGGTATTGGGTTATCCATTACTTCAAGAACGAGCTATACAGCTTTGCCAAGACAGCGGGGTAGATCTTAGCCGGGGTGGTAGCTACGAGCATATTCAGGCATTTCAAAATCATTTAGATTCATATACCATTGTAGTTTATAATTCGCGTATAGGTGATTCAGTTTATTTTGAGGGTCCTAGGGAACCAGCTAGAGTAGTTTTAAATTTAATATTAGAAGACGAGCACTATAACGTTATTATTAGTCTCACGTCAGCATTTACTTGCGGTTATTACTGCGAACATTGTAGAAAACGCTGTAATGACAAAAGGAAACATATGAAATGTATGTACCAGTGCCCAGCGTGTCATCAGAAACCACCTTGTTCTACTGAAAACCCAAAAATTACTTGCAGTGATTGCAGGAGATTTTTACGGACAGGATTGTCTTAAAACCACAAGGACGCTAAAATATGTGAAAAACTGCGCAGATGTTAAAATGTCTTAAAACCCATGAAGTAAAGGTAAGCATAGATGCGGATACAGCTACTGCCCCACGTGCCAGAGCGAAAACCTATCGGTCATCTTTGCTACATGGCCGTTAACAAGCTCGACGTGACAGTACTAATGGTAAACCATCTATGTTTATCTTTTACGATTTGGAGTGTATGCAAGAAAAAGTGTGTGAGGGAACGAATGATAGGTTTCTGCATGAGCCCAATCTATGCGTGGCCGCGAATGTTTGCTCTGTCTGTATCAAACACGTTGACAATTTAGATGAGGGATGTTCAATATGTAGTAAAGAGTGCACATTTTCAGGAAAACCCTGTTGATTCGTTTCTGTCATATGTTGCCGAGCGAGCAAGAAAGTTTAAAGTTACATGCATTGCGCATAACATGAAGGGGTACGATGGGTGTTTTGTGCTTAGATGCATGCTGACTAAGAATAATCAGTGGAGACCTAATGTCATCTGCAACGGGTTAAAGCTAATTTCCATTCAATGTGACGATATTAGATTCATTGACTCTCTTAATTTCATACCGTCACCGCTCTCGGCATTTCCGAAAACCTTCAATTTCCCCGAGTCAAGGGTTATTTCCCATATCTGTTCAACTCATCCGTGAACCAGAATTACGAGGGTCCTTTGCCAGCACTGGAATATTATTGTGCAGATCAGATGTCAGCGGGTGATCGACAAAAACTCTTAGACTGGCACACGGCCCAGAGTAATTATGTTTTTAAGATGAGTGAGGAGATTGTGAAATACTGCCTGATGGATGTTAAGATCCTCGTTAAAGGTTGCATTAGCTTCTGGTCCACCTTCACGACCCAGAATAAAGTCGATCCGTTCGAGGAGGCGACCACTATTGCTAGCGCTTGCAACAGGGTGTTTCGCAGACGTTTCCTCAAAGAAAATACAATAGGGCTCATTCCGAAAGGCGGTTATAGACGTGCCGACAACCAATCCAAAATCGCGATCCGGTGGTTACGTTGGGTGGAGCATTCTCAGCAAGTAACCATACAACACGCAGGAAAATCTCGCGAGTTTAGAATACCTGAAGGTATTAAGGTTGACGGGTATTGCGCCGAGTCAAATACCGTTTTTGAATTTCTTGGCTGTTACTGGCACGGGTGCGAGGAATGTTTCCCCAATCAGGCCAACATGGACCCTAAACTGGGTGTAAGTACCTCTATGCTTGCACGGAATGAGAACACGGTGGCGCGGTCCCTATTTATACGCGAGCGCGGGTATAATTTAGTCGAGATGCGCGAATGCGATTTTAAAAAACAAATACTCGTTAACGACGAATTGAGAACGTTTATTCGAGGTTTAGGTCATCAAGATGACGAGCCCTTAAACCCACGTGACGCGTTTTACGGAGGTCGCACTAATGCTAGTAAGCTTTATCACGAATGTGACGGTATACTGAGAAAATAATGTATTATGACGTGTGCTCATTATACCCATTTGTAAATAAATACTGTAAATATCCTATAGGTCATCCAAAAATTCATGTAGGGCTAGATTGTAAGAACATTTCATTAGACACGGTGGAGGGTTTAGTTAAATGCAGAGTACTACCGCCCTCTAATCTCTACCATCCTGTTCTACCTTTAAAATGCACGGCAAACTGATGTTTGTGTTGTGTAAGACGTGCGGCGTTGAATTAAATCAGGGCTTGTGGACATAGTGAAGCCGAGCGCAGTTTCGTTGGAACGTTTGTAGCTGACGAACTTCGTAAGGCTATCTCTAAAAACTATAAAGTTTTAAATGTTTTCGAAATTTGGGAATACGAGGTAACCACGTGACAGAGCAACTAAACAGGGTGGGTTATTTAGCGGTTACATAGATAATTTCCTGAAACTAAAACAGGAATGTTCAGGGTGGCCTAGCCACTGCGCGTCAGAAATCGAGAAAACTCAGTACGTGACAGAGTATTATGAGAAAGAGGGATTCAGTTAGACGCTAATAATATTAAGAAAACCCCGGTTTAAGGTACCTAGCCAAACTTATGCTGAATTCTTTTGGGGTAAGTTTGGTCAACGAGAATTTAACCCAGTGCAGTATTGTATCTGAACCAAAGGACTTTTTCAAATTGTTTACCGATCCATTGGTTCAGTACAATCCATAATATATTACCTATTAACGATAACGTTGTGATGGTGAATTGGGATAGACCGGAGGAGAGGTGAATCACAAAAACAATTAATGTATCCATAGCCGCATACACGACAGCTCATGCCCGTTTAGAGCTATACAGTTACTTAGAGAAACTAGACCGACGTGTTCTGTATTACGACACAGACAGCGTGATATTTGTCGCAAAACCCGGCGACTGGAACCCAGCATGTGGGATTTCCTTGGCCAAATGACCGACGAGCTGGAGACGTACGGTGATGGGAGCTATATAGCCGAATTTGTTAGTGCCGGACCTAAAAACTATAGTTATAATGTGTTTTCTACCTGTGACAAAACAATTAAATCCGTGTGTAAAGTCAAGGGCATTACCTTAAACTATAAGAACTCGCGCGTTATAAACTTTGATGCGATGAAAGATATGGTACTTAGTAATAGTAAAGACTCTTTGTTTGTATACAATGACAGAAAATTGTTAGAGATAGTTGTTATAATGTGATAAGTAGACCTGAATCTAAGCAGTATAGGATAAGTTACTCTAAGCGACGTAGAATAGAAAATTTTGATACTCTTCCATTTGGATATAAAGAATAAAACAGATAAAATAGTAGAATTATTTTATTTACTCCAGTTCTAACCTTGATTCGTTTTGTGTTTTTGTTTTGTGTGTTTGAGTATTGAGTGTCCGTAGCTTAGGAGAATGAGAGAGAACGAGAGAGAACGAGAGAGAACGAGAGAGAACGAGAGAGAGACGAGAGAGAGAGAGAGAACGAGAGAGAACGAGAGAGAACGAGAGAGAACGAGAGAGAACGAGAGAGAACGAGAGAACGAGAAGAGAGAGAACGAGAGAGAAGAGAGAGAACGAGAGACGAGAGAGAGAACGAGAGAGAACGAGAGAGAACGAGAAGAGAGAACGAGAGAGAGAGAACGAGAGAGAGAGAGAGAGAACGAGAGAGAAGAGAGAGAACAGAGAGAGAGAAGAGAACGAGAGAGAACGAGAGAGAACGAGAGAGAACGAGAGAGAACGAGAGAGAACGAGAGAACGAGAGAGAGACGAGAGAGAACGAGAGAACGAGAGAGAAGAGAGAGAACGAGAGAGAACGAGAGAGAACGAGAGAGAACGAGAGAGAACGAGAGAGAAGAGAGAGAACGAGAGAGAACGAGAGAGAACGAGAGAACGAGAGAGAACGAGAGAGAGAGAGAACGAGAGAGAACGAGAGAGAACGAGAGAGAACGAGAGAGAACGAGAGAGAACGAGAGAGAACGAGAGAAGAGAGAAGAGAGAGAAGACGAGAGAGAACGAGAGAGAACGAGAGAACGAGAGAAACGAGAGAGAACGAGAGAGAACGAGAGAGAACGAGAGAGAAGAGAGAAGAGAGAGAAGAGAGAGAACGAAGAGAGAAGAGAGAGAACGAGAGAACAGAGAGAACGAGAGAGAACTGAGAGAGAACGAAGAGAAGAGAGAGAAGAGAGAGAAGAGACGAGAAGAGAGAGAAGAGAGAACGAGAGAATATGAGAGAGAACGAGTAGAGAAAGAGATGAACGAGAGAGAACGGAGAGAAGAGCAGAGAACGAGAGAACGAGAGAGAAACCGCAGAGAGAGTAAGAGAGTGAAATCTCTAAGACACGTGTGAGCACAAGAGATAGGGTTAAACGAGAACGAGGAAACAAAACAAGATGAACAGACAGCCATACTATACAGAATCAGTTCCTAGCAAAATCTGCCTAGGGTTAGCAAAATCAGGGCTCAATACAGCGTCAAATAACTAAGATTAACTAGACGCCCACTGGAAGTCCAATAAAATACAGTTCTGAAAATCAGATACCCAATCCTTTACTGTTAGCATATAATTAGGTTGTAAATAGGTCTTAATATTAACTAAGTTAACTCCCAAAAGAATAGATCAAAAATAAGGTTAATACGTCCTCACGTAAGCGAAAATATAGGGTTGAAAATACTGTCTCACACGTGGTGTAAAAATAGTTGAAAATGCGGTCTCACACGTGGATGTGCAAAAATAAGGGTGGAAAATACGTCCTACACGTAAGCGTGTAAAAATAAGGTGGAAAATCCTGTCTCACACGTGAGTGTAAAAATAAGTTGAAAATCCGGTCTCACACGTGGATGTGCAAAAATAAGGGTTGAAAAACGGTCTCACACGTGGACGGCAAAAATAAGGTGGAAAATCCGGTCTCACGTACGCGGGTAAAAATAGGGGTGAAAATCCGGTCTCGCACGTAAGCGTGTAAAAATAAGGGTTGAAAATCAGGGCTCACACGTGAGCGTGCAAAAATAAGGTGGAAAACCGACCTCCACGTGGGCGGGCTTGTGACGTCAAAATCCAAGATGGCGTCAAGTGCCCCTTACTCCTATTATTACTTGTTGTAGAATATCAAGATACCCAATACCTATTAATATTACATGTAATTAGTTTTTTTATATAGATTTATTTAACTAATTCCAATCATAAAGAGAAAGATAAAGAGATATGCGTTCAATAGTTATATTACGACAAATCTCATATTTTCAAATTTAATTACTGTGAATCGAGAAAATGCATTGAAAATTTTAGGAAAAAAATACCAGGAAAAAGTTGCTATACACTTCAAATCATCGAATATGACTTTATTATAAATTTATACCTGTTAGATTTTCGTCATAAATTTGTATGCCAAAAATTCTATTGTCCTTCACGGAGCAAAAGACGTTAAAACTCCAACTGTCTTGGAAACAACGTTCTCTAGTTATATGAGGATTTTCGTCAGACCAAAAATGACTATTGTCCGATTAAACAATCCATTTCTTGAAAATTTGGCCTCATAACACCATATAGTTTTCGTTCTCTTGAGTTTTCACAAGAAACCATTCACAAAACTCTACATGTCGGAGTAAATCATCAGGTTGCAAATGATGGACTAAGTAGAATGAAAAGGATTTCCATTTATTTTTCTTCAAAATTCTGTAGATAGTTCCTAATGAGAGACGTAAATTTCATCTGCATGTCGATAGGCGGTAAAAAATGCCAAAACATTTATTTCATTCTCTTCGTTGTCCAATAGTGGCTTAACTCTGTTAATCTTGGGAGAAACATTCCATTTTCAGAACAATTGTTCAAAAGTCTTCTAACCATATCATGACTTGGTCTATGTTTATCTGTAAATCTCTCTGCAAATACACGACATGTTCTGCTAACAATTCGATTTCATTCTCCATAAATCATAATTAAATTTAAAAACTCATTATTAGTATATCCAGAGTGTGCCATTATTATTAAAAACACTCATTATTGCAAACTTTAAATAAGTAACATTACTTTACAGCCATGACAAAAACTTTACTAAACAATTAATGACATTTAAGTGACGTTTAAGGGTTTGGTTTCAAAGCCACCCTGACAGTTACGCACCCCATTATTTTAGTGACCGCAATAATATCCAAATATCATCAAATCCGTAATATTTAGGTATAGGGAATGCAAATACCAATCGAAAAGGAATTAAAAATACGTGGATTGGCACTATAAAACACAGGGTGTTCCATTTAAAGCAAACGAGTTATTTGATTTTTAATCTGTCAAAATTGGTACAGTAATTTTAGGGACCCTGTGTAAATCAAGCTAGCTTCCTTATATCTCAGATATTCGATTATATTTCGTAATTTATCTATTAAAATTTGAACTTCCTAGGTGAAAAATTAACGGAGATATGACAGAGTAAATGAAACTAAGTTTCTCGATAATTTTTGCAAGATATCTCGAAAACTATTAAAGATAACGATAGGGTATGCTAATAAAAGTTACCCTTAAATTTGACGTAGAATCTGAAAATGAAATAAAAAATGGCACATTCCATTTGAAATAAGCGAGTTGACGTCGACTTCCGGTAGAACCGGAAGTCACACAACAATGACATAATTTTTAATCGTTTGGAAATTGGGAAAAACCCCAGTATACAAATTTTCAGAATTCTAATATGTGCAGTGCTCTAGAAACGTCTAATTGAAAGTCTACGTGGAATACCCTACATATATATATATATATATATATATATATATATATATATATATATATATATATATATATATACTCAACAGCTTCACGTTGTGAACGAACATAATAATGCCTTTGTCTTGACAATATTTCCATATTTTCACATTGAATGACATGATTTAAATTATTTCAAACGTGCTTAGCTACCGCTGATGTCTCTAGTTGACCTAATGTACAAAATCTCATACGTTCTTCCCGTCTTGTATCAAAGCTTCGTTTTGTGGTTCTACTTAAATGTTCTTTAATTTTTCTTGTAGGTTTAAAACAGTTTTCATGCCATGATTAATTAGGATTTTTTCAATTCTACCTGTAACATTAATTATAAAAGCAGTACTAACATTAAACACTGGTTTTGTTTATGGTTATGTCTATCAGGTGTAGTAACATTATTAATATCATTAATTGGATATCCATTGGCTTATAGCGAGCTTATAGCGATTTTATTAGGTATTTACATTAATCTTTCAAAAATTCAGGATCACAAAGTCGTTTTTCTCGATCCACTAAGCATTTAATTACAAGTAATTTTTTGACGTGAATGGTGGTCTGATAATTTATGAAGGTATCTATCAGTGTGTGGTGGCTTTCTGTAAACCTTAAAAGATAGTGAATTATTAATTATAGATATTAGTATGCCAAGAAATGGTAAACCTCCATTAGTTTCCTTTTCCAATGTAAACTGGATGCTAGGATGTATACCATTTATAAAAATTAAAAATTCATGTTGTGCTTCTTGTTAATGCTTCCAAATAACAAATGTTTTTTTTTAAATAGAACTTGTACCTGCTCAACAATACACATTGTTATACAAGGTATTTTTAACAACTGATACTTAATAGGATGAAATAATAAGAATGGTAATTAATAACCACTTGAAGTAAAAACTACGGTTAACAGTCACCTTTACTTATCAGATTGATCACTAAATATATTTAAATGTTGTTAGGTATTTGTTCCTCACCACTATCACTTTCGTATATGTCTTGGGGTAGCTTGCGTTTTAGGCGTGTCTGAATATTTCTTCGTCTTTGCTTGTAAGAGGTGGCACCACTGCAGGTGATAAGGTTGTTATGAAAGGTTGTGGTCAACTTTGAGATGTGTTCCTTGATTGTAGGTAGGCCTAGTTCGTAGTGGAGCTGGTTTCTGATAAGGTAGCGCTGACGTGCATTCGAAGAATTTTGTTTTGTACGGTCTGGATTCGGTTCAAATTGCTTTTTGAAGTGTTAGCCCATATCATACACCCGTAAAGAACGTATTAATGATTTATACAGCAAAGTCGTACAGTCGATTCTCATGGAGGAGGTTCTCTTGATGATTGGATAAAGTTGGATGAGTCGAGGTAGATACCAAAATATTTTACGGGCTCGTCTTTAGCGTTCCACTTGATAGGGTGGTCATTAATAGTGATAAGAGATGGGTTTTTGATTTCTTGAAGGGAAAATAATTTCATGACACACTTATAATAATGAATTGATAGGTTACATTTTTTGAACCATCTGCTTCGGATATTGGTAGCAACTTAAAGTTCAGCGATAGCTAGTTGTAAATGTTCATTTTTAGTTAGCGCAACCGTGTCGTCTGCGAATATTGAAAAGTTTGTGTTGGGAACGAGAATGCCATACATGTAGATATTAAATAGGGTAGGACCTTGAAGGACCCCTGCGTGTATGGTTCTGGTAGTCGACGGTCAAAGTGCGCCTATCGAGGAATGAAAACAATAAGGACTTAACATACTCAGCTAATTGAAGATGTGTTATTTTATATTTTACACCTTCTGTCCACACACACGCTCAAAAGTTTGCGCTAAATCTAGGAACAAGGTGGTAACGCATTGTTTGCTTACAAATCCTCGTTCAATGGTCTCGGTCATACGCTGAAGTTGATACCAAGTGGAGTGGCCTTCTTTGAATCCAAACTGAACTGTGGGAAGAATATTCATTTTAGTTATTTCGTCGGAGAAAAATTACCTTCTCAAAGAGCTTTGAGATTGTTGTTAGCAAACTGATGGTTATTTCCTTCTTATTTTTGCCTGGTTTGGGTTACAATAGAATAATTGCATGTTTCCAAACGTTCGGAAAGTATCCAGTTCTTAGGTAGGCATTAAAAGTGCTTGCTACGTGTGCTAGAGCTTTTTTTGTCAGGTTCTTGAGTATGAGATTCGGTATTTTGTCGTATCCGGGTGATTTATTTATTGGGAGAGTTTTGATTATAGAAGCAAATTCTTTGGACGATGTTGGTTTGCAATTGGCTTCTGCAATTGGTTGATGTGTTTCTACACAATTTATTACAATATTTTTGAAAACTGGGTCTACTTGATTTGGAGAAGTAAACGTTTTTCCAAATAGTCAACAAAGGCTTCGCATTTTTTATCATCTGAGTAGCATGTTTGAGTTCCTGAAGATATTGGGGGTATCTCACTTGGTTGGCGCAGAATGTGTCATCTACATATCTATACATTAGGTGCATTTTGTAACGCTAATGTTTCAAATTTTTCCATTATCATCACCTCCGTAGAATAAAAAAATTAATATTGTAGCGGAAATGGTGACGAATCCTACACAATCCACATTTCAGGTTGCCTATTACACGACGTAAGTCTACGATCAGTCAAAATAGTCCTCCAAAAAAATTAATTTCATCCATACGTGATGAAAATAGCGCATGCGTTAACAGAGGATGATCGAGGCAGGAGAATAGACTTTTGCGAGATAATGACTGAAAGAACAGTTCGGTATGCTAATTACTTGAAGATCATTTGTTTGAATGATGATATTCTCATATATACTATTATAGGGCAATTAATATACAATTTTCTTATAAATTGAATATTTGGGCTGGTATTTTGGGCGATGACATCATAGGACTACCTTTCATAGAGCGAACTCTGACTGGAGAATGTTATGGACCCTGCAATAATGCAAACTGTAGAAGGTAGTGTCCAAGAATTTCAAGGGATAGAAATAACTTTCCAGGAAGGTGGTGTACCTGCACATTATTTCAGACAAGCTAGGAGTCATCTGGACCATCGGTATCCTGGTAGGTGAATCGGGTGTCGTGTCGCAATTAAATGGCCTGCTTGCTTGCTAGAGTTAACACCTTTAGACTTTTCCGTGAGAAATTACCTTCAATCCGAAGTGTTTATTATTCTACCAGAGGGTCTTGGATATTTTCGGTAAAATGGTCGATAACTAGAGAAGTGATAATTTTAACAGCAATTTGTACAGTATTAAAATACCGTTTAAATGCGGTGTAACATGGCCCCTTTTGTAATTAAGAAAAATTGAGTTCAGTTTTCCAATTTATTTTTTTATTTTTTAAATTTTCAAAAACCAATTTACCTTAACTGTTAACACTTGGTTTAAATTTTGTGCATATTAATATTGTCTACTGAGAATTATGTGAATAATATACATACGTGTCCATCTTCAGTACTAAAACCTGAGAAGGTACAATTAATGATACGCTACTAAACGTGGTAATATTTGTTCATTGAAATTTTTCATACAAATATTCGTCAAACATGTTCTTTATCTATGTCTCTAAAATTTTCGTCATTTATTACTGTTAATGTGTATCTTGAATGAAATTGCTCATGTTAAAAACACTCAAACAGCGTAAAGTATGGAAAGTAGTACAAGGCACAGTTCAAAGTAACACCTTTTCCATTACAAACTATCGTAATTCCAGGAAAAACAACTATAAAAAGCAAAGCATTCAATAAATCTCTACTATCCTAAGCGAGATGTCAAATATAGGACCACCGTGAAGAAGATGTCCTTTCGCAGACACGGGACAATCCCGCCGAGTGACAGCTGTCGGTTCTTATGTTGTAAACTGTGGTTCGCGACTTTACGTTCACAGTATCAGTAAACATAGAAACTTAACGACAGAATTGATGGTTACAATCATACACAATAAAAAAAGTCCAAATAAATACTTTCACATTACTTTAGTATAAGCAAACAGGCGCAATAGTAAAACTCTAAAAGGAGATTTATTTCTACAAAGCTACACATTAGATTTTCATTACAACATGCATGAAGGATTTACATAAATTGCTATTCAAAATTTTTGTTAGAAAGAAATTGTGTTTTAAAAGTTTTTAAATTGCGTTTAACAACATTTCAATAATTATTTGCATCTAATTACAGTAACTTATCTGAATTAATGGTTATTAAGTACATACGTGCAGGTATAGGCACATGAAACATGTATCACACGGGAAAGTTCAGTGAAAGCAGAATATACACCATGGTTACGGAAGTTAATCATATCAAGGTGGTCCAGACCGTCATATAAAATTCAAATAAAAATAAAAGTAAATCAACAACCCATATATGGCATCTTTAATAGCAATATTCAGATCATGTCTAAAGAAATAACCAAAAAAATCTAATCGACTTGCCTTCAAAGCATCCTTGTTCTATTAATTTCCTTTTTATTAGTGGTTTATTTTGATGATTTAATGGAAGAAAATTAGTGATGTACGAGTAGTGTATCTTGATATGTCATTACATGCTCTATTTAGATACAACTTTAACCATTTAATTTTATACAAACAAATTAATTGTAAAATTCTTTACGTTTTAATACACCTGTGATATATGTCATATTTTGTATGTTACTCTACGAATTGGAATCAATAAAAGATAAGGTATTTGAAATAGACATTACAAGTACTTGCTATTTATGAGAAAAGCTATTTTAGATTCCTACCTTTCAGTCAGCTATGATCTAAGTCAATCCACAATACAACAAAAGTTAAACGTTTACTAGTTTTTAATAATTTGCTCTTTATAACACCGTGAAAAGCAAAAAAAAAACTACATTAATATGAAATTTGTGTTTCTTCCATTTACTACTACCTAGCACTTATGTTTTAGATATAGCACTAGCTTAGAAAATTAGAGCCTTTTTAACCGGGGGGGGGGGGGTCGAACAGTATCCCCCCTCCCAGGTCCTATTATTGGCGCAATATTTTTGCATCAAATTCTATTACCTAGCACTTTGGTTTTAGAGAAAGTACGTGCTTAAATAACTAGTTGAGAGTTTACAAAGATAGCACTAGCTTATGTTAATAAAATCGCATGCTGGAGCCATAGGTCGCTGCACTTTATTTTAATTATTTCGTAAGAAAGGTGAAAATGAATAACTCGTGAAAACCAATGAAATCCGGAAGAGAATAGCTTTACAACGGTATAACAGAATGTAAGTAATTTAAGGAAAGGAAAGAAAGGCCACATATTTCATTCCCTCCCCAAGGGGGATGTTTGAGCTTTCCAAGCTCCTTCAGCCACAATCATGGAAACATACATTACGTATACATGCATGGTGGGATTAAGGAAGGGTGTGGTCAGCCGCACATGGTGTGTATATGCGCAGTGAGCATGTCGCTACATGTGTATGAGGAAAACCCCCTGAAAAAGCCTCCTACAGAGTGGACGGTAACGGGAATCGAACCAATTACCTTCCGAATGCTAAGCTAATCGTGTCACCACTACGCCACTAGCTCGGTTAATTTTGAGGAGTTTTACTTTTTGAGGTGAAAACAGGAGTAATACAAATTAGGTTGTTACGTGGAATGATCTCTCTCGGTAGAGATTAAAGTGTTTTCAATTTGCATTTTATGTTCTAGGATATTTGCGATAGGTCAATTTTGAGAAAACTTTATATCGATCAAAATCACAAACATTTCTAAACAAAGTGCGATTAATTTGTAAAAATTCTTCGGTTTAGTTTTCTCATTTTTTGTATCTAAGAATTCAAGACGTGTATAATATTTAACACTAATGGATAGACCTCGGATTTCTAAGCACAAATAATTCCCGAAATGATCATTCAATATGCATTTTAAAATTGTTAAAATAAGCATTTATAAGCACAAATAAACGTTTATATGCAACAATAAGCATACCTTATGCACCAATAAAAAATTGCGTTATTTATTTCCAGAGTGATAGGCAATAATGGGTTTTTAAAAAATAAAAACAACAGTAAAGTAATTCATGTATTTATTTATGGAACAATATATATTTAAATAAAATGCAATGTGCTCTAATGTTCTAAAAGAAACATAAAACGATTAACCCCTAACAACTAGGAGGTTTTTTTTAACAACTATCCAAAGTATGGTATCCAAGATTTTTATTAATAACGAAAGCAAATTTGCTTTTAACAATTTCCGCAGTTTTTCCGTTTGAACTTTATATGTCGGTTTTGAGAGTTCTTACTATATTTAAACTATCATTAAGGGAAAGATGGGAATTTTCTAGTTTTGAAGACGTTTTGAAGTTTGAATGGAAATTGCGTCAGTTTAGTCAAAATCATTAATTAGTTCTGCTATATCGTTAAAATGGTTTGCATAAAAGTCTACTGCTTTTAACCAAGTGCCCCATCTTGTAATAATAGGTTCTGGGGGTAATGATAAATTGGGAAATTTAGATTTATAGTAAGCTACGCGCGTGGGTGCTTTAAGAAATATTTTTTTAATTATAGCAATGAAAGTATTAACGCTTGGATATGAATCCCTAATAGTTTCTGCTATTCGGTGAAGATCATGTGCTAGACACGTAACATGTACTAAGTTAGGGTAAAATGTTTTCAGTAATTTTCCTGCAGCTACCATGTAAGCTGCGGCATCTGTGTACATGGGTAAAACATTTTTGTCGTTAAACTCCGTGGGGAATAGAAATCTTAAGCAGGAATTCACAAAATAAGCTACCGTATTGCTATTCGTTTTTTCTAAGACTTTAGAACATACCAAATATGATCTTATTGAATCGAATTTGCTTAATTTGCCTACTATAAAATTGGCGACGTAATTTCCTACGACATCAGTAGTTTCGTCAACTGAAAACCAAATTGGATGTCCTGATACGTCTTCTCGTATTTGCTGTATGGTAGAATTATAGCAAACGTCCAGATAGTTTTTTCTTAATGTTGATTCCGTAGGAATGCTGTGATCACAATATTTTTCCAAAAATGTTTTAAAAATTGGATTTTCAACAGATTTCCACGTGATATTTGCAGCGATTAAAGCACAACACGAATCTTCAGAAAAACCATTTCTTTTCTCAGTTGAATTGGTTAAAAATGTTTGTTTTAATGATTGTTTTCGAGCAACACTGGCAAAGATGTTTTAACGTGTTGTTGAATTTGATGTTTTTTGTTGCTTGATACCTTGAAAACACAAAAATGCATTATTATTTAATATTAAATTTATTTGTTTATTATTTATTATTCGAACAAAACTTATGACCGAAATTATGTAATTAAAATTAAAGTTGCGTTAGATACTTACTTCTTTGTTGCAAACATTACAAAATATGACGTCACCATCAGATGAAAAGCAGTCGTAGTCTTTTAACCACTGTTTAATTAGCACACTTTTTGGAAGTTTATCCTTTCCCATTTTTGTTTTTTTAATAACCGAAAGTTATAGTTTAATTATCTAGTAATCAGTTGAATTTAATTAGAATTAATTTCATTTGCTGTTACAAAGTGCATTGAAGCAGCAACAGCAAGTAGTCACTACCGAATGTATATGAAAATTTAAACTGAGAATGTTTTTGAAGTAGAAGGGATAGAAAACCACATGTTTAGGGCTGCTTGACCATTCGGCACCTACAAAGCACGAGGCGATCACGCGCTGTACACTTGTTTACGCTGCTGACTCTTGGTTTTGAATGTACTTGAGTTGTAAACAAACATCTGTACCTACTTAAAATACACAATTCTCGAAAATCTTAACAAGTAAGCCGTCGGGTTACGACATAGTTAATTTCTAGAGTGGTAACTTATTGTATCTGTCGTGTTTATTTAAAAACTTTACAAAAACGCATTGTTGAAGAGATTTTAAAATAGATAAGCTTAAATTTTAAATATAAGTTCAAACGTAAAACTCCCCGAGCAGAAAATAAGCACAAATAAGCACGTTTTACATAAATAAGCACTTAAATACCAAAATAAGCAGAATAAGCATAAATAACTTTAGCTCATTTTCCATCAAATTGTCTGAAACGACTTTATTTTTATTTTCAAGGCAGTATACCTAATACACACAAATAAGCATTTGCTTAGAAATCCGAGGTCTACTAATGGATAACAAATTTGTTTCTCAGCAAAGGTTTAAACGTGTTATAAGAAGACCGTCGCTCCTGAACTTCATCCCCTATTTTACCACTCACACCTGTTTTGACATTTTCATCCCCTATTTTTTCTTCTCCTATTTCACATTTTTATTCCTAATTCTTGCTCCGCTTTGCTCGCATTTTCACCCCCTTTTTATTTATCTCAAAGGAGGCCAGCATATAACGTCCATCATCACCAAGGAATTAATTGGGGTAGAAATTATACTTAGTACTACAATTATTTTCTTAAATAGTACAAACTTGTTTGTGTATTAAATTAACCTTTGGGAAAACCCATCTTTCGCAAACTTTACATACACCAAAATCAATCCTTTCTTTTGTAAGATCGTACTCAGGTATTCACTAATACCTTTATTGAGTAGGAAGAACCCGTATCAGTGTTAAACCTTTCACGAGGATTACCCAACACTCCACTTATACCTTTTAATGACCCATTACCGCATTCCTTCGTCAAGGTTAAATCTTTCACCAGTAATGCTATCTAATGAGCTATTCCAAATTCTGTAGGTTCTTTAAATTATAGTTATTGTAAAATTACAAGCTCCTTTTTTAAGACCATTGTTATATCTTTTGCACAATTAAATATTTTTAGTTACACTTTAATACGGTTTTATAGTTTAAAATGGATTTTGTCATTTACCTAACCGTAGTTAATATGAATGCAAATGAATATAATTAAAAACGTTTTAATGTTCATATAGCACTATTAACACAATTACATAACCCCAGAGAAATTCCACGACAGTTTAGAAGCCTTAGGTGTTTGTCTGTTTACGTGTTTGTGAATTTGTGTGTGTGTTTGCTTATTTCTTTGTGTCGTCTATTTTATAAGTCACTACTCCTTTTTTTGTTTACCGTATTTTTGGTTTGTGTGGGTATTTGTATGTAACTTATTTCCATTCGCGTATTTTTGTGTAGATGTGTTGGTGTTTTTGTACTTGTGTGCGTTTAGTTGCTTCGATTTTAACGTATAGCCTTTTTGTGTGTTTAACTGTTTTCATGTTGCCTGTGAGTTTCTTAAATAATGCTTTCTATTTTTTCCAGATACATATTATGCGGTAAGAACGTATTGTAAGCGAATGTTGTCGATTATTTCTCTCGCCTGTCAAATTTGAATTTTTGACCAATCATGTGCTTGGAAACTGCTTTGATATGACCAATCAAAATAAAATAAAGCGCGACTATTCACCTTGGTGCTAAACAGTCGACTATTTTTATCAAGATGCTCAATAGGATGGTATTCAACAACAAAAAATCTAATATTGGTTCATGTTTGTTATTTGGGGTCGTGTTTGTGTATGCGTGCGTGCGTGCGTGCGTGCGTGCGTGTGTGTGTGTGTGTGTGTGTGTGTGGGCGCGCGCGCGCTCGTTTTTGTATTTTGAAGTAGAACAAATAGAGGCTGGAAAGAGCGAAAACTAAAGCAGAGGGTAAGTACAGTTTGAAAAATGATTGGACGGAAAAGGATAAAAAATAAGGAATGAAGAAAGCGGATGAAGAAATAATGGTTATAGTGTGGAAATAGGGGCTGAAGGTGACGGACTTCTACTAACGTGTGAACGGTTTTTTCCATTCTCCGAATTCTCAGGTACAACAAATGGGGAAGCTAAACCGAAGGTTATGGCAATATTAGTCACGATTATTTAAGCCTTGTCTCGCGTGTTACTTTGAAAAGATATTGATTTTGGATCGGGGCAAGCCCGTAGAAACACTTTGAGCAATCGCTTGCCTCTTACCTGATGGGTATGGTACGGAATACCATACCTACTTACATACCTTTACCGTTTCCTAGATCTAAAGGAGGTGGAATACCATCGGGGATAGTTGGCTTTAGTGAAGGCTAGATGTTCAGTTCTCGGACAAAGCAATTGTGTTCTTTCTGACGAAGATTTACCGCAGGTATTGTGACCTGGTATCGATTCCGGGGCACACCGCCCATGGTTGATGCTAGGTTTGTATCATGTGTCTGCTTTGCCCATCTTTTATTCTTATTCTGGCAGGCAGTTGTTCGATGGTGTACCGTAATTAGTTTAAAACGAAACAACGAGTATCAGTGGTAAAAATAGTTTTCTAGTTAGTCACCGACAAACGTTCACTTTTCGTTACCAGGAGAGTTAGAAAAATTTACTTTCTATAGCAATAATTATACAATTATTTTTATTTTATTTTTATAGTATGATTATAATCACTTGTATGCCGTTAAAGCGCATCCCAGAATACCAGAGAGTACTAAATTATGTTATTAGTGAAATAATGTCGTTTTTTGCATGGAAGCGACAAACAGAAATATGTAGCATACCGGGCTAGTTTAGCGAAGGTGCTGTGAATATTCCGCTTGCAAAATTTTGCTAAATAAAGACGGTTCAGGTAAACGCAAACCAAAGGCGATCCCTTAAAATTCGACTTTAGTCTGAGGATGAGACAACTCATAAACGCGCGGTTGGGATTTCAGTGTACTAAAAACTTGTAGATTAATTATCAAACAATTGACAGGCTTGAAAGCATTAAGCGTTTATATTAGATGTGGCTATTTCACAATCCTGATGTTTTGATTGATATACAATAATTATAAATGTGGTTTACATTAATTTTTTTACATTTAATATTATCATAAGGGTAGATTTTGGAAACAAATGCGATAACTAACAAACAGTCTTTATCATCCTCATCCGATTCGGAAAAGCTGTCATATCTACACATATTGTAACCGATTCTATAATTTCTTCCATTATTACACCAAGTTCCCCCATACCCTTTCCTCTTTAATTACATGATTAACACACTTTTTGCACTGTTCTGCATTGACATTGTCTATGGCTTGCATTAGAAGCTGTCGCACTTCACTTAATTTAAAAGTCGTGTTGTTACGGCCTACTTCACTTTTTATTAGAGCCCAAATGGTGATATGGTGGTAATCTATGTACGGTTATCCCACGAGAAGTACAGAGTTCACCAATAACATAGTTAACAAATTATTGCTTGTGATGATTTGCTATAGCTGCAAGCACTCGTTTGAGCATGGTTTCTTCAAATTGTATCATTTTTTATGTTAACCATTTGGCAATGTCTCATTTTTTCCATGCAGTTGTTGGTAAGCGTTCGACTTACCTAGAATGATAACTTGCATTATCCTAAACAATTACAAGTCCCCGTGGAATGTCTGCTATCATTTGTTGTTGTTCTTCAAAAACATCAGCGTCCATATCTTCATGATAATCTCCTGTGTATTTGGACTCAAACACAAGTAAACCATTTTTTAAGAATCCATTAGCGCTACCTATATGTGTAATAATTAGTCGTCGACATTTGCCCGATGATGGATTTAATCCAGTTGACCAACCCTCTTGTACTGCTTGATGGTGGCTAGTAACATTTTTACCTTGCCAAATTATTTACAGTATATTCTTCGTTCAACCAGGTCTCATCGAGATAAAATTGCTGAGGATAAAAATTTCTTTATTGAAATAGTACTTTTTCTTCTTCTCCTAACGTTTTTTTCTTCCTGTTGAGTAAGCCGGCTCTTTCAAAACACCCTCTTTTTGTTCACTTAATATTCTGTATACTGTTGACTTACCCACTCCCGTCATATTAGAACACATGTCTACTACACCATCTACACTATTTGTCGGATTTTGATACTTTAAGGTATTATTTACATTCAGAATGATATTTTTTTCATTCCCACAGAGCGAACTGAATTTCAAACGTTTTGCTGGAGAAAAATCCGAAGATGTCATTTTCATCAATGTTTTTAACCAAAACTCGAAAACAACTAAGCATTTTAAAGTACTTGTTTTGAAATAACAAATGTGGTGATTGCATCTTAATGCATCCACCTATTAAGGGAGTCATATTTCTAATTTACATATAATTAATTAATAGTGTAATGAGTACTTTCTAAACTTGCACACATTTTCTTAGAATTTCGGACGACTCTCAATAAAGTATTACCTGCTTCAATGATTCACTCTCAAACAATTTGTACGTAACTAACAAAGGTAGAGATGTCGCTTCATTTCTTGTTCAATGAAACGCTAAATTGATTTAAGTAAATTTAAAACGAAAACGTGATAATGACGTTACAAACGATTTCTCTGCTAAAACTTGAAACAGATTAAATGAACGTTAACAAACATTGTTTGGTTTGATAAAAAAAACTTGCAGGTTACTTAGACAAAGACTTAGATATTAAATCACTTAATTTTTTCTTTTTGTATGTATTAGGTCATAATTACAATTACAAGTATATATTTTTTTAATATTTTATACGAACATAAAAACCTGAAAAGTAAATATATTTTACAGACTTTATAGTACGCTACTGACCTGTCACGGTTCTCATATTCTGGAACCTACTATAACATCATTGAAGAATTTCGCAATAACGGTTTTTTTTTTGTAAAAATAAACATTGACCATGCATATCTGGCGTTATTTAAAAATTTCATTGTTTAATGTAGTGCCTTTGTTGTTAAGGAAAGCAATTCTCCAGGAACTGGAATTGCTCTGGAAGATCCATAAGGAATAATGAAGGTAGTAGCAATGGTCTTACAAGTCATCGCTTGCGAAAATATCTTTGTAATCATCTCAACAATCAATAGTTGTCATTGACCGCTATTGTAAATACTTATCTGTAAAAGGAGCAAATTCCTTTTTAAAGAAAAGTGAATACTAAATACTGAAGTAAAGCATGATGTTGATTTTTTAATATTTCTAATCTTTTAAATAACACACGGTTGATTTAATTAATGGCATAGCTACTGGTGAAGTTACATTTGACTCAAAATAATGCTATAAATAATAGTGGTTTATTTAAAATCATATATCTTCGTTCAAAAAATGCCAAGCAGTGAATACAAATGTTGAAGTTATTTTTTCTACTTCCAGAAACTATGCATGTAGCCCAAACTAGCAGTTCACTTTTAATACTTAATACCTAACAACTCTATAGTATGGCAATTAACTAAGATGATAAGGGATTCTAACGAAAGGATTAAAAATTAATCCCTGTAAAAAAATCAACACGATAAAGTAAATTTCATGATAAATTTACTGCATTCCTCACATTCCTTTGCAATTTATTTAAGAAAAAAACATGTTACATTATTTCTGAGAAAGAAGGCGTTATCTTTAAAATTTATGTGTTTATAATAACTTCATGTTTTACCTTTACCCAACACGTGTGACGTACTGTTCTGATATTAAAGTATTAGATATGACTCAACTAACCAGAGAGTTCGTGATATATAGCAAATTCTATAATTTGTTATAATTTGTACGTGTTAAACAACATTATCTAGCCGAGTACATTCACATGCAGATATCCAATTTATAATCTTGTAACCGATCTTATCAATATATTATCAGTTATATCAGTTAATGGTTATGGTTGGCTGCTTACTTACACTGCATTGTATAAATAGTAATTAGGGCTAAAGTACACAGATGTACATGTTGCACAACAAGTTGAGGTTTGAGAAAATACGTAAAGCCTCTTGTTAAAAATAATAATTCAATTGAAAATAGGCTCCCTGTTCTTTTAACGTTGTTGCTATTTTATTAATACTTTACAATATTCTGAACATATCTAACGTATCTGCCCAAATTCTGCAGAAATTTATTGTGGTGGATCACAGGTATCCGTTTCGAGATCTTATTTCTAAAGTGATTTTTTAGACATTTTTTAAAATGCCAGTGTGTTTGTAATCGTAATAGTCAGTATACCATCCAAAGGTATGTGCTTAATGACTGTAATTTACATATCTGACAACTAAATTTTTTTGTTAAGAAATAATTGTCTATGCATAAGATCGTATGATTAGTAATTTACTTAAAGTAGTTGACATGCAAAGATGCTCTACGAGATCATACAAAGACCTGATCATAATGTTCAGAACAGTGAAAGTCCGAAATTTGGCTAATGTCGACATTCTCTGGTGAATGTCAGCTTTCCCCAAGATGCTTGGCGTATGTCAAAATTATTTGCCTAATTGAACAGAAAGATGAAGAGGTAATATATACGTGAAACTGTGAATTACGAAACATATATCACTTGTTAACTAACTTAGATTTAGCACTTAGGAAAAGTTTTTAAGCCATATTAATCTTGCCAAGATTAAAGAGATATGATCAAAATAAGTTGCTGGGGAAGGTATGTTTTCGAAATCGATCTATTTGATGTGCCGGTTACACTTGACATTTTCGGGTATAGATTTATCAGGATGCTTTAGTGATCAAGGAGATACGCCTAAGATAAGTGATTTATCCACATCAATTTGGCGGGATTAGTTTTTACCATCTGCAAAATCTACGAAGGCCTTTTAATTCAAATTGATCAAGTTTGTTCTCCGAAAGATTAATGAAGGATGATTCATTAAATTCCTGGGGGAATAAAACTGTTGGAATTTATTTCTTACTGTTGTCCTCTTGGCAGAATTACTTTTTACCACGTTAAAAATTTACTAAGATTCCTTTATGCAGATTGTTCAGACATATCTCGCGGTTTAATAGAATTAATTTGACGCTTAAATTCCCGGTGTGTTCAAATGAATTAATTCTGTTTGATTTTACGAAATTCATGGGCTATGGCGATGTTACCTAACCAGTTACATAACGTATTTTTTATTTTAATAAGATATAAGGAAAAAACTATTACATCCTCATTACTGCAATTTTTAATTACTTTTAGGTTCCGGCTCAGGTACTACTTTTTAATGAGAGGAAAACCTATTGAACCCTTACTGCAGTATTTGTTATTTACGTTCAGATTTCTCCTGAAATGTTATGTTATTTAATGTCCTTATAGTGTGTTATTTTCCAATAATGCACCTATTTTTAAACACGTTGGAAGCAATATAATGCCCTGGGGCATTATGAAATTAAACAGAATGCGTAGTTACGAAACCAAGGTGACTGACAAACTCAATTAGATTTTTTACTAAAATAAAAGTCAAACCCACCGTATTTATTACTAAAAATTCGCATGACAATAAATGTAAAAAATAAAATTCAATATCTTTTTTTAATTGAATAACACGATGTAAGGACATTATATATAGAAGGTACCCCGGGTGTTACAGTAATAATGCCCTCGGTCAATATACGTCCCTCGGGCCAGAAGTACACTGTTGACCTCGGGGCATTATTATACCCGTAACACCCTTGATACCTTAATTACTATAAATGTAAAAACCATAATAATAAAACCGTTAATTTTATGTATACAAATCAAAATTCACCAGATCGAGTTTATATTCATCATGTAGTTATTTGTTCCGTTAATACAAAAAATGTCCCAAAAATTCAATTTTTATCCGAATAAAATATAAAACTTTTTCTCCAGCCACTTTTATCTTTGTACTCAGTCATTTATTTACAGTTCAGTATGTTTTTGGGAACCCCTTATTTATGTCACTATCAGTATCAGACATTAATAACACTCATTTGATATAAAATGAGTATTATTCTACATTTTAGTGAAAAAAGAAATTTACCGTGTAGTTTTTAATTAATATTTATTGGATTTTACCTCTACAAATTTAATTCAAATGTGGCGGATGTTAGTGAAATAATGTGAAGATAGATGGTGCTACCCGCGACAGCAAATGTCGATATCTGTTCATAGAAGATTTTCACACAAAACATATAAATAAACTTACACTTGCTTAAAACGAAAGTAAAAAAGCAAAATGATATTAAATATCAATACTTATTTATGAATGAAAACGTCGTTTGTGATGAACACGCGAAAATTCTAAAATTGTATTTGTTGAAGTAGTGACATCCCATGAACGTCATTAACACGAAGTTGATATTTACTGAAGGTTAAATTATTTTTTGTACTAGTACCAAAAGTAAATTAATTTTTGTGCAGTTGCCATGGAGACACCGAAGAATCCCGAAATCAGTTACTTTCGGTACGAAACACTGTCACAATATAGCGTCTTATTAAGGCGGTTGTGGTTGGACAAAAAAGTAGTTTATTTAAAGAAAAGATTAATAATACTATAAGCTTGATTTAAAAAAAAATATGTGGGGATTCCCTAAATCGGTTTGAATCGTGTGACATTTGTAAAAGGTGGAAATGAAGGTATAGTTTGCATTTGTACTAATCCGATTGGTTCTGGATTTGATTCGGGAAAAATCGTATTTCGAATAGTAATATTTCCGTGTGTGCATTTTTTTATAGTCTGTAAAAATAAAGATTTTCTATTTCGGCTTAGCGCTTTATTACTCTGAGATATTGGGAATATACAGCCGTTTCTTTCTAACGTTTGGGTTACAATAGAAACGTACGCGACTTAAGTGAAAGCGTAAATTACCTGCTCAATGACTTAAGACCGCTCGCGAGAGGTAAACACAATGGAATTTTAATTCTATTCCAGAAGTTATAAAACGTTTTGAACGACTTTTAATTTTAACTATGTTGCAAAGTTTTTTTTGTGTGTGGATGCAGAGGTTTATTACTTAATATAATTCATTTATTTTGAAATGTGCAACAACGAAATCATTAATTAGTAATTAAAAAGGAATTGATATGCATAAACCAGTTTTTATTGTTTACTAATAGTGACATTAATTGTACCTGCAGAACATAACGTACATTCAAATATATAGGAATGCACTTATACCTAATGGGATAATTAGTAGAAAGTTATGAAAGTGGTAATCAATTCCTCATTATTTAATCGATTATAATAGGGTGCTATTTGCGTATTTAGACCCCAAAATAATACATTGCCTCAAAATCTTTTTAAAAAACGAACTTCGAATACCGCCGTAACGAAAGTATAAAAAAAATCTGGCCTTATCAAAAAGACAAAATTTGATAATTTCGAAATTTAATATCTGGAAAAGTATTTGAGATACCGGAATATTGAATTCAGTACCGAACTGAGTTCGTTGAAAACGTTTGGTAACTTCTGGAATAGGATTACATTTCCATTGTCTCAGAGTAATAAAGCGCTAAGCCGAAATAGAAAATCTTTATTTTTACAGACTATACCACTAATGCACACATAATATTCCAACCTAATTTTGATTGTAAAATTGCAAGAAATTGAAACAGTTTATTGGAGTAAATAAACTAAATAATACAAATATTATAAAATAAAAACAATATTTTTAAAATAAACAACCGACGATAGGTACACCCTTTAAATGTTAGCAGTAACTAAGAACGTAATGTAATAGTCAGGTAAATTTTCCAATATATTACGGGCACGGAGATGTTCTCTTAAACAACCAGTTTGTTAAGGAAAGAATTCTTATGAAACACTTGAAAACTTAAAAAAAGAATTATATCTTTAATGAATTTGAATATATGTGTATTTATAAAACCAAATAAATGATCTTATTTTTATTGCATTATAATGGAATTTGATAATCAATTTAGATGTCATTTTGGTTTACTTTAAGGAATTTAAAACAGCTCCAAGTCAGTTGTTTTTCTTCACATACAGGAATTGATAATAGGAGTAATATATTTTTAATATGAATTAACTCCAATATAATTGTTGCACAAAAATAAAAAATCAATTAATCTTCGATATAATTAAGACTGATTAGAAGAAATACAAGTAACAATGCAATTCCAAATTCTTTTGATTTCATTATTTTCCTGATAACACGGTGCTTGTTCTTTTTTCCATTTTAATTCAAAACACTACTAGCAAAAGAGGAATATTTATGAAATCGTATTATCAAGGATGTAGTTGAAATTAAAAAGCGTCCTAATTGATAAAATAAAAACACGTCATTTGGCATATAATTTCCCATTAATTGTGATTTAAATAAGTACCGCTAAAAATCGAATTAATATAAAAGTGGCAGTTTTTCCATCAAAAATGAAAAACTTTTTTTGAACTTACCCAATTCGTTTCCTTTTTCCAACGATAAAAATGATAATTAAATTTAAACTAGGTAAATGCTAGTGCATTACAGGACTTTCTTGCAACATACGAAAAAATATATGGGGTCTTTTTATACCTTTGAAATATTCAGCTGTTTTAGACATATTTAATAAAAACTAAAAACTGGTCGTCATAAACCCCCTCCTCTCTGAGATATCCAGACATCATGGCCGATCTTGACGAAACTTGGCCAAAAGTTGTAAAATGAGCTAATAAGTCGATTTACCAATAGTGGAAAAAAAGTCGATTGCATAACCTTCTATGCGTACATATGTAGGTTGAAAGTTAAAAATAGATATCTCACTTACCTTTCAAGATAACTAAAGACTGTTTCATATCAGTTTAAAGCAAATTTCGCTCCCTTTCAAATAAAGTAAGAATATGTGTATGTTATACCAGCAATACGAGGAATGTTTCCAATTTCTGAAAAAACCGGAAGTAGTGTTTTCATCAGGATAATATCATTTCATTAGCCAAAATAGTTAGAAAGTTATAACAATACCAATATTAAATATTTGAAAATTCATATCTCCTATACTAGTAGCTTTAGAAGAAACAGGTTAGTTGCATTCATAAGAGTAGCTGGTTGCCTAGAAAATATAAAAAAACAAACAAAAAATGCTTGGAGAGAATTTTGAATAAATCAATTTCGGATAATTACTTAAGTTTGACCCCTTAAATGTAGGCAAAAGTATACCATAATTTATTACGTAAAGAAATCTCTTTAAAGAACCTTTATTTAACTACGCATATCTGTTTCCAATTCTTTTATATCTTGAACGGTATCGGAAATATATATTTCTACAAAAAAAATTTATATGTGACTGTAACTGCGGCCATATTCAATTTTGAATTAAAATTCTGTCCGATTCAACAAGTGGAAGATTTTACATATTTTTCTTTCCAGGACGAAATTTTTGTCGAGAAGACCATGTTGTTTTTACGTAATGGTTTTCCTTATCCCTGTTATACCACTCACTAGGAAAACAGCAAAATTTGGTATAACGCAAATGCATTCAAAGAAGGAGAGCAACATCTTTTATATTGGAACATATTTTCCATTTATACTGTTCATAGTTGATCCCTTCTAGCAACAGCTGCATTTGTTGGTAGCTCTCTTTTGTATCTGTCGAATATCGAATGGGAATTGGTGGCAAGTGGTTATCATTATGGAAAGGTACTGCTTTTGAAGTTGTTGCTAAAGTATCTCGCTGATCAAAAAAGGGTACTAATTGTTTCATTCTCTGAATGTTGCTATTTTGACAGTTTCTTTAAGGATATCGTTGAGTTCTTCTTGGATAATTTTATGAATTTGCTTCGACGATTTCCAATCTGTGAAATCTCTGGCAGAGGAGACCTTTTCATCTACTTTCGTTTGCTCTTCTACTTCTTCCTCTTATTCTTTTTCTTCTTCTTCGGGTTCATATTCTAATGGAAGTGCAGGTGCCGGAACATGTATATTACGTTGAACTGCAAGTAGTGAAGACAAATTGTCCTGATATATGATTCATTTCTTCGTTTTCTGTGTAATGCCGTATTTTATTGTTGGTTTAGTGCAAAAATAATAATCGACGGGATGACGTCATAAGGATTCTCGCCCAATCATTGGAAGACTAAATGGAAATGATCTTTTTTCAGCTTTTACCCAACTTCTTAAAAGTACCACACAATTCGCACAGGCAATTTCTGGTGCCCAGCTTATACCTAGATCCCATATTTTAAATCGAAAATATTTTTTATACCCTTTTGTGGTTATGGTTATTATTTTGTGCTTATGGTGGTTTAGTGTAATTTCACCTCAAATATAACAAAAACTATTAGGGTTATTCACGCACATGGAAGACATTACTAACACTAATTGACGCGACAGTTTGTTGAAATCTGTTTTTTCTCGTTGCAATGGTTACAAACGGTAAAAGAAGCTATCCAAATCTGGTTATTATTCTTTTTTTTAACAGAATGGATGCTTCTTGAAAACAAGAACCATTAATAACATTAATAACATATGGGGGCTTCATGGTCTAATATCATTATAAATTAGTTATTTTTTTGTTCAAAACCATTTTCACTGTTGCACAGTGAATTCGATTTGAAGTGCCACACTGCCAGTCTGCTTAAATTTGATAGTAAAAGTATTGAGCTTTTTCACAAAATGATGGCAAATTTGACAGAATTGGAACAAATGGGAATCACAGCTATTACTGATTGTGGGCTTACCTGTGTGGGTGTTTGTATATGTATTTGTTGACTACTAGATTTTCCTCATGTTTCAGTTGCATTGGTATGTCTTCTTACTTGTTTAAGCGTTTGCGGTGGCTTGTCGGCTACTTTCTTTGTTTTGGGGATGCGTTACTGTATTGTTTCATTCTTTATAAGTTTTTTAATGTTTGCGGGAATGCATATTCTATTAATTACATTAATCTCCTGATTCACCTTGTGTTGCGCTTATTCAAGTCCATTTCTTGCAACCTTCTTAGAATAATAACAATTTCCAGATCCCAGTCTAGCCCTTTTTATCATTAAAAGAAATTCCACTATTTGTTTAGCAACTATTTCAAGCATGGCTTCTCGTATCTTCCATGTAAACTTCAGCGATTTTATAATCTTGTCACGTGACAATTGTTTTCAACCTCAGGAAATAATTCATGAAAAAAAGGTGAAAGTTGCTTAGGAAGTTAACTGCCGTCTAGCTTCTAAGTATATCACAAGATGCAAGATTCTTTTAATTCACATGATCTAATTATACCACTAGATGACGTTGAAAACTGTACTGCACCGTCTAATTGTACCGAAAGACGGTACTGCAAACTGTATGCTAACTCCTAATTATAACACAAGTTGGCTCTGGAAGCCGTACACTAACTTCTAATTATACTATAACATGACCCGACCACTTGAAGAACTGTATTATAACTTCTAATCGTACTACAAGATGGTACTTTTAAATTATACCATAAGATGGTGCTAATAGCTTATTTACCACTTTTTGGTGTTGTAAACTGCTAACTCCCAGTTATAGCTTTTAAATATATTACAAGATGGCGTTGCAAACTGTACGCTAACTTCTGATTATACTACATGAGAGCCCGGCATTTACTTCTGATTGAAAAATAGATTAACCACTAATTGATCCATTGAGAGGTAGTGAGCGAGGTGGAGAGTTTTTGATGCTGAAATCTGTTTCAATTTGCTTCCCTTTTTCAAATGCTAAAACAAACTTCAAGATGTAGGAACAGAGAACCAACTTTGTGAAAAGGGCCTTAAACACAGAAACAATATTCAAGATGGACCAAAATGATGAATTTAATCAGAAGAGCTTTTAAGATGTCTGAAAAAGATCTTATTTGAAAATATTGATTTTAGCATGAAAGGACCACGCCATTTTCTTATGGAAAGTGACTTTCGGTTAAATATCCAATTTTTTGTAATGTATTAGTTCTTATCAATATTGTTCATAGGTACAAAGTCATCCTATGGCTAGTTTTAGAAATACAGGTGTTAAAGTTTCAAAATACCTACCTTGCCATGTTCATTATTTTTGGTTTGAAAATACTGGTGTTCATTTTATCTTCTAAATGCGATTTTTACATCTTTATAGGATATGTAGTTGTACACAAACGGTACCATTCAATCTTATTTACATGGTGATACACATTTTGACATTATAGTTTTTTAAAACAATTATTTTGTTTTATTACAGCCACATCTCTTCATTGGATATGCTATTGTGTTGGTTAAGTAAATAGTTACAAATATATATTATACAAGGTGATTCATAAGTTTTGTCCCAATCATCAATTCTCTTAAGAATCAAATAATGGGACCCTCTGTATGTGGGAATTTATTTTGATTTCATTTTATCCTTTAGTTAGACAGATTAGGTACTACTTAAGATTATGCAGGGCAATTCAATAATTTTGCAAAATATTAAAAATAACGATAAGTCGAAAAACCTTGCGTGTTTTCCTCACTCTGTATCTAATAATTGACTCGGTCAAGGTGTATTGATTTTAAAATCTTGGAATACAGCTTATTATAATGATTTTGTTCCTAAAGTTTCGTTTCAATCCCATGAGTAGATTTGCAGATAGAATCGTGCAATTTTCACCAAGACATGTCAATTAAAATTGTCCGCGTTTTTAAATCCTTATGAGAAGTGGCTGTAGGATTTTTGTCCTACACTTCTTACTTTATTTGAGAATACGAAGGACCATGGGATTTTAGAAAACACTTTCCTTATTACCACAATTGAACTTCAATACAAAACTACGCTGATATTACACAATGTCCGACTCCAACAGAATCCGTGAAATTCTTACAGATGCAAATAGTAATTAAATGTGCAAATAATTTAAGCGAGAACGAGAGAGATATTTTTAAGCTTAGGATATGATTATATTTAGAGACTGAGCGTGTATTTTCGGGGAATTAAAATAAATTATTAAATATTTGTGAAAAAACTAACTAATGTTACATCTTTTTCGTAACTACAACAACAACGCTATTCATTTATATATATATATATATATATATATATATATATATATATATATATATATCACACCGGGTTGAAGAATATTTCTTCAACATCCTACCCCTCCAACAGCAGCAAGTAGTTAAAAACAAAAGAATGTAAAACAAATAGAGCGACGAAAAACAAAACTATCGAAAACAACATTTTTTTTAAATATTATCAACTTGAGGAAGTTGACATAATTTAGTTATACTTCTGGTGAATTCACTATCTTGTGTTTTCAAACGTACAACCCTGACCTTTCCATCTGAACCATGCATGACCTGTATCAGTCTAGCTAGAAGCCAGTTCAGAGGTGAAGTATTTTATTCTTTTATAAGCACTAGATCATTTTCCTTTAGATTAACACAAGGTTTCAACCATTTTGGTCTATTCTGTAAACGATTGAGATAGTCGACTGACCATCTTTTCCAAAAAATCTTTTGTATTTTGGAACATTGTTGCCAAAATGTAAGTCTATTGTCAGGAATATGCATAACAGATTTATCGAGAAAGGCTGTTAAAGCAGTACCTATCGTAAAATAACCAGGAGTCAGAGAGTGGAAATCGGAAGAGAGCGCAGAGAGGTCTCGAATTTAGAATTCTTCAAACGTGAATTAGGAATTACGAATAAGGCGATACATGTGATGTTTCGTGTTTTTAATTGCTGATTTTCAGAGTCCACCCCAATGCGAAGACCTGGGTGGTATAAATTTCCACTGGATCTCATTAGAAGAAAGATAGGATAGAATAGAGTCATAATTTGAAGAATTTTTAAAAAAGTCATACAAATCTCTAAGATACTTTTTAAACCAATAAAATTTGTAGCGTTATCAGCATAAATTACTTGAGGGTTTCCTCTCCGTGAAATAAAACATGTCATAAGAAAAGCTTCTAATGATAAATTAGATACGAATTCAATATGTATGGCTTTCGTTACCATACAAATAAAAAGAACAATATAACATTTTTGAATTGGAGCTTTTCTCAATCTGGATGACTTTATAATAAACGGGCCTCCAAAATCAACTCCGCATTTTTCAAAAGGCCGCGAAATTTGAACTCTGTCTTTTGGCAAGTCTGGCATTATTTGTTGAGACACCGTGTAGTTCAACTGAAAACAAAGTAAACAATTTCTGATGAGGCGTTTCATTTGACGAAGGCCATTTAGAGGCCAATATCTCAATCGAAAATTAAAGAGAGTATTTTGAGGACCTTCATGTCCTAACCGTTTGTGTTCGTGAAGTAACATAAGATTAACTATATAATTATTTGCTGGCAAGAGAACAGGATGTTTTTGTTCATAACTAATATTAGAGTCTTGTAATCTACCACCTACGCCAATTAAATCAGCAGGTCCAATGAAAAATTTTAAAGGTTAGAGCTGCTTATTTGAAAGCGATTCATTATTAGAGAGTTCAAATATTTCTTTAGAGAAATGTTCTTTTTGAAGAGTTTTTAAAATAAAATTTAAAGGGTTTGAGAGTTGGTGAACCGATAAAGGTCCAACAATTTTATTGGTGGGATTTTTGAGTTCTAGATAAATCGAAGAATGTAAGCTAGGGACCTTTGCATGCGACAGAACGATGCCACTTTCGAAAATATAGATACCCAAAAATTGACAGGAGTTTCAGCTGAAACTAAAAGAAACCTTTCGTTCTTCAGGAGGATTATTTAATTCTATAATTTTTTCTTGAGTTGTTAAATTAAGTTCAGGATCATGTAAAAACTGTGGACCAAATAACCAAAAGTTAAGAGCTCCTGAATTAAATTCACCTCTTGACAGTATATCTGCTGGATTTTGTTTAGATTTAATTTAATGCCAACACTCTGACGTTAGTTCTGGAATTTGTGATACTCGGTTTGCGACAAAGATATTCCAGCGAGAGGGATGACACCACAATAATGCTATTTGTGAATCAGTCCAAAGATGCACTGATTCGACTGTGAGATTATCATAGATTTGTATAATTTTGTTCACTAATTTTGAATGTAATACCATAGAACATAATTCGAGTTTGGGTATAGTAATTGTGTAGAGAGGTGAGATACGAGATTTTGCAACCTGAGGACATATGTTGAGATTTATCAGATGCGACATTTTGATATTGGTTTTGAGAGTATTAATTGTTTTGGAAATCTTGAGGATAGTTCTTTTGAGAAATTTGATTTAATTGTAACAAGGTGTGATGCTTTTTATTACACTGTGAGCAACTTGAACTTGAGCTTCAATTTTCAATCAGATTTTTATTACCTAAACAATTTAAACAATAATGTTTAGATTTAATGAAGGCCAATCTATCAGGTACAGAAAGTGATATAAATTTTTTGCAAACATATATTCTATGGGTGTTATCGTAACAGTATGAACAAAATATGATTTGTTTTTGCACGTTATGATTAAAAGCATTGGAAAGTAATGGTATTTTATTAAACTTTTTTCCATTTTAATATCAAGACTAGACAGATTTTCGAGTATTGTGCATCTCTTTTCTAGAAACTCGAAAAACTCATCTAATTTAGGCAACGCTTTAATATCTCTTTCTTCCTCAAATATTTTCTTAGAACTATAATCTAGCTTTTGCTGAAAATTGAAAATTAATAATGCTTCAAGAATTTCTTTATCTTCGAGTTTTAAGTTTTTCAATGACTCTAAATTACTTTTACAAGTAGTGGCAAAATCTCTCAAATTCTGTGGATTACACTTTGTTATAATTGTAGCATTTAAAATATTAATAAAATAAGAATTCACAATTTTATTTTTTATTTTCAAGTCTTTTCTTGAACAGTGAAACTGCAGTAACAAAATTATCACTAGTTACTTTTAATGAATTTACAATTTACTTAAAGCTTCACCTTTTAGCAATGCCTTTAAATAATAAAATTTTTCATTTGTAAATTACCTATTTTTATCAATAAGCGAGGTGAACAGATCAAAAAATGTTTTCCATTCAGAAAAATTACCAGAGAATAAAGGTATATTAATTTGCGGCAATTTTATTTTGGGATAACGGTGAGATGCTATATTGACGTTGTCATTTTGAGAAGAGTGACTGTCGGAGAAAATGTTATTTTTAGGAGATAATTCTTCTATAGAATTTCCAATTTCAACAAGAGTATCAAAATATTTGATTTCGATCTCGTCCCTACCCTCAGGATCTGCTTCATCCTCTATATCAATTAAATAATTTCAATTTCATCTTGAGCAGTATTATATTTCATAAATGCATCTTGCAAAACGTCTTCCCTTGACTTAAATTTATTGGTGTCATTTTCAGTACCTTTATTTTGCAAAACCCAATTATGAATTCTAGTAATTTGAGCCGTAACACTTGTGCGAGTTGATTTTAACTTGAACAAATCCATTATGACAATTAAACCTTATGAAATACGCTTTACGTAAATTAAAATATAGCGCAATAAAGATTAATATAAAAGTAAAACACAAAATGTTCTTTATTGTGAACTACTTGGGAAAATACCTGAATCCCGTTGGAAAGTTAAAAATTCACTTAGTTCTTCTTGGAGTTCACCTTCAAATTAAACTGCATTCGGCTTCCTTAAAAGACTGCGACTCACCAAATCGTAACTGATTTATCCTGGCTGGATATAGGGTGTAGGAAACTGATTTAACCGGCTAGATGGGACCAAAAATGTAGGACACTTTTTACTTTATTTCAGAACACGAAGGACCATGGGATTTTAGAAAACACGTTCTTTATTAACACAATTGAACTTCAATACGAAACTACGCTAATAATATACAATGTCCGACTCCAACAGAATTCGTGAAATACTTACAAACGCAAACAGCAATTAAATGTGCACATAATTTAAGCGAGAACGAGAGTGATAGTTTTTAAGCTTAGGGTATGATTATATTTAGAGATTGAGCGTGTATTTTCGGAGAATTAAAATTAATTATTAAATATTTGCGAAAAAACTAAGCTAACTCATGTTACATTTTTTCCGTAACTACAACAACGTAATTCATTATATATATATATATATATAATATATATATATATAATATTATATATATATATATATATATATATATATATATACAACTAAAAAATTATTAGATACAGCCTATATTAATGGGTGTCAAATTAAACTCTTTTCATTTTATTTTGAGAGCTTTGAAATTTATTAATTTCTTCTTCAGTCAATCTAAAATATATGCTACAAGTAACAAAATACTACATACAAAATCATTAAAACTTACAATGATTTGAGATTATTACAGAAAATTAAACATCTATGAAAGAAAATAAAACTGTTAAATTAAGTACTAGTAATATATAATTATTTAGCTTGGTCAATAAATTAATAAATGTATTTTTAAGCAGTTTGATTATATTGTCAAATTTTGAAAGTTGATAATAAACAATATTCAAAGATATCTTTTAATTTAGTTATTATGTATTTAATTAAATTTATATTTTGAAATTTGTCATCAAGATTGTATTTAGAATAAATGACATTTAAATTTTGAATATCAGACCTAGAATTCATTGCTAAAGGTTCACTACGTATATGGTCATCTCAAGAAAAAGTCTTTTAAAGAGTTAGTTTCAATTTCAAAACTTTTGTGTTGTCATAATCAGGGTGGTGTCCCTTATTAAGGACGTGATTTGCTAAAACATGTATTTTTATTATTACGAATATCACTTTTGTGTGAAATAATTCTAGCTTTAAGAGGTCTTGAATGTAGTACCTATATATTTCTCATCACAATTAATACATCCAATACTATAAACAACATTAGTTTTATCTTGTAATTTAGTTTTATCTTTAACTGAGTAAACAAGTTACCAACTTTTTAATGCTCTAGTTGATACTTTAATAGTATCATCTTGTTTTAGGATTTAATGATTTTGGGCGTTAATTCTTGTATGTATGGAATTGATCTGTATTTAAAATGGATACTACGGTCATTGTCTATATTGTTATTATTTAAGTAGTTTGTAATTTGGTTTTATATTGTCATTAGGTGTTGAATAAATTAATTTTAGTCAAACCAATAGGGTAAATTATTATAAACAAGTTATAAAGTTTTTTAAGTTATTTTTAATAGTGTTGGGTGACTTATATTGTATATTCTATTCTTTAACATAAGTAAAATATTAATTTTCATTTTTACAGTGTGTTCTGATAAGAGTTAATATATCTGCCAGAATTAGTTGGTTTTGAATACCAATCAAGAATAATACGATTATCGTTAGTTCTTATTAGTTTAGTGTCCAAAAGGTAACTATTATCTAATTCTTCTCAATTTAATTGAATGTAATTATTAAATTGAAATATTTAATATTTCTGTTATACAATCACTAGGAACTGAACAGATTATATCATCAACATATTTTTTGATAAAGGAAGTTTGAATAAAGTTTGGAATGCAATTGTTTAATAAGTCACCATCCCAATGTGCTAAAATTGGTGATATCTTACTACCCATAGGTGTAAAAATTTGCTTATAATATTGATTGTTAAAAGTGAAATGTAGTATTAAACACAAATTTAACAACGTCAATAAAAATATCTTTTGTAAGAGTACAGTGACTTGAAATGTTATTCAATGAGTATTTATACTTTGAATAACTAATTCTAAAGGATGTTACTAAAGTGAAACACATCAAATTAATTAATACATAATTACTTGGAAGTTGTTATTAATAAATTGTGAAAATTGAAACTATCAGATATAGTACATATTATCTTTATTATAAGCTAATGTTAAAGTATCTGTAATGAATTTAGTTAATTTAAAATTTAGGTGCATCAATTGAAGAAACAATAGGTCTAACACAAAGTTCTGGTTTATGAATTTTGGTAAAAATAGAATTTTGGAGCTACTCCATTATAAAAAGTTAAGTTTTTTGCTAACCCTTCAGTGATTATACCTTCTCTTTTCAATTTCAAATTAATTTGTTACTATTTTGTTGTATAGTAGATGTTGGTCTTTATTAATTTTTTTTTTTTTTTTTTTTTTTTTTTTTTTTTTTTTTTTTTTTTTTTTTTTTTTTTTTTTTTTTTTTTTTTTTTTTTTTTTTTTTTTTTTTTTTTTTTTTTTTTTTTTTTTTTTTTTTTTTTTTTTTTTTTTTTTTTTTTTTTTTTTTTTTTTTTTTTTTTTTTTTTTTTTTTTTTTTTTTTTTTTTTTTTTTTTTTTTAAATAATTTAAAAAAATTTTTTATTTGTTTTAAGTTTTTTATTGTTAATAAATGAATTTTACAATCAAATAACAAAATTCAATGAATATTTTAATCAAATCATTTATCTTTAATTAAAACCATTATCTAAATTACATCAATTTTTACACAAAAAATTTCTTAAGAACATCCTGAAATATTTAATCAAAGGCTGATAAATAATGTACTGTCCTTCTTAAAGAACAGTAATAAATTTATCAAACATTATTAATGATAATTTATTATAAAAAAATTAATGAAACATCTACTTACAACAAAATAGTAAAAATTAATTTGAAATTGAAAAAGAAGGTATAATCACGAATTAGAAAAACTTAATTTTTTATAATAGTCCAAAATTCTATGTTTTAAAAATTATAAACCAGAACTTTTGTTAGACCTTTGTTTCTTCAATTGATAAATTATTAAATTAACTAAATTCATTACGATATTTAACATTAGCAAATGATAATATGTACTATATATCTGATAGTTTCAATTTTCACAATTTTTAATAATTTTCAACCCAAGTAATTATGATTAATTAATTTTGTGTTTCACTTTTTAGTAAATTTTAGAATTAGTTATTAAAGTATAAATACATTGAATAACATTTCAAGTCACTGTCTTTACAAAAGATATTTTTTTTTTAAATTTGTGTTTAAATACATATTTCACTTTTAAAATCAATATTATAACAAATTTTGGCACACCATTAGTAAGATATCAAATTTTAGCACAGTATGTGATGGATGACTTATTAAACAATTGCATTCCTAAATTTCATTAAACTTCCTTTTATCAAAAAAATATGTTGATGATATAATTGTTAGTTCCTAGTGATTGTATAACAGAAATATTAAATATTTCAATAATTATAATAATTAATTCAATTCAAATTGAGAAAATTAGATAATAGTTTTTTGGACATAAACTAATAAGAAAACGAAATCGTATTATTCTTGATTGGTATTCAAAACCAACTAATTTGGCAGAATATTAACTATTATCAGAAACACTGTAAAAATGAAAATTTAAATTTTACTTATTTAAAGAATAGAATATACAAATAAGTCACCCAAACTATTAAAAAATAACTTAAAAAACTTTATAATTGTTTATAGAATTTTACCCTATTGGTTTGACAAAAATTAATTTATTCAACACCTAATGACAATATAAAACCACAATTACAAACTATTAAATAATAAAATATAGACAATGATAGTATCCTTTTAAATACAGATCAATTCCATACATCAAAATTAACGCCCAAAATATTAAATTAAAACAAGATGATACTATTAAAGTATCAACTAGAGCATTAAAAAAGTTGGTAACTTGTTTACTTCAGTTAAAGATAAAACTAAATTACAAGATAAAACTAATGTTGTTTATAGTATTGGATGTATTAATTGTGATGAGAAATATATAGGTACTACTTAAGACCTTTAAAGCTAGAATTATTTCACACAAAAGTGATATTCGTAATAATAAAAATACATGTGCTTTAGCAAATCACGTCCTTAATAAGGACACCATGATTATGACAACACAAAAGTTTTGGAAATTGAAACTAACTCTTTAAAAGACTTTTTCTTGAGATGACGCATATACGTAGTGAACCTTTAGCAATGAATTCTAGGTCTGATATTCAAAATTTAAATGTCATTTATTCTAACATCCTACATCTTGATGACAAATTTCAAAAATATAAATTTAATTAAATACAATAATAAATTAAAGATATCTTTGAATATTGTTTATTATCAACTTTCAAAATTTGACAATATAATCAAACTGCTTAAAAATACATTTATTAATTTATTGACCAAGCTAAATAATTATATATTACTAGTACTTAATTTAACAGTTTCTATTTTCTTTCTATAGATGTTTAATTTTCTGTAATAATCTCAAATCATTGTAATAATTTTAATGATTTTATGTAGTATTTTGTTACTTGTAGCATATATTTTAGATTGACTGAAGAAGAAATTAATAAATTTCGAAAGCTCTCAAAATAAAATAAAAGAGTTTAATTTGACACCATTAATATAGGCTGTATCTAATAATTTTTAGTTGTTTTATAAACTATTCTAGTCCAAAATAATATTTATTTATATATTATAATTATATTATATATATATATATATATATATATATATATATATATATATATATATATATATATATATATATACAGGGTTATTACAAATGATGTTCATGATTTCAAGTGCACATAAATCTAGTTTTATTTATCATACAAAAAAAATAAAATGGTTGCATTTTAAGAAAAACTCAAAAAGTTTCATCCCAGGTGCCAAGAATTATAAATGAACCGCTTGTGATACGATAGATGTTAAGCGTGTAATCAAGCTCTTGCCATACTTTGTTAAGAGTGCCCAGGTCGATTGTTTCGATAGCTCTGGTAATCCGTTGTTGGATCTCAGGTATGCTTTCTGGTGGTGTATACACTTTATCTTTGATGTATCCTCACGAGAAAAAATCACAGAGGCTGATGTCCGGAGATCTTGGGGGCCAGTTCAAGAGTGCACCATCACTTGGACCTGCACGACCGATTCATCTGCCAGGCAGTCGATTTTGAAGTTCAGTTTTAACATTTAGAATGAAGTTTGGGGATTCTTGTTCTAATTACGGTAGAAGCCATTCCATCATCATGTCCAAGATTTATTCTATTTATTGTTTGTCCAACAAAGAAAAAAGGTCCGTACACTTTGTTGTAAGTGATAGTACAAAACACATTAACTTCTGGAGTATCGCGCTAGTGCACGATGTAGGTGTGTGGGTTCTCCGAGCCCCATATTATGACATTATGTCTGTTCACGTTACCACACAAGTAGTATGTGGCTTCATCACTAAAGACTAAACGTTTTACATAGTTTTAATTTTCCATCAGCATGTTCTCACAAAAAGAAAGTCTTAGAACTTTGTCATTTGGTTTTAATGCTTGAACAAGCTGAAGTCTGTAAGGCTTGAAATTTGTACGTTTACGTAAAATTTTCCAAACTGTTGGCTGTGGTATACCAAGCTGTCTGCTGCATTTAACAGTAGATTTCTGTGGACTACGCCTAAAACTTTCCCTTACCTGCTCTACAGCGTCATTGCTTACTGACGACCTTCCAGTTGATTTCTTTTTACAAATGCACCAATTTCTCTTAAAATTCAAGTACCACTGGCGAACAGGGTGATTGCTGAGAGGATCTTCATTAAATTTAGTTCTCAAGTGACGTTGCACACTAATAACTGATTGGTTGATGTGATAATCCAAAACATAAAATGCATTTCTGTCTTCAAATTCAGCCATTACACAATTGACAACAATTGACTTTAACAAACAGCTGATACGTACTTAAATGAATGTAAACAAAACTTTATGAGTTTTTCTTTGCAGTGGTACAAACTGAAATGGCCTTAAAACAGGTTATGGTGCAGACGTCCAGAACTAAGGTAGACAAACTAATGGGTAATGGTGCATGAATAAAATACGCAGATGCAGTGAGAAAAGAGTTGTATGTGAATGAAACAGTGTGGAACGAACAAATAAAATACGTCGACGTTGAAAGTGCATGGATAAGCTTGAAAAACTTTGTTGTCAATTGTGCCGTGTGGATATGTGGAAGAGCAACTGTAGGTAGTCTGAAAAAATGTGCTTGGTGGAATGAGTCGGTAAAAAAGGCAGTATGTAAGAAAAAAGATGCATACATGGCAATGATTGCTGCAAAAAATGAGATTGAGAAGAAGCGATTGTATGAGGTGTGCAGATTAGGAAACAAAGAAGCGAAGGAGGCGGTAAGAATGAGTAAAGAGGAAGTGAATGCTGTGGAAGGTGAGAAAATGCGGAATTATTTGTTGGGAAACAAAAAACTCTTCTGGAAACGGGTCAAAAATACAAAACGTGGCCCAAAACAGAACGCTGCTGGAGTGATGAACATGAGCAACGAAATAGTATGGGACGATTGTGAAGTGAGGAAATGATGGAAATAATACTTCGCAAAGTTATACAGTAGTGAGGAAGGTAAGACTGAATGGTTAAATAAGGAGAATGTAGACGGAATGACGAATGAAACTGAGAAGGATATTGGGATAAATGAAGTAGAGAAAACGGTAGATAGGTTGAAAAACGGCAAGGGACCAGGCGTAGATGAAATCACTGGTGAAATGCTAAAGTATGGTGGTGCAAATCTTATACGAAGATTGTGTGAATTATTCAATGTATGCGTTGCCGCTGTATAAGGGTAAGGGGAACAAGAGTGATTGTAAGAACTACAGAGGAATAAGTTTGTTCAGCGTGTCCGGTAAAGTATTTGGAAGAATACTGATTGATAGAGTACGAGAAACACAAACTAAGATTTGGGATCTGCAGGGTGGCTTCAGGGTGGAGAGGATGTGTTGATCAGATGGTTGCTCTCCAGCAGGTGATCGAAAGGTGTTTAAGGGTAAAAAGAAAGGTGTACTGTGCGTTTGTATATCTGGTGAAAGCATACGACAGAGTGAATAGGGAGAAGCTGTGGGAAATATTAAAAGAATATGGCGTAAATAAAGGTCTAATACATGGAATAAGGGCAGCATACAACGGTAGTCGGGCATGTGTTAAGGTGAGAGGAAGTGTGAGTGAATACCTTAATATTGAGCAAGAACTGCGACAAGGCTGTGTGATGTCACCGTGGTTGCTCAATGTATACATGGATAAATGTGTTAGACAAGCATGTACTGATACAAATAGTGTAATGGTTGGTGACGTAAATATACGGCTTCTGGTGTATGCAGATGACACAGCCTTATTAAATGACAGTGCGGATGAGCTACAAAACGCTCTAAGGAAGTTTGATACAGTCTGTGAGAGCATGGACCTAAAAGTAAACGTAAACAAAACTAAGATTGTGGTGTTCAATTGGGGAGGTGGAAAGGAGAGTAGAGTATTCACTCTGCAAGATGAAACTGTGGAGCAAGTGGACGAGCTGGTATATATCGGTAGGATGTTTAATGCAGATGGTACAATGTAGGGCGAGTTTGGACGAAGGGTCAAGGCTGGAAGGAAAGTGATGAGAAGCGGAAGCATGAGCCTAGCAGCGAAACGAGCAATATGTAATGACGTGTTTGTCCCGTCAGTACTGTATGGAAGTGAGAAACGGGTTTGTCAAAAAAAGCACGAAAGAAAATTAAATGCCGTGGGTGTGAGATTCCTGAGAAGCGCATGTGGTAAAACGAGAAGGGACAAGATAAAGAATTAATGCATAATGACGGAGTGTGGCGAGGAAAAGACGATGATGGATAGATATAAAAGTAGTACATTACGTTGGGTTGGTCACATTGAGAGAATGAACAACGCAAGATTAATGAAGCAAATATATATGGGTGAGGTTAGAGGAAAGGCTGGGCCTGGTAGGCCGCGTAAAACTTGGCTGAATGTAGTAGAATGTATGATAAAGGAAAAAAAGATAAGGAGTTTTAAAAATAAAAGGGCATGTCAGAGAAAATTTATGAATCATGCGGAAGCTAGGGAGGTATGCGAGGATAGGGAAGCATGGAGGAAGATCGTGAATGCAAAATAAATATGAGACAAGGATTATTTGGCCTACCCCGCAAGGGAATGGCGTGAAGGTTAAGTTAAGTCTATCACCCTGTAAATAAAATTGAATGGTAGCCTTTGTGTACAACTATATATCCTATAAAGATGTAAAAATTGCATTTATAAGATCAGTACTTTCAAACCGAGAATAGTGAACATGGCAAAGTAGGTATTTTGAAACTCTAACACTATGTATTTCTAAAACTAAACATAGGATGACTTTGTGCATATGAACAGTATTGATCAGTACGACAAGAACTAACACATATCAATTTAGACATTTTAACCAAAGGCTACGTTCAATAAGGAAATGGCGTGGTCCTTTGTTAAAAAGATCTTAGATGTAGAAACAAAATCCAAGGAACACATATAGGGTGTTTGTTTATTTTTTTATTGATGTTAGAAACGGGATAAAATAACCCAAAAGGATCTTATTTTGGTTTGAAGCAGCTTTTGCCAAAAGGACCTTAGATGTAGAAACAAGATTCAAGATGGAATTCACTTTCAAATCCAAGAAGCACGTTTGTGATAATGTTAATATTGTCGATCAATAAATTGTTTTCTATTTTAATAAATGTCTTACTTGATACTCATTTCTAAATATCCATTAATTGAACTAAACATAGGCAAGAAAAGTTATTTTCACAAGCTACTAAGTTGTAAAATTGCCAGTTGGCCTGTTAAATTAGTAGTATCGATGGCGTTTGAAACATACATGTAAAATTAGTTCCACATACACGCGCTTTCCTCGTTTCTCCGCTTCTCTCGCTTCTATCCCTTCTCCCGTTTCTCTCGTTTCTCTTGTTTTACTCGCTTCTCTCGTCTCACACAAGCACAAGCACAAACACAAGCACAAGCACAAGCACAAGCACAAGCACAAGCACAAGCACAAGCACAAGCACAAGCACAAGCACAAGCACAAGCTACAAGCACAGCACAAGCACAAGCAAGCACAAGCAAGCACAAGCACAAGCACAAGCACAAGCACAAGCACAAGCACAAGCACAAGCACAAGCACAAGCACAAGCACAAGCACAAGCACAAGCACAAGCACAAGCACAAGTACAAGCACAAGCACAAGCACAAGCACTGACAGACACAGACATCCCACTGACACAAGCGCAAACACGCAAACACGAAAACACACAAATGGAAAACACGCAAACACACAAACACGAAAACACACAAACACGCAAACACGAAAACACGCAAACACACAAACACACAAACGCGAAAACACGCAAACACGAAAACACACAAACACGCTAACGCGAAAACATGCAAACACAAACACAAAAACATACAAACACGAAAACACGCAGACACGAAACACGCAAGCACGAAAACAAACTGGAAAACACGCAAACAAATATAACTCTATTAATTTTATTATTATTGAACTTATTCGTTCATAAAAAAAAACTTATAATAAATATAACTCGGACTGTATCATAATACAGAACACGACGGTCCAGCTTCTACGGATAACTATATAGTTCTAGACGTGCATGAGCTGTCGTTTACGCTGCTATGGACACATTCATAGTCTATTAATGTCTATTCCAATTTACAATTACCACATTATAATTAATAGGAATAATGGATTGTACCTGCACCAAAGGATCCATGAGCAATTTGAGAAAGTCCTTTGGCTCAGATACAATACTGCTGTACGTTAAATTTTCCCGTTGGCCAAACTTACCCCAAAAATAGTTTAAGATTAGATTGGCCAAGTACCTTATGCCGGGATTTTTCTTAATATTCTTTTCATCCAGCTGAATTCCCTCTTTATTGTACACACTCTGCAAAAAATGTATGTTAAATAACATTTTTTAGAAGGCGATATATATATATATATATATATATATAATCTGCAGCCATGTTAAGGGATTATCCTTGCATGATTCGTCATTAAAGGTGAATCTCAACGATTTACATGTAGTGTTAATTTTTTTTATAAAAACCTGTCATTTCACAAGAGGATGATCCGACCTCTTGTTGTTGGGTTGATGGACCTCCATTGGTCCTACTGCTGCAACCCGTGTAATACACTCGTTCACAAAACGAAAATAACAATAGTAAATTAAAAGTCATACCGTTATCACACTCAAATCCCCCGCTCCTGCTGAAGTCTCCAACACCTCCTCGATGTGTACTTGAGCTGAGCTTTATGCAATAAAAATAATTAAAAATACTTCAAAATAAACAAACATGTGCTTACATTCCACCAGCTCTCCGCACGGCCTCCACAAAGGTATCGTACTCTTCCAGCGAATCGATGTTATTATTTTCAAACACTACCTTGTAATTAATCATATTGTACGCCTTTATCAGCAGCTCGTTGGTTAATAATTATCCACCACGAAACAATCCCAAAATCTGGTTAGCTGTTAAAAATTCCATGACTACGATGTCGTGCAACAGAACTAAATTAACTAAACTCAAATGTACGTATTTATAGCATCTTTCTCAAGGTCAGATTAAGTCATTGAAAATTCCCAATTACATCGTCCACGTGACTGTCAAGGTCAGCTCCAAGATCATGCCCAAGGTCAAATTATACCCGTCCAAGTACAAAAAGTTAATTTAAGAATTATCTCGCATCTATGTAATAATAGTGGTATATAAAGATTGTACATTATCCTTTACATGTGTTTAAAGTGTAACCACCATCGAGTGAGCATTATCATTATGTTTTATCTACAACTTTTCTATTACGCCTGTTGCTGCATTTTCAATATCTTGTGGAACAGCATCTTCACTTGAAGACATTATAATTGATAATATATGTACTTGTAATGGTTATTTAAGCGATATTAAGTCAGAATATTTACCATTTTAAACGCCACTTTGACAGAAGTTGATTATTAATTCCGTTGCCATGGTTACAAAATACTCACATGTTACTTGTATTCTCAAATAGTCAATTTTAAGGATATGCCGACAATTTTATTCAATATAATTTTCGAATTTTCGGAGTTGTTACATGACAGTTGTAGATAAAATATTGTACAATATTCGTGCGGGTAACACATTATTAATATACTTATGTGATTGCCCAACTCGTGCTGACGCACTCGTTGGGCAATTTTCACATGCGTATATTAATAATGTTCTTACCGCACTTATATCGTAAATATCTATATCCTGTTTACGAGCCAACATCAGCGGAGATTACAGGTTTCACTGACTTGTTAATAAACTATTACAATATAACCGCTCAAGATGATGAAAAGGATGAAGTGGATGGGGTAAATGTTTCTCAAATCCAAGATGATGGTGATGATTCACAGAAGAGCAATGAGGTAGAGGACAAGGACGCATCTCAAAACCATGATGATGATGATAGCGTCGAATCACGCTTGAAGAAGAATAAGACTGATATACGTTTAATTAAATAGATCATGTATTGTTTTTAAAAATATATTTTCAAACGTAAGTTTTCATTCAATTTTTTTATGAATAATCTTGTTTCCGGAAGGGACGTTTGGACCTGCTCCATAAATGAATAGGGGCGCTCTGTCACCATTATAGCTTAACTATCAGATGAAAATCTGCGATCACCAGTATATTTTACCTTTTATCGCGCTTATCTTTTTAATATCAAAACCTATATTTGTTTTCTAGAATGTAAACATCGAAAATTGGCAATGAGCGTAGCTTTGTGCTCTAGCTTTGCTTTAAATATTCAAACGAATGCGCAAGCCATTGTTCGTGCGTTTAGAAAATAACTTGTAAACGTAGTAACATGTTGTAAATGCGTGTACGATGTGACAGTATACGTTATCCATTTCGATGCTATGCAGTAGTATATGCGTGTAACGACGTGCGTGTGTGATGGTAGCGTTTGTTGCTGTCGTGTGCGTTGAGTGTAACGTGTGTTGTCGTGTATCTTGTGTGCGTGTGTGTGTGCGTGTGCGTGTGCGTGCGTGTGCGTGTGATGTGTGGGATGAGTGATGCGTGATAATGCGTGTGCGTGTGCGTGTGCGTGTGTGTTGTGCGTGTGGTTTGCGTGTGCGTGTGCTGTGCGTCGGAAGCGTGCGTGTGCGTGTGCGATGTGCGACGTGCGTTCGCGTGCGTGTGCGTGTGCGGGCTGTGCGTGTGGTGTGCGTGTGCGTGTGCTGTGCTGTGCGTGTGCGTGTGCGTGTGCGTGTGCGTGTGCGTGTGCGTGTAGTACGCGTGTGCGTGTGCGTGTGCGATGTAGCGTCGTGCGCGTGCGTGTGCGTTGCGTGTGCGTGTGCGTGTGCGTTGCGTGATGCGATGTGCGTGTGCGTGTGCGTTGACGTGTGCGTGTGCGTGTAACGTGTGCGTGCGTGTCGTGTGGTGATGCGTGTGATGATGCGTGTGGTGTGCGTGTGTGTGCGTCTGTTGTGTGGTAAGCCGTGGTGGTGTGGTCGTACGTGTGAGGTGCGTTGTTGTCGTGCGTGTGCGTGCGTGTGCGTGTGCGTGTGCGTGGCGTTGCGTGTGCGTGTGCGTGTACGTGCTGTGTGCGTGTGTGTCTGTGTGGTGTGGTGGCGTGTGGTGTGTGTGCGTGTGCGTGTGTGTGCTGTGTGCGTGTGCAGCGTGTGCGTGCGTGCGGCGTGTGCGTGCGCGTGTGCTGTGCGTGTCGTGCGTGTGCGTGTGCTGCGTGTGTGTGCGTGTGGTGCGTGTGCGTGTGCGTGTGCGTGCGTGTGCGTGTGATGCGTGGTGTGCGTGCGTGGTGCGTGTGCGTGTGTGCGTGTGCGTGTGCGTGTGTGCGTGTGGTGCGTGTGCGTGTGCGTGTGTGCGTGTGTGCGTGTGTGTGTGCGTGTGGTGTGGGTGTGTGCGTGGGTGTGCGTGTGATGCGTGTGTGCGTGTGTGGTGTGTGCGTGGTGCGTGCTGTGCGTGCGTGCGTGATGCGTGCGGGTGTGCGTGTGCGTGTGGTGTGGTGCGTGCGTGTGCGTGCGTGTGCGTGTGCGTGTGTGCGTGTGTGTGCGTGTGCGTGCGTGTGCGTGCTGCGTGTGCGTGTGCGTGTGTGGCGTGTGTGCGTGTGTGCGCTGTGCGTGTGCGTGTGTGCGTGTGTGCGTGTGTGCGTGTGTGCGTGTTGCGTGCGTGCTGTGTGCGTGTGTGCGTGGTGCGGTGTGCGTCGTGCGTGTGTGCGTGTGCGTATGCGTGCGTTCGTGTGTGCGTGTGCTGTGTGTGCGTGTGTGCGTGTGTGCGTGTGTGCGTGTGCGTGTGCGTGTGCGTGTGTGCGTGTGTGCGTGTGCGTGTGTGCGTGTGTGTCGTGTGGTGCGTGTGGTGTGTGTGGTGTATGCGTGTGCTGTGTGCGTGTGTGTGCGTGTGTGCGTGTGTGCGTGTGTGTGCGTGTGTGCGTGTGTGCTGTGCGTGTGCGTGCGTGTGCGTGTGCGTGTGTGCGTGTGTGCGTGTGTGCGTGTGTGCGTGCGTGTGTCGTGTGTGCGTGTGCGTGTCGTGTGTGCTGTGTGCGTGTGTGCGTGTGACGTGTGTGCGTGGCGTGCTGCGTGCGTGCGTGTGTGCGTGTGTGCGTGTGCGTGTGTGCGTGTGTGCGTGTGTGCGTGTGTGCGTGTGTGTGTGCGTGTGTGCGTGTGTGCGTGTGTGCGGTGTGCGTGCGTGGTGCGCGTGTGCGTGATGTGCGTGTGCGTGTGTGCGTGTGTGTGCGTGTGTCGTGTGTGCGTGTGCGTGTGTGCGTGTGTGCGTGCGTGCGTGTGCGTGTGTGGTCGTGTGTGCGTGTGTGTCGTCGTGCGTGTGCGTGTGCGTGTGCGTGTGTGCGTGTGTGCGTGTGTGCGTGTGCGTGTCGTGCTGTGCGTGTGCGTGTGCGTATGTGCGTGTGTGCGTGGTGTGCGTGTGTGCGTGCGTGTGCGTGTGTGCGTGTGTGCGTGTTGCGTGTGTGCGTGTGTGCGTGTGTGCGTTGTGCGTGTGTGCGTATGTGCGTGTGTGCTATGTGCGTTGCATGTGCTGTGTGTGCGTGTGTGCGTGTGTGCGTGTGTGCGTGTGTGCGTGTGTGCGTGTGTGCGTGTGTGCGTGTGTGCGTGTGCGCGTGTGCGTGTGCGTGGTTGCGTGGGTACGTGAGTGCTTGTGTGTGCGTGCGTGCGTGCGTTCGGTCGTTCGTGCGTTCGTGCGTGCGTGCGTGCGTTCCTGCGTTCGTGCGTGCGTGCGTCCGTGCGTGCGTGTGTGTGTATGTGTGTGTACAATATAAAATACTGTTGAATAAATGTTGACTTTTATAATCTCAATCATTTGGTAAAGTACGTGAAAATGAATAAGAATTCATATCAGCAAACAAGCAAGGCCGTACTAACAATGCTATAGTTAATGCGAGTGGACGGTTAGATGGGAAATTACGATAAGTGTGAGCGAGGTAATTAGGTTCCTGCTAGTCGCATACAGTTTTAGGTTTAATTATATTTGTTATGGTATAGATATTTAGGGAATTGAACATTTTCAATAACGACTTAGGACGAGTTTTGGTAACAAATTTAGAGCCGTTTATGTGGGAGGTATTTCCGTTAAGAAATTCTTTGCATGTAAAATAATATATTGGTCTGACACCGAGTTTGGTTATATTTGTTTGTTTGTTATTGTATAGTAATTTTTACTAAACTATTTCTATCATTGTATGCAAATCGTGACAATAGTGTTACAAGGTAATTTGCTCTCGTTTTTTTGAGGACTGATTTTTTTACGCTGTAAGTTAAACCAGGCTGTTGCTTTTTGGATTGAGTGCTGGTTTTGCATGATGTAAGTTAAATCAATTTGGTATCTTTGAATGGTGGTTGGTTTTAGCAAGCAAGCTTTAAGTTAAACCAAATCAGTAGTTTTGAACTGTAAGCTGGTTTTCGCAAGCTGTAAATTATGATTTGATTGATTGAGGTTGATTTGGCTGATTGATTGAGATTGATCTGATTGTTTGATTTGATCGAGCGTGATTTGATTGTTTGAGATTGGTTTGCTTAATTGATTTGATTAATTGATTTGTTTGTTTGAGAAAGAGACGAGCTAGAGAGAGAGAGAGAGACGAACACGATCAACCTCTATTACAGAAAACATTTAATAGTCGATGCACCACTAAATGGCGCCACAAACAAACCCTAATTAGTCCTAGAAATATACCGCTAGGTTGCGCCACCTCTATTACAGAAAACATTTGCTAGTCCATACACCACTGGATGGCGACACAAACTCAAATTCAAAAGTCAGAAAAGTTAATGCTTCTTTGATCGTCATCTGTCATATGTTTTGAAATATCCCATAGACGGTAACTTCAGTATCTTCATTGCCTAGGACATGTTTAAATCCTTCCGAGCTTTCCAATAAACGATTATTTATTCTTTCGTTTGCTAATACGATAACGTTAGTTTTATGCTGGCACCTTAAAACCAAGGCCAAATCGTAATGTAAAATTATCTACTAAGCACGTAGTATATAGAGACTACATTTTAAACGTAGGAAAATATTCAAAGAGTGCTTTCCAGTGTAGAAACCACTGAAGAAGGGAAAAAGTGGAACTGCCATAAAGCAATAAAATTTCAACTGTACCAGATACGAAAGTTCGGCGCTAATTTCTGAACACCCTGTATATGTGCATTAAAGGTTTAAAATACTTAGTAAACTACAGGTCTTGTTTTTCAATTATAGTATTCCTGAACAGGCTAAGATTTGCCTAACATACTAAAGCACTCAGGAACGCTGGGAGGATTTAGGGATATTGTTAGGCTGCCGAGAAATGTTTACGGATGGCTTTCCTGGGAAAACAGGAACTGGGTAGTGCATTCCACAATTTGGTCGCCGTGTGGAAAAATGTATATTGCGCCAGTTTAGTGTGACAAGAAGGAATTTTGAGTGAGTAATTATGGTGTAAATGGGCAGACCGAGTGTTCCTAGCGAAGATGGCCTACAAAGGTATTAAGGAGTGTATTTCGGAGACACACTTGCCATGGTAATAGCCATAGAACAAGGATACCGCATCTATTCTTCTATGTTCAAGAGACAGTAGGGCAGAGACGGGCCATTTATAAGCCTTATAGGTCTTTTTTGGATGCGGTTTACCATATCAAGAGCGTATTGGAGAGCACTGGCCTAGAGGTGGAAATTGTATTCTAGGTGAGGTCGAATTTTAGTCTTATACACTAGAAGGAGTTGTTGCGATGTGAAGTAGTGTTTAGATCTGTATAGAAAGCCCAGTTTACGGGCAGCTGTTTTGCTGGCTGTCAAAAGGTGGTCAACCCATGAAAGGTTCGATGATACGGACATCCCTAACATAGAAATATAGTTTGAAAACTTGAGATCTAAGCCATTCATATTTACAGAAGGAAATCATCGGTCTTTCGGGGCGGACACAAAGCAACACAGGGTTTGGTCGGCGTTGAATGTGAGTAGATTATTCCTTCCCCATTCAAGCATGCACCCTAAGTCACTGTTGATTGAGGCTGCCATTTTCACTTTAACGTCCTGACTATAATTATTGCTGTGGGAAAACTGAGAAGAACTACAATGTAGAGTGCTGACGTCTGCAAAGCAATATATCGGGTTAGTTGTTGAGGAAATGAGGTCATTTATGTATAGTAGGAAAAGTTTGGGAGCTATAACTGATCCTTGGGATACGCCAGCGTTAATAGTAGTTTATTTCCAAATAAACACCATCAACGATAACACGTATACGTCTTTCGTCTAGAAAGTTGGAGATCCAATTGATGAGCGTAACGGATAAACCGAACGAAGTGAGCTTGGCAAGTAGACACTTGTGCCAAACTTGGTCAAACGCCTTTGAAATATCTAAAGCTACTACGACTGTTTCACCGGATTTCTCCAATGTGTTAGTCCAAAGTTGGGTGACATATGAAAGAAGATCACCCGTTGAACGGATCTGTCTGAATCCATACTAGTGGTCGTTTAGGAGTTTATTGGGCTCGATTGGTGGTTGATGGCTGTTTCCATGATTTTCGATAGAAATATTGTGGGTGGGTGGGTGGTGGGGCGGGCGCGTGCGTGCGTGCGTGCGTGCGTGCGTGTGTATGTGTGTGTCTGTGCGTCCGTGCGTGTTTGCGTGTGTGCAAGTGAGCGTGTGCGCGTGTGCGCATGTACGCGTGCGTGCGTGGGTGGGTGGGTGCGTGCGTGTGTGTATGGATGTATGTTAGTATCCACGATAACTCCAAACCGAAAATACCTACATACCTAAAATTTTGTATTTAAGCTTGTTTTCATTTGTCTTAGAGCTGATTAGATTTTTGGAGAAATCCAGCGGCGGATAGGGGGAGTTTATTAGTGGTAGTTTTTGGTTTCTATCAAATATTTCTAAAACAGCTGCATATTTCAAAGATATAAAAATACCTAGATATAGACCTTAAACATATCGATTAATTATGTTCACTGCAATTTTTTGATATGACGCGTAATTTAGCAGCAAAAAAAACTCCGAAAGTAGAATTTAAGTGTTAGTTCAAATTTTTCTCTATCTGACATGAAGTTTTAAACGTCATTCGGACATAAATTATTGTTTGTGTTTTTAATATGCGGCCTGTTTTCGTTATGAACGTATAAAAAAGAGGTTGCACGTTTTTCCTAAAAAAATTTAAATTAAAGTTATTTCATTTCTTTTGATTTAAGTTAGCATCTAGATGTCTATTAACCTCTTTTGTCATGAAGTCGCCTGCTTGACATAGATTATTGTTTTTGTGTTCACAATATTGCTTATTTTCGTAACGAACTTCTTATAAAAGAGGTTGCATAATTATCCTTAAAAAATGTTATTAAAATTATTTCATTTCTTTTAATTTCCTTTTGTGGGTTGGAAGGTCGTGTGGTGTTCCACACCATATATTTTAGGAATGTATAACTCCATACTTCAGTTGTTGAAAGAGCACTGTTTGAAGAGGAGGACCGTTTAAAGCAATACTCACGCCAGGGGAAGGTTGCAAAGAAATCTCGCAATTCGCTCCAGTTAGCGACCACATAGTTCTATATGTTTTTCGAGTAACAGTGGGATTGGGTCCAGACGAATTTATTTCCATTAGGCAGTGGTCTGATTGCCCAAGTGGGGCAAGGACTCTTGTTTTATAAACAAGCGGGTTAGTTGTAAGGCATATGTCCAGGAGATGTGGAGTATGGTTAGGGTTGTCAGGGATTCTGGTTGGTTCGGAAATCATTTGTGTGAGATCACAGGATACAGCAGATGCTTCTGCACTATGACCTGCATGATTACTGGTAGATTGAAGTCAATTGAAGTATGGCCATTAAAATCTCCCAGAATTGAGATATTGCAAGATGGAAACTGTGGTAAGAAGTAATCTATTTTCAGACTAAGGTAATCAAAAAGATCTTGGAAGTTATTATCATTGGAAAACCTATACAAACAACAGTAGAATTTCACGAATTGAGGCCCAGAATGTGTGAACCAAATCGCGTCAAATTTGTTGTTTTCTAAAGTGGACATTCTCTTACAACCTAAGTTGTGCTTGGTATACACACATACTCCGCCTTTAAGGCGAAAGTTAGAATGGGTTGTATCTGCGAATTTGCGGGTCAGGCGAAGCAGTTCAACGAATTTGTGTTTGTGATAGAAACAGAATGTCCGGATGCATTTATTCAAGGTGAAGAGCATTAAGTCTCGACCTGATACCACGTGTGTTGCAGTAATGTATCTGAATGTTGGTACTTTCGATGACCGAAGTCGCTTGAGTGCTGCCTTCGCGGGCATCCGAATCGGGCAGAATTTTATTCCTGGTAGATCTTGTTCTTCTTAGTCTTGATTTTGGCGTTTGAATTTTTGCCGCCCCCTCCCCCCAGAATCCTTGGGACGGATCGACACGTCTCGCCCTATTGACCTGGGGTATGTCGTCATTTTAAGAGTTTAGCCGTTAAAACGCCGTGCTTGGCTAGTGCGTGTTGGCGAATACATAAGGAATATAGGAAATAGTGACCGGCAGCCCTTACCGAAAATTGGAGCACCAATATTAAGGAGCTTATGGTAACGGAGGTGGCATTGCACCGGGCGACATACATGCCTTCCACTTATAAATATAGGGTTTGTGCAAACCCTACAAATATTTGGCTCGACTCGCATGCACTTTGAAAAATAATGTTTTTTCCAATTATTCACATCTGACCAATCTTCCGTGAAGGCTGAACTAACACAAAAAACAAAAACGGTGCATCCATTACTTCGTGAAGAACATTGTACTAACTTACTCTCTTTGCTAATGCAACATTACATAGTCATGTGTTGGCCGCATCAGGTTGTTTAATACATTTTATAACCCCAAGTTAGAATAATAGGGCTCGTATCCACTAACAGGAAATCTGAAGAATAATAGTTAATTAATTACACATTGTTTCATTAATTCAATAACGAACGGTTTAAAATGCATTTTGTATAAGTTATATGGTACATTATCAGTAATTCAACAAAGCATGTTGCATTTACACAGAAATAAAAATATTTGTAATAGTACAGTTGTAGTTTAATCTCTATTAAAAACTAAGCGCATATAAATATCTACGTTACTTGCTTATCTGTAAGATAAGTTTTTATCAGTGACAATCATCTAGTTGGTTATTACAATTCTGGAATGCATTTTCTTTACTCCTCAAGATTTATGCGTAACTCTTAAATTAAAATATTTGTTTAAGAAATTGAAAATAGTTGACTATTATGAAATAACTAGTATATTGACAAATTTAAAACGTGTATTACTTATAGATAACGGAATGTAACTCAAACAAAATAAAGAAATACTAATATAATTAGATAGGTAGGTACTTTTATTTTCTTGACAAAATAAAATTGAAGTTATCTACACCATTATTTTCCTTGTATTAAAAAAAAATGTTTTTTCTGATTGTAATAATTAGGTGTATTTGCAAAGTAAATATTGTTATCGGAAAGCTTGATTGCGGTTATTGCCCTTTAGGTGTGTCCCTAAATCTGTCATTTTACGTAAAGTTTCAATTATTCATAATTTTAAATTATCTATGAAAATGTTAAGATGTTTAATTAAAAGTTGTTTATGGTATTTTCAGTACCTATGGACGAAAAGTAGTGGGTTTTGTGGTTCATATGAATCACTACAACCCTTAACCTTTTATATGCGATCTATACTTTTATTTCATATTTGAGTATGACTTCTTACTTGTTTTAGGTGCATTGGAATGTAATTTAGTCGGTTGTCTATAATTACGTTTTTTTGCAGTAATACTTTTTTTATTAACAAATCTTTTTAAAATTTTTAAAGTTTTGCGACCACATATTGCGCAACTGCGCGTAGAGTACCTGTAGAGATGGGGTAGCCGAACCATTCCGATTCTGCGGTCATACTAGAAGCGCGGACCGAGCATTGTATTATCAGCGGCCTGATAGAGAAGGTGTGTGGATTATAACTCCTATTAATTTGTGTTTACAAATACACGGATGATAGATTATTTTAACGTTAATTTTGAATGAATAAAAATTTTAAGTAATATTTTTACATATTATTTCGTGACTACTTGGGTAAAAATTAAAAATTGTGCGAATTTTTTAATTTTTCTTGCCGAGTGTTACTTTAAAACGGTGGATTTTAGTTAGACTTCTTGTGTTAGTGGGACTAGGAGACGACGCTTGTCGCATGGGCGCTGTAGACGCCGTAGTGATTCTATCTAGGATCATGTTGGGTGATGCTCCACGTGGCACCACTCGCCCCTGACCTACTGGATGAACCCTAATGTGTCGAAGTGAGTAAATCTACCCCTTTTGATAACTAGTTTATTAAGTGTTTGTGTAGCTGCTGTTACCGGGTTTTAAATAATAAACCTCTTGGACTTCAAAAACAAATAATTTTCTACAAATATTTTTCAACTGAAAATAGAAATAACTAAAGAATGTTTGCATTGTAATACGCACAGGTATGAAGTTTTATTATAGTTAAACGACAAAACGTCGTTACAAATCAATACAAGAACAATAGCTGAGTTATATGAAAAGTAATCTCGATATGCAATACCACTTCAATGGTTTTTCTAAAAGCACATACTTAAAATCGACTAGAAAACGAAACGCTCATAAAGTGAAAAGTTTCACCGTCGCGTCCGTACAATGCATAATTGAAACTACGTTTTATGGTTTCTAGTAGACATGTCTTAATTTTTTAATAGAACATTTATACTTTTAAATTTTAAATATATTAAACTGTCTAATCCATCAAAATATTAATTTAAAATTACAATTATTACAGGTAGGGAATGATGTTATTATACCGCATCGAATAATCTCTACATTCATAATGATTAGAAAACAAGAAGTCGTGATTTGCCACTGCTTAACAATAAAAAAAATTGCAAAAAACATGTTTGGTTTTTATCTGTTTCGTAAATAGAAATTTTATGTGACTATCAATCATAGTACAAAAATTTACATGTTATTGATATAGAGGTTTGAAATGTTTTCCCTGCGGCTTATACTTTTATAATATTGATTATGATTTGTTAAAAAAGCATTTTACTTTTAATTAAGTAATAAAATAATCATAAAATAATGATTTATGTTTAAAAAATTAGATATAAGTTGATTTTACACAATCAAAACAAATTAAAAACAATTATATTTTACAATACGTATATTTTTAAATTACACCAATCAATAAAAATATTTTTAAAATCTCATAATTTTTTTCGTTGTACTAAACCTATAATCTCTTAACTCACAACGATGATTAAAAGAAATTAAACTTGGAATATTTTAGTTTCTTACATAATTTTTATCAAAATCAGAGCAAGCTTTTAACACAAAAATAGTATTATGCAATCGTTTCAGTTTATGTTTATTTATTTTTTAGCATTTAATAACTTGAAATTAAAAGACAAGTATTAAAAATGTATAATTTGATAACTTTCTATTTGTGAATTATTACAAGAAAAAAATGCAAAAATGCATTCAGAAAGTGTTATGCAAAAATGATTGCGTTATAATTATGTGAATTTAAATTCATTAGTTTTTCATGTTTAAGTTGGAATTGTTCACTTCATTTAAGCATGTTGACAATATTTAAAATATATTTAATTTTTCAACTAAACCATTTTAAATTGGATATTGGGACCTTAATAAGTAATAATCCTCTCTTAGGGATTGTGAGATTTTAAGTATGTATAGGATTAATAAATATGCAAAAACAGGGTTTATTTTTGCCACATTAAAACACACTAAAATGTTATTTTAAAGTAAACTTAGCATTAAAAACAAATCTAGGGAGGCGTTAGTTATAGCTGAGTTTCAGTTATTTTTCAACAATGAAAAAGTTCTTTTTGATTCACCGAGTATAAATATAATTAACTTATGAGTGAGAAAAATTTGTATTTTGCTTCAATTACCTATAAGTACATAAAGGAATTAAAAACTTATTCAAATCAATTTAACTGCCCCGCGTATTTTTTATAAATTGTGTGGTTTACGTTTTATTTCTGTATTTAAACTTGTTTTGCAACGATTTATCTAATCGTTAGCGCCGTGTTATTTCAAATGTAGTTATAGTGAAATTTCTTCTCTTATGGTCTTTTTGAACAATTCACCACATATAATTTTATATCAGTTTATACATTTTCTTACCCAATAAAATAAGCTATGTGTTTTTAAATTTTGTATATTAAAAAAAAATCAATTAACTTCACCGATTTAAAGAACGTGTAACTTTAGTAATAGTACTACCCACCCAATAAAACAGAATATAGGCCATGGTTTACAATACGCTATTGAATTTTGGAAATGAGTGAAACGACGTTAGTAACTGTGTTATTTGCAATAATTTTTGACAAATTTTCAATAAAACACCAATACACTTCATTTTTATTTATCCAAAATTAATAATAACGTACCCTTATATTTAAAACGGTTATCCTCTCACAAACGTTACGTGTTTGTGTTTAGAAATGTTATATTAAAATAAAATGATTTTTATAAAACTGAAGTTGGGAATAGAACTTAGAATATGCAGTAATATAAGTTTAACAGAACTACACCTGTATATTTAAATTATTTTTTTCGTCATTTATTGTAAGTAATTTAAAAATAATTCATTGTATTTGGTAAAACCGTTTCTAAATTAATACAAGATTGTACAAAAAGGAAATATTACAATATCCGGGTTTCCATAAATTTTGCTTGTAGCCTTTGAGTATTATAAAGAAAGTAGATATATCGTTAGCATAAGGAAGTTGATAGTATGCATTTTCCGATACCGCATTCGCAAAATTTTGTTTGGAATTTTTTAACTATAAATTTGTAATTCTGTTAACTAATTAGAAAATATAATATACTTCGTTTTTCTCTTTTAAAATTTTTACGTTTCACGATTGTAAGACCAGTTGAGTACTATGTAGGTAGTTAATATAAACATGTAAAATGTTCAATATTTTTTTAACATTAATAAGGTAAAACGAAAAACCAGCAGGTGACGTTAGAATTAGAATGTTCATTTTGCAATCCTTTAACGTAAATTACATACAAATTTGTGTAGCGTGTTTTGCAAGCTAAACAATATATATTAGGAGACGGAGAACCCACACTGTGGCGCGTAGTAAGCAGATCGTAGCACATGATTTAAAAGATCAGTGTAAGAAGTAATAAAATTATACTTTGAAAAATATTCTCTCTCGACATAAAATAAAATTATAATTATTTGAATTCAATTCAAAAAAAGATAGGGATGACCCACATAAAATACTTTGGTGTAAAGCAAATGACGATTAATGTTAAATTTTGTCGTTCTTGAAACTGTAAAAAAAGGCTTTGGAATATGCTGAATGTGTCTAATATTTAAAACTTATTCTCATATATTCCCAGAAAACATATTATAATTCTAGGGAGTTGAAGATCCATATAACCTCTTTTTTAAAGTATAGGATTTTTATTGCTAAAACTGTAAAATACTTCTACCTTATATTTTTGTGGTTTGTGGTTTTATAGTAAAAAATTTTATTGTTAATTTAACGTTTTATTTGTTCAACCACAAGCTGACTTAAACATATTAAACATTAAATTGAAATACCATTAACTCGTATTCAAATCGCATTCACTGTGTTTCTTTGTAATAGTTAAGAATGTAGGTAATTTTAAGAAGAGATATAACAAAAAACGCCAAAAGTGGGACATTCATCAACAAAATTAAATGTGTCTCAGTCAACGATTTATAGGAGATAGAATAAGAATTGCAAGCAAAAATGAAATAAATCTTTTGTTTTCGGTTTTGAAGGATAAATCGATTCCAATCCAAAATACTATAAACGATTTTAATATTTATAAGTTTAATTACCTAATCTAGTTTGTAATATATCTATTTGTTAGCTACTACTGACAGGATAGCGGTATAATAATTACCTATAAGAGTATCATATAGGTTTTTAATTTATTTAGATTGATTTTAATGATAAGGAACTCATTTTTAAAAGACGACGTTATGTGCTTTTTACATTCCTTATTTCTATATATGTATAAGTTTTTTGAAAAATGTTTAAATAAGATGAAATCATGAGTGTGCGGCTGTACGAGTGAAGATAAAAATAATTATAGGACGTTTTATATCTGGTGGTCTTAAGATAAAACTCCTCTATTTAGATCGGTTATCTACTCGAAGATTATTTCCTTAACTTAGTTTACTAGTTAAGTTAATTTACATAACTAGTGTTGTCATGTTGTGTAGTGCGTTAATTTATTAATTTATTATCGTGCAACTAAATATACGTAATCTAAACTTTCGTACATATGTTTTTTAACTTATTAAAAACTCATTTAATTTGCAATAAAATTACTTCTTTTTATATTTTGTTTCACCTCAACTAATACAACCAACTTATATTTCAAATTAAAAATCAGAATTTATGTTATTGGGTAAACATTCAATAAACATTGGGTATGTCGTTTGCAACACACCTCTTTATTTTGAAATGTGTATCAAACTTTTTCTTAGTTCAAATTAATGACGAAAAAAATAATAATTTTTCCTTCCATCTAAATCAAAATGCAGAAATTGTCAAATGTTAATCAAAAGAAAAGAAAACATTACTTTAAGCAAACACTTGTAAATTCCAGATTGAAATACCAAGGTAACATGAATGCAATACGACTTACGGTGTTTCGAATACTCAGATATAACAAATTTAATTAAAATTTAACTGACGCTGACATGAAGCAGTACCTGCATAAAAGAATGATACACAGTAACTTATGTGCTAAGGTCCTAAATTTGATGTGCGTATTCACAAAACCTAACCACATGTAGTGGTATTCACATGCGTCATTTACAACATAAACATTTCATTTATTTATTGTAAAGCTATCATCTTTAGCATTTCCTCGCACACAATCTTTTCCTTCCTTTGATTACTCTTACTTTGTAAATAATTACCTTTGTTTGAAATATAACAGAAAATAATTTAATGTCCAAAAAATGTTGCGGTTTTAATACAAATACAAATTGGGTCCGAATATACCAAAACCCAACATCTGTCATAAGTAACTAGCCTCATATGTTTAACGCGGTGTTCCAACGTATCGGATACTCTATGCCCCTACATATTCTATCCTGACATATTTTAATGTTGAGCATAGGTCCCGAAATTATGAAGATAAGTGTTTTTCTATCGAAATTAAATGTATGACATTTGATATAGGAAATTACATTTACATTTTACAAATTAAATTGTTTCATAAATCTCGACGCAAAATCTGCATATAAACGACTAAAATGATTAATAACATCATAAATATGCATTCCACTCTCTCTACATTTGATTGAGGGAAGGTACTAGTGACCGCTATATTGCTTTGCCTAATTAAGACTCGAGGAGGAGTAAGAATTTATAATGTAACTTTGTAATATCCATGTACGCATAATAATATATGAATAAATTCAATTAATTCGCGCCGGACCAAAGCATTTGCCCAGAAGCCGCATTCACCGGATATCATGTATTTTGGTATCTACCAAAATAACGAAATAGAATCCAGGAAAAAATCTATCAGTTGTTAGTTAGTGAAATACAACAATTAGGTAATGAGAAATAAGCAAGAAGTAGGACTTAACCATGGCGCCAATGGTATTCATAGAAAGTCTTAATTCTAGACTATTAAGCCAATCCCGATGAAAACCAAGCGTGGTTGTCAAATAGGGAAAATCTAGTGATACCATTTGGCGATGGACAGGAGAAAACATTTAATTTTGATTATACAATTTCGCAAAGTAATTTAGTCATCTGGAAGAGTAACTTTGTTATCCGAAAAGCATTTAACTGTTTTACAGGAAAATACAGACTCAGCGAATCTACACTTACACAAAGATAGATTGGCGGATCCGCAGAACAAGTATCCGAAAGAAGGTTTTGGAGCAAAGTCTTGCTCAAAAAACTTTCGCCATTTTACTTACTAAAATCACGTGACGTTAATTATTATTTCCGCATGTATATCTGATTTACTGAAGATTTTGTTAAGCTTGGTGCCGGAAATAGTCAATTTTTCTTTGTTTGCGGTCGGAAATTAATGGATCCTAGAGTGAAGCTTTCCCCAAATGGGGCGGTGTCTTAGTTGGCGATAGGCGTACGTACAACCCACTTGATATGTTTGTTATGAAATCAGTTGAAAACTGCGTTACTGTAGCGCTTTAAATTCTCTACGCAACATTTCCACGGATCTCAAGGTTTTTACTTGATTTTTTAATCTGAAGTAATTTGATTATTTGCGTAACGACGACTCCATGCTTTTTTTTATTCTCAACCCAGTGCTCACTGGCTTTAAAGGAAAAAGTATCCGAGCTGTGCGAACCTCAAAATGTGTGTGTACAGTTACGCAGATAAGTAACATAAACTGTTTTAAAACCGTCTTTAAGAGATTCTAAATGTAGGTGTAGGCTTGGACATATCTTGCAGGGTATTTGCTGATTTTATTTGAGGCTGCCAGCTAACGTAATCATTAATTAAAAATTATTAATAATTAATAATGTTAATAATAATAACAAAAACTTATAATAATTTAATATTAGTCAAGTTGCTTTGGTATGTGTGAATCCTTGCGATATTGCAGGCTCACATTCCATTAATATAAGTAATTTGATTGTAATCTCATTATATTTAGAATTTACATCAGTTTTACATACATAAAGACAAAATTTACATCGATTGGGGCTTGAACCTTGATGGCGCAGTTAGTTAGCGCGGTACTCTAGCAAAGTACAGGTCGTAGGTTCAAATCCTACTCGAGGTAAACTTTTATTTATGTTTTTAATAAAATTAATAATAATTTTTAATTACTTATTTACCTTTAAACTTATTCGTTCATAACAAAAACTTATAATAATTTAACGTGATCATTGTCATGCTTGTGTTCTTTGCAGCGCTATTTTTGAAGACTGGGCAAAACGTACACTATTTCGGAGTAAGGGCGTTACCATCATCGTCGCTTTTGAATCACCCTTGGGAATCGAATTTTGTATTTTATAAAAGCAAAATTCTTATCTTTGTTATCTGGTATCTCTATATTTAAGTGGCACTGTGCCTTTAAAAAGTTATTTTGTAAAATACTTAAATTATTACTGCTGATCTCTTTCTCGTAATTAGGCGGACAACTCAAATTCGAGAAATTTATTTAACATTCGGGAGAAAATGTATTCGATTCCTGATAGCATCTGCTTTGAATAAGGCTTTTTTAGGAGGTCTCCACATACATATGTAGCGAAATCTACCTCTTGTGCGGCTATTTAAGCGAATAACGGGGCAGTGATTTCCTGCTTGCAACCCTAGCTGCGTTTCTTCCGATCCTATCCCAACCCCTCTCATCCATGCATATACAGGGTGGTCTAGAACTAGTGTTAAACATTTTTTTGGGTGATAGAATAACAGAAAGGTGCCTCAAATACGCAACTAAAAAAAACTAAATTTCAGACAACCATTGAAAGAAAAATTATATTGATTTTTTCCAAAAAAAACTACATTACCCAAAAATTTAGAAATTATGGGATGTTTTGATACTTCGCTCGAACTTTAAGGCTACCATCGAATTCTACATTAAATATGGATGCATAGCTTATGATCAGCTTGAATCAACAGAACCACTAATTAACTTATTAGAACTGTAAAGTTATCATTTTCTTAAAAACAAAACTGTTTATACACACAATTCTTAAAAAAATGCTAGGGAGTAGCAAATGCTTTAAAATCTAAGCTTTCAGAAGATAGGGTGCAACATTTTATTCGTTACCATTTAAGTACTGTTATGCGAGTTTGAATAGTGTAAAACGTGGTTTGCGAAAAATAATAATTCAACTCTATCAAACTAAAAAGACGCACTAGAACATTTTTATTATTATAGCTATAACATAAGGTTACAGTTAATTTTGTACCTATACAAGTGACAAAATCATAATTGTTAGATGGATCACACTAGTTTACAGATTCATTTCAGTTTATTTTCGAAATGTCCTCCGTTCTCTTTCACGCAGGCTATGGCTCTCTTTCGCATTGTTCCAACAGTAATTTTATGGCTTACCTTTTCTCTAACTTTCTGTGTTGCACCTTGGATCCTGTTTAGAAGTTTCTCTTCGATATTTACAGGAGTTGCATACACCTCAGACTTCATAAATCCCCACACAAAAAAGCCCATGGGATTCAGATCGGGAGATCTTGCAGGCCACGTCATATCTAAGTTGGTTAGTTAGCCCTCAGCCAACCTCGGACGTCATTAATAAAGTGAGGAGGTGCACCGTCTTGTTGATAAATAATATCTTCACGGTGCGCAGGGTCAATCAGACATCCTAAATTTGAGGCAAATCGTGTTCCAAAAAGTCACGATACATCACTCCATTTAAACTTCCCTGAAAAATGTGAGGTCCCAAGAAACGATAGCCAATCACAGCTGCCCAAACGTTTATGCTAAATCTTCTCTGAAAGGACGTTTCCCTTTCTGATTTCTGGTTTTCAGTATTCCACATATGTATGTTGTGGGAGTTAAATATACATTGTCTTGTAAAAAGAGATTCGTCCGTCCATAAGATTTTTTTGAAAAAGTTATATTGTTCAATATCAGAACTTAGTGATATCAACAGAAATTTCGTCTAGCAGCATAATCATTACGTGCAAGGCCTTGAATTTTTGTGAAATGGTAAGGGTAGAATTTATTTTTGTGTAAAATAGTCAAAACTGTAGTTTTACTCATGCCGGTTTCACCTGCAAGTTTTCTGCTACTAATCTCCGGATCTTCTCTAACACGGTCCAAAATTTCTTCTGCAACGTACACATTCTACTAAATGCTGATGCAACCGCGTAGACACTGAGTACTGGGAATGCGCCCACCAGGTAGCGAACGGCGTACTCCCTTTGAGCCGCACTCGCGTTTCCATTACAGAAACCATACACAACATGCATTTCCGCGTATTGCTGATTTGAAAATGATATCTTGAGATCACTGCCGATGAATAAATGACCCAAATTCACTAAAAAAACTTTATTCAAATAAAACATAACATCTGTGCGTGAGACCTTATTTCATGATAAGGTAGGCTATACACATTTACTGTAACCATATGTTAAGGCTATAATAATAAAAATGTTCATGTGTGTCTTTTTAGTTTGATAGAGTTGAATTATTATTTTTCCCAAACCACGTTTTACAATATTCAAACTCGCATAACTGTACTTAAATGGTAAGGAATAAAATGTTGCACCCTATCTTCTGAAAGCTTAGGTTTTGAAGCAGGTTTTATAGCATTTGCTACTCTCTAATAATTCTTGTTAAGAATTGTATGTATAATCTTTATCTTTTTCTTTTTTAAGAAAATGATAACTTCATCGTCATAAGCTATGTATCCTTACTTGAAATTTAAGTAATTGAGTAAATGTACAGCTTTTTTAGGACAAAATCAATATAATTTTTATTTAAGTGGGGGTGTGAAATTGATTTTTTGTAATTGTGTATTTGTGTCACATTTATGTTATTCTATCAGCCAAAAAAGTATTTAACACTAGGTCTAGACCACCTTGTATACCTAATGTTGGGCGCGGACAATTGCACGCAACTAATTGCAGGGGTATTAATATAAGGGGCAATTGCACGCAGTTCTACTTCAGGTAAAAGTAAAAGTTGGAAAATTGTACCCAACTATTGACACTCCTTACGGGACTATTTCTATGTAAAGAGATAGAAATAAAAAGGGTAGAATGGAAACTTAAAATTTACTGTAACCTAGGAGAGCCCAGCAATCAAGTGGGTGTGAAGTTTTGCTCTCTATCTTAAGAGATATAAATAAAAAGGATAGAAAGGAAATTTAAAATCTACTGTAACCCAGGAGAGCCAGACAATCATGCGGGTGTGGTTATAAAAATTATTTCTAATTATTTTGATTATAGCTACATAAAAATGTTGTAATTTTTTTGTAGTTTACATTCTTCAATTCTCTGTGTGTGTAGAATAACTTAATGTTAAATAAATAGTCATTAAAATATAAATATAATTTCGTGCAATTGTCCGCTTTTATTTCAGGTAAAGTTTTGGCATAAAACTCGATGTCATTAGTTGCCTGCAATTGTCCATCGCCGTTAATGTTTGCGTATTGGGAATCCATCATTCCGGTTGTAGAAGCTTAGAAAGTTCAACCAGACCACATTGAGGAGGCAATGAAACAAATACCTTGACTTTGCATTTTGCATAGTACTGGAAGGGAAATGTTTCATTCTTAATTTTGTTTTCTTGCCATTGCTTAAACGAAAGCTTACATATGGTCTTCTGTGTGCTTTGTCATTACTTCTAGTTGATACGGTCCATGATCGGTTATTATTAAGTCATCGTTCATGCTGTTTAATGATTTTGATGCAATGGAAACGTAAAATACTTTTTCAAATAAGTAATCAAAGATGAAATTTTTAGGAATAGAAAATTGCTTTCTCATTACGTTTTACCACTTTGATTATTGATATTACGTGAATTTCACGTGCTTTTACGATGAGACTGAAGTAATTGACTTTAGTCTGTCTCCTCTGTATTGCCCACTTTATTTAATTTTTATAATAAAATATACGAAAAACTTGATCTTATCAAAATTCCTTTATTTATCTGAAAATAATCTAAAGTACAAAACAATACATGACACTCATTACGAGTGATAATATGCACCTATTTTACAGAAAACAATTTGGAGAATGTCAGCTTTTGATTTTATGCTGAACCATAGGATTAATTCCAAGACGATAAGGTTAATAATAATTACATAAGTGACATATTATTAGAGAAGTAAATGTTTAGTCTTTTGAATAGAGTTTATGTTCTACTAGCATAATAAATTAAGTTGCTTCATTTTCCATAATTGGATTACCAAACGTTAAACAACAATAATCTCTCCTATTTTAAAATTTATCTTCATTCTTTTCAAGCAACAAATATTGTCATTTGAATGCTTGTAATCTGAAAAGACACGTTTTCATAGATATATGAATTACAGAAACCCAATGTAGTAAATCCTACTATTTATAGTTATTGTTATCTATATCCAATAAATTTTTTCATAACACTAATTGCGCAATACTTTAGGGATTTTTTTTTATAAGCCATTGTTTAGATTTCTTTCTTGTTTTTAGATTTGAGGATTATCTCGGAAATATTATACACGAAAATTATGTATACCTTCGCGATTAAATTATAGTTGAACAAATAACTATGCTGATAACATCTGTATTTTACTTAGACAGCCGTATAGTCTAGATAATTTATCTTTTTGTTAAAGGAGGGTATGCCAATGCAGTGTTGGAAAATGAATAAGAAAAGAAAACCGTTTTAATTAAACTTTTTATTAATTTTATTAACAAAAATGAGTTAATTTAGTAAATGTCCGTGTGCAAGTCAATTAAATTGCTTTTTAATTGAAGGAAATGTATGGTTAAAAGCATAAATGTAATAAATGTCTATGATAAGATTGCAATTATGTACGTTTGTAACCTTCAATTAATACTCAAAGAAAGATTACTTTTATTTGCACGCCCGTAGACGTTTATTATGAAAATATTAAGGTAACAAGATAATAATTTAAACAGCACTGTTAGCATACCTACACTTAAACAGTGACTTTTGATTTACAAAATGGCGTTGGATTTTAATTGGTCAATTTCTAAACGCAGAAATGCACTTAATAAACAGAAAAGTATATTCATTAGTGATCATTAATGATTGGATCAAAGAAGTGAGGCGGTGGCGGTTCGACTTTGTGTGAGACATCATACAAAATATTTCAAATCACCACACCTTTCAACTGACTCCATTAATTATGTTTACCGAAAATTTTAGTGCAACATTTAAACCTTGGCCACGAGTAGACATATAAGGAAGATTTCTTTCGGGTTCACGTTTTTAATATTTGCTGTTGAAGTTTATTTGTAATTTATGAGACGACGCACCTTTTTTATATGCAATTAGTGATTTGACTTATTTTCACATGTTTATACAGTGATCGATGTACTTTTAGGTTGATTGAATATTGTGGGAAATTATTTTGTTATCAAGACTTAAATCAGAATTGTTAACAAACCTTTCGAGTAAATTACTGGTTATAACTTCACTCTTACAAATAAGTTCTGTTACCCCTCTACCACAGCAAGAATCAATTTCACAAACTGCATTAATTACAATGCATTACATTAATATGCATAAGCACGTAGGCGTCAGCTTTATAATTCGAATTGCTGCAATTAGTCTTCCAAGTTCACAAATGTATTCTTTGCGCGAAACTTCAACTAGTTATTTTCTTTGTGTTTGAGAATACATAGACATAATAAACTAATTTTAATAATTCAAGAGTTGTAAATTTGTATTGGTTTATGAGATTTCATTACATAGTTTTATTACGGAGTAGTATCCTCGTAGGAAACGTTTTATACAATAGTAATAAAATTTTTAATTACTATTGTTTAACTTAAATAGTACGCAATGATGCAGAAAATTATTATGCTTATGTTTATTTTAAAGATAATGAATAACACACTTCGTTAGACAATTCACTTTTTTACCTTCCAACCCACATACATATGTAGGTATAGACGGTTATGCAATCGACTTTTTTTCACTAACGCTAAATAGACTTATTGGCTCATTTTACAACTTTTGGCCAAGTTTCGCCAAGATAGGCGAGTTCAATATTTTGTCTTCCTATTAACCCATAAATGTCTTTATGGGTGAATTGGAAGACAGAATATTGAAAATGGCGAAATACACCGCAAAATTGTGATTAAGGTACGTGGACGACACGTTCGTCATTAGACACATAGACGAGAAAAATTGGACAAATTTATGCAACATCTGAACGAATCACATCATAAAATAAAATTCACAATGGAGGCCGAGGAAAATGGGAAGTTGCCGTTCTTAAATATGTTGGTATATAAAACAGACATTCACCTTGGTCACACAGTATACATAAAAATAACACACACCAACAGATACTTGAATGCTAAATCTCACCGTCATCCGGCAGGATTGCAAGCAGTAGTGAAAACACTTGTGGCCCGATCAAAAAGATTAACAGATAAGCAATATTCGACAAAGGAGATGGAAACATTAAAAACAGCTTTAATACAAAATGGTTGTACTGAAAAACATATTCAAAAAGCGCTAAAACCCACCAGAAATAAAAGCCAGATAAGATGATAGGAACGATTCTCCCGAACCCAAAAACAAAAGTAAATCTAGAGGACCAGGGTATTTATAAAATCCCGTGTGGAGATTGTGACGGAGTATACATCGGCCAAACTAATAATCACAAGAGTAGAGAAACATCGGCTATCGGTAAGGAAGAACGTCATAACATCATCTTTGGCGCAACAGATACAGAGCACTGAGCACAACATCAATTTTGAGCAAACAAAAAGAATAGCAACCATCTGACGAAAAGGATAATAAGTGATACTATAGAAATTGAAAAGCACCCAAACAACCTAAATACAAGAGATGACACACGGAGACTACCACCGAGATGAAAATTAGTATTAAGCAAATAAAAACATCACCTTTCGAGAATAAACACAAACGAAAACAACAGCAAAATCAATAAGGCGTAAAAGTGAAAGTAAAAAAGGGAAGCGGAGAAAGTGAAAGCAGAGAAGGCAATCAAAAGAGTATATAATCAGGATAAAACATCGGATGACAGTTCGAGTAACCCAAACAACCTAAATACAAGAGATGACACACGGAGACTACCACCGACATGAAAATTAGTATTAAGCAAATAAAAACATCACCTTTCGAGAATAAACACAAACGAAAACAACAGAAACATCAATAAGGTGTAAAAGTGAAAGTAAAAAAGGGAAGCGGAGAAAGTGAAAGCAGAGAAAGCAATCAAAAGAGTATATAATCAGGATACAACATCGGATGACAGTTCGAGTAACGAGAAGCAGAGCTAGCGACCTGAGGACGGCAAATATGATTTTGCCGAAATATCGTCGTAATAACACAAGTTCTTATGAGAGCTATAACAATACACGAGGAGATAAACCCGAGAAGAATGTAATTAATAATCTAAATAGATGCAACACTAGTGGTAACTTAAAATATCGATTTCTCAGAAAATGTTATTCCAGATAAAAGTTGGTGCATCATGTAAAACTAAATATACATTAGACAGATTATACCAGTGGCGTACCGATAATTGAAATTTTCTCAATAAAACGCCCTTATTCTGCAAGATATCAAACAAGTCTTGAGATTGTACCCATAGTTTCGAAATGTTATAAAACGTTATGTAATTGACAATACAATAAATAGTAAAGTAAGATAAGATTCGGTAGAAAATGTATTAACAAATTAATGCCACAAGAATTAGTGAAACAGAAAAAAATAAATATTTGAAGCTTGCACGCTAAATTAAAACAACTAAACCAAATACAGGGTTTTCAAAGTTAAGTCTGCACTATTGCTAACTTTCTTGTTAATAGAGCTACGAAGTCGGTTAAATTAGCAAAGTAGTGTGTTTTTTTACGCTGATTACGATGGTGGAAAAAGAAAAACAATTGAAAATCGCATTCTCGAAAAATCGACGAAAACATACTTTTTTTCTAATGGAATACCCTGTATACGATATTCCCAGTCGATAGAGAATTAAATTCTGAGCAAAAGTGGTCATATCTTACAGTAAAAAATAAGGGAGATTTTGGCGATTTTTTAATTTCATCATGTAGGCTATGATTCGAAAGTAACCCTTTATTTTATGAATTTGAACACGCTCTAAATAATAAATAATTAACAGGTCTTAAATTAAATGCTGGAAAAGGTCTCCTCTTTGTTCTATACATTTTTCTACGTGCTTATAAACACGTCTTGTGGCCTTCAAAATAGTTCTAGCATCAATACTGTTAATAATATGAATAATCGTTAGTCGGAGTTCGATATTTGTATACAATTCATTTTTTAAATATCCCTACAAGTAAAAGCCCAAAGGTGTTATGTACGGATACCGAGGAGGCCAGCGAACAGGACCATTCGTAGCTAAGCATCTATTACCAAAAATTTCTGAATGAAAAATAGACAATCACTTTTGAATCAAGCGTATTTGATGAAATTCAAAAATCGGCAAAATCTCCCTTAATTTTTACTATAGGATAGAAATCCATATGACAACTTTTGCTCAGAATTTAATTCTCTATCGACTGAGAATATTGTATACAGGGTGTTCCAGTAGAAAAAAGTATGTTTTAGTCGATTTTTCGAGAATGCGATTTTCAATTGTTTTTGTCTTTCCACCGTCGTAATCAGCGTAAAAATACACACTATTTTGCTAATTTAACCGACTTCGTAGCTCCATTAATAAGAAAGCTAGCAATAGTGCAGACTTAACTATGAAAACCCTGTACATATATCTAATAGTTTCTTTATGATGTCCATCTCTTTCGATGTATACAATTGTTGTGCTTGTAAATTCATCCACAGTAGCACGTAAAACATTTTCAGGAATTTCCCTTGCACATCTAACTAGTTCATCCAGGTTTGCAAAATGTCTATTTTCATACACGTTTTGTTTTAAGTACTACCCAGTTCCTGCTTTCCTCCAAACTTTGACTTAATCAAATTTAAGGTAGTTGTTCATAAACATTTCTGGGCAGCCTAACAATATTCCTAAACCCTCACAGTGTTCCTCAATGCTTGAGCACATTAGACAAAACTTAGCCTGTTCGGAAATACTATAAGTAATAAAATAAAAGTAGTCCCATAAACAAAAATGCAAGGGTGTCATGTCGGGTGTGCGTGACGGCCATTTATTGCTCGAAAATATACCAATCCATTGGTTGTTGAAATTCTGATTAAGCCACACAGAAACAATTCTAGCACAATGAGCTGGACAGCCATCATGCTGGTACCATGCACCAACTCTTAAATCCAATGGCAGTTTGTCCAGAAATTCAAGCACATGGATTTGTAAAAAATTCAAATATATACACTATTTAAACTTTGCCTAAAAAAATATGGCCCAAGCAACCCCCCGTTGTACATACCACACCAAACGTTGGGCTTTTTGGTAGTATTAGTCACTGTGGACAACAACAAAATTTGCATTATTTACTGACCATCATCTAGAATTTTGGGAGGAAACTATACCGTTTGTTGTAAAGGTCGATTTGTCAGTAAACAAAATGTTGCTTGCAAAAGTCAGGTCTTCCTCTATTTCGCCTTAAACCTAAAATTAAAATCCAGTCTCTAATCGTAATGTTTACTGACAAACTCCGTTTATAAGGATGATATTTAATTTCTTTTAATGTTCGCGAAATGGATGAGTTTAAACCTACTTCCAATTCACTGGCAATTTCACGCGAAGAAATTTGAGAACGTTCAGTTACTGCCTGTAAGACTTCCATTTGAATTATCTCAGTCAAAACACTCTCTTTGAGCTTCTTTTTGTATTACACTTCCAAAGAATCTTGCGAAAATACGACGTGCCGTTGGAGCACTTATAGGATTATTAGAATGGCATTTGTTAAAGATAGTAGTCGCTTCACTAATACATTTATAATTATCGCCACAAGCTGGCATTTTCGCAATTACTTAATTATGGCTTTAACACTTCGTAGGTTTGAAGCTTTTATCAAATAAAAATCAAATTTCCATGACGTATAAGAACTTGTTGAAAATAACAATGAACCTTTAGTTTTACTAAAATGTTATTTGAGTTTTACGTTTTTGTTCAGAACCCGATCCAAAAAATTATTTTATGAAATAAATAATACCACTGCATGCTCTAAAAAGTCATTGATTGACGCCAATGCCGTTATTTTTCCATTTCTCGTTTAAATGTTGTTTGTTACGTAGCACTTCTTATCAAATAGTTAGGCCGAAAATTGAAATAAATTGATATTAGAATAAACGACGAATAAATTAGAATAACAAAAATTCACAACTTCTGGATATCCAAACTTCATATCTGAGTATGTCAATCAAAATTAACCAGTTTTGATATCTAGCAAAATATGGGCATTTTATTGAGAAAATTTCAATTATAGGTCATTTACCAATAATCGGTACGCCACTGGTAGAATCTGTCTAGTACATATTTACTTTTACGTCATGCACCAACTTTTACCTGGAATAAAACATTCTGAGATCGATATTAACAAAGTTGTGCTTATCGATCAAACTCTGGACCACACTGTATACAGGGTGTTATTTAATGATAGGCGTCATTCCAAGGGCGCATTCATGAACCAAATTCAAGTAGAAAAGTTCATATAAACATGTGTCCTAAAAGTCTCGTTTTCAAGATACAGGATGCCAAAGTTTTTAAAAAAATCGGTTTTCTGTTAATATCTCAATTATCATTTTGCTGATTTTGTTGTGATAAGTGGCGTCCCGGGGGGCAGTCTTAAATAATATTGACAAAAAAGTGCGCCACTGACTTTTTCAAAACTTTATGTTTTTTTCGGATTAAGCAGCTAAAAATACAACTTTTTGGTATCTCGATATTTTTTTTTTATATTACTTTGTTTTCGAGAAACAAAATAAAACCACTTCATTGCTTGTCAAAAAATTGTTAAAATAGGTAACTTTGCTCGTTGCACAATATTTATTTATAAGCTAACAAATGAAAAAAGTAGTAACAATTTAACAGAATATTCACAAAAAATGTTGGAAATGATCACCTCCCGTTTCTATGCAGGCTTCTGCTCTTCTTCTCATCGAGTGACGAAAAAACCATGAGTGTTATATATGGTTTCACATCCGTCAACCATTCTATTTCTTAGTTGTTCTTCTGTCTTGATGTATGTGGCTAGAATTGTAGTTCTCCACGACCTATCCTACGATTTTGGTAACCTCCATTCAAATACTCACGAGCCAATATACTAAAGTGGGCTGGAGCACCATCATGCATGAACCAATGTTGTTACCGCAACAGAAAAGGAACATCTTCAACAAGTAAAGGCAAATCATTTTGTAGAAAATTACTGTATGATTATCCGTTAAGGTGCCATTGTAAAAAGAACGGTCTAATCAAATAGTCACCTATGATACCGATCCAGATTTTGAGAGAAAATTCTTGCTGAAAATGTATCTCTGTAATAGGCATGATAATTTTCTTGGTCCCAGTTATAATTATTGCGGAAATTAATTATTGCATTTCTGGAAAAATGCGCTTACTCCGTAACCATACTGATGGAATCAAAGTGAGGATTTTCTGCAAGTCTTTGAAGGTACGACATACACAATTGCGTACGTGGTTCAAAATCTCTTGGAAGAAGTGCCTGAACTGGTTGTACCTGGTAAGGATACAACAAAAAATCTCTTAAAATTTCCGTTACCATTTTATAGCAACTATTTATTCCTTATCAATTTTTCGCATACTAGTTGCTGCATTATCTTCGACTGCATGTAGGAAAGCCTCCCCAACTGCCGGAAATCGAATTGTTCGAGGTCTTCCCTCGGAGGTGTTACGTTTGAAAGTTCCACATTCAGTCAGGCGACGATGAATGTTTATGAGTATTTTTCTATCCTTGATAGAGTCGGCGGGCCTCTACGGCATCACCACAGGCAAGACTATAAAGGAAATGCATTTGTGTCATCTCCAAATTAGAATAATTAGCTACCATTTTTTTAATAGCACAAGCTACGTTTTGACCAAAGGAAAAATAATAACTGTCACGGAATGTGAAAAAAATTATGTTCATAACAACAAAACTACATTTGCTAGCAACGAGTAAAGTTATCATGATTATAATCCGCTTAATCCGATAAAAATATAACATTTTTAGAAAGTCAGTGGCGCACATTTCTTTGTCAATATTATCTGTGAGGCTGTCCCTTGGGATGCCACTGGAACTTATAATTATTAACTAGTTAGTGATAATTTAGTGTCTTATCACAGTAAGCAACACTGCCAAATTTCAACAAAATTGGCAAAAGAATCTTTGAGGTGTTAATAAAAAAAACGATTTTTTTAAACCTTTACACCCTGTATCTTGAAAACCAGACAAAAAATCAATGTTTATATAAAAAACTATCATTTATTGTTAGAAATAAAGCTTATTGCTAATAAAAATTTTTTTTCTAAAAATACGGAAATTAAGGTGCATCTAATAAATCAGATTGTATGCTTAAAGAAGAACTGGATATTTAAAAAGTTGGTAATTTTTTAAACACAATTCTGGATGTACCAATGCCACATTTACTGATAATAAATCTGTTTTTCACCCACAAAATTTACAAAGTCTGTCTGCACTTACAGAGTTACGGCAGTGATTTAGACCATCATAGGTATCGTATGTCTATTATTACATTACATTACATTATTTTTTTGAAATACTCACATTTAGTAAATAACAAAAAAATGGCTAACACCATTTCATTTGTCACATTTGTGTGCGGTATACAGCAACATTTTGTTGATCCATTTGATGCACTCCTTCCATTCCATTACAATTGGTAAAAATTCTGGCTGCTTTACAAAATTTTTTTGTTTTTTTCCTTTTGGCCATCTTGTACAGTTAGTTGTTTTATTGAATAGAAATTTGCGGCACACGTCACAACGCGATTATCCTTCCATCTAACCAGACACACTTTATTCCCATCATCAGTTCGGTAATCGTATGTGCTTTGCCGCAAATTTTGCATATCTGCACTGACTTTTAGTGGATATTTTTCTATTTTTCCTTCTGATATGGTGCCAGTAGCGCAATATCCACGATCAGTCAGATGCTAAAATAAACCAACTAAGGAAAAATAGTTTTCAAAGAAAAGCTTATCGCCCTGCTTAGGTGGAATTTCTGCAGAAACAATGAGAGATAAAACTGTATCACCTCCTAATCCAAATATACTCTTCCGTCTCTTTCGTCTCTTCCTGTATAGCACAAGTAATACTATAACCACTGCTTATACATAGAGCCCAATTCTTGAATCCACAGCGTATAGGTTTAGCTTTTATATATTTTTTCGCATAGTGGCGTCCATAATAAGATATCATAAATTCGTCATTTGATAGTTTTTCTTCAAAACGTAAACTTTGAACTTATTGTTCAATTCATTAATCAAAGAGCTCACTTTATACAAGCGGTCGTTATCAATATGGTCATTATCATTTAGGTGAACGTTTCTTAAAATTTGTTCAACGCGATTCAGTCTAATACTGTTTTGCAAAATGTTTGGCCATCTTCATTGTTGGACCAGTATAATCGCTTACTTGGGTACTTGGCATAGCCTGGCAGCAACAATGCACCAATAACAACGCTCATTTCATCAAAATTGGCTTTCAAATTGATAATTTTTTGGGATGAGTATAAATTTGTTTCGTTAACAATTTTCAAAAGAAATTCATTAGAAAGTAACAAGTGAAAGCATTCTAAAGGCGTTACAGCTTTTTTCGTTTCTTCTTGCATAGATGTTGTACAAGTTGAAGTAATCGTTAAAACAAAAATTAATAAACAAATACTTTTAGAGTAATTTAATAATTAATGTAGCATTTAATAATCGATAAATTTCGCGAATACTTTGACCACTCTCTAACTCAGCAACGATACGAGCTTTTAAATCAACGGTAGTATGAACAGGCATTTTAGAAGCCAATCACAGAAATACTATTAAAGTAATAAGCACATATTTATAAATATTTACGTACCCCCACTAACTCTAATCAAACTGATTACGAACATTTAATTAACAATAATAGAGAAGGAAATGATTACTAAACGGAACAAAAGAAGATTTAGAAAGCACAAATAACTAGTTATTCAAAACCCTTATCTGTCATACTGTCATTATTACTAATAACCTATGGTGTTAGGATTAAACAATAATAAAATTAAATGGTCAGGTACTACTTAAAGTGGATATGCCCATCGAACTTGTAAAACCATAGTGTGCCATTTTTTGTTGCCCCAACGGTACATTGGTGTGTAAATATAGATTTTAGGCAATATGCTGACAAACACTTATAGGCACACAAATTAGTTCCTAGTCCTTGTAAAAACCCATTTTGCCGCGACCTTAATAAATTGGTGTGAGTATAGATTTTGAGCAAGATTCGGCTCCAGTACTAACCAACACTGGTGAACTACAGAATTTAGCTCTTGGCCATGGAAAGAATTAATTTTATCGCGACTACATGGGTGTATCAACATATATTGTGGTCAAAGAATTTAGCTTTTAGTTATCGACGCAATCGATTTTGCAGCACCCCAACAAAATTGGTATAAATATAAATTTTGGTTAATATTCGGTCGAGCGGGCCCAACGAAGTAAGGCAACGTTTGGCCGAAATGCTGACCAATATTAATGGGGTATAAAATGTGACTGTTGGACATCGTGGCACTCGATTTTACCGCGAACTGAATGAAATTGGTACATAAATATATACTTTGAGCTCCAAATCCTGGCCAACACTCATGGGTAACAGAATTTAACTCTTTGTCATCGCGACCCCAACAAAGTTATTATAAAATTATTGTATAAATATTAAATCAGGCAATTAGACCAACATTCAAAGTCACAAAATTTAACTCTTGTCTATCGAAGGAATCTTTTTTTCCGGCGCCCCACCGAGTGTGGTGTATAAATGTAGACTTGGAGCAACTATCATGGTGCGCACAATTTAACTCTTGATCATCGGGCGAATTCTTTTTGTGGCTCCGTTAACGATAGAAACTCGTAATTTTTTTGTATTTTTTTTTTCTTGAGTTTTATGAAAAAAGTTGACTAATATTATGTTGTTCTACTTTATAATTTTTTATAATAAACTTTTTTTGTTTCTCGTGTTACCAAAATACTGACAATCTTACAAACAGACCTATTCGCCCATATTTGATTTTATGGGGGGGGGGGTCTGGCTGGTTTTCAATTTTGTGATTTATTTTGTAATAAAGAATACATCGAAAATTTCAGTTTCGTATTTCGTATCAAAAGTTAGAGGTCGTATGAGAATTATGGACGGCCAAGCCAGTCAGTGAGCTCCGAGTAATAAATCCAGTAACGAAAATTATGCGCTTTCGCTATAGCATTCGCTTGATAGATTAAATGCAGAAAGATACATAAACGTTTTAGAATAAATTTCGTGGCCACTGGGAGTAAATTTTCACCATTTCCGTGTAAGGGAGTTTGTAAAGGATAACGTTTATGTCATACCACCAATAGATCGTTAAAATGTGAGAAACAAAATTGACACTGCCGTACCTCCAATGCTAGAGCCTGTGAAAGATCTTAATCTCGGTTATCTCAAAGCTATCGTTTTTATTTTGAAAAGTTGTTACAGTAATAACAGTAAAATATTATGATTATATACATATTTTTTTCTTAGTTACCAGAGCAAGTATTATTACCTGTTTCATGGAATAATGAGGAACGTTGTCATACTTATGGTTCTCTTGTTTTCCTGTTGCCAAACGAAGAATTTCATAAAGTTTCGTGCTAAGGTATTCAATAATATATTTCGATAATATATTTAAGTCAGTCGAAAAAATTACTTTCTGACCCTCTCAAAGGTATTGATCATATATTTTACAACCAATTTTCATGGATAGGCATAAGCTACGGATTTGTTTATTGCAGATGGATTGCCGAAATGAAACAATTTCAATTACTTTTTTTATTGATTTTTGATGTGTTTGTTTTCCTCCCCTTGATAAATCTCGTATCAAATAAATCTAATGTTTAGGTTACGCGTGGCATATATCTCTACAATTTCGTCTTGTCAGTCTGATCCAACAGGTCCGTGCACCCGTACTCCCAGCGCGTGTTCGCTATACAGAAACATGGGTCAACTTTTTTATAAATTTTTCTTGAATCGATAAAGAAGTAATTAAAGATGTGGCTCCTCATTTGTGTGACGAAGTTTGATATACAGCAAATGGGGCAAGGGTTTGGCATAACATTTTATTATTATTTTGTTTTTTATTGTACCCTTAAATTACACGGCTGGGGGTCTTTACTTATTTTTTTGTAATTTTGCTTCCACTTTGACTCTTTAATGGATATATTAAGAAACGCGACGTAATCATGTCCGATGTCAGTATAGCCATTAAATCAGGGAACATTTTATGAAAATTTTGGGTTGGCAGAGCTTGATCCGGAATTATGTCATGCATGTCACTCTCGCAAAACTTTAATATGAGCAAATTCGTGACCATATTTTTGGCAAATTCACTTATTTTAAAGGGCGTACATGCAAATTGATTATCATCCATTTTCGTGTTTTGTGACAGAATTTGAATAAAACAAAAAGCGACTAGATCAAATTTTCATTTTTAAAATTAAGATATTACCAACCGCCACAAAAATCCCTAAATCAAGTCAAGTACAAATGTTTGTTTAAAAAGGGAAAATTACAAAAAATCGCATAAAAAAGCATGTTTCATAAGACCTTGAAGCAATCATTCTTTAAACTTGAATTCGTGCTTCAAGACTGGCCGTATGAAACTTGTTTTTTAATATACTGTTGTGCTAGATTTCGTACTTTAGTTTATAGTGACCGTCTCAAACTTGCAGAGCTTTTCCGGGCTCATAGAAGTGTAGGTTATGCTTGTGTTTCTTACTGAATAACATTTACGGGTGCTTCAAAAGTGATCACTATTACGCTAACCGTTTGCCATATTTTATTAGTTTGTATATATTTTGAAGGGGAAAAGAGAGGAGGTTGATTAGGAGCAGTTTTTAATTTTTATGAAATATTTATGAAACAGCTGTATATGTCAAAGATATAAAAATACCAAGATATAGACCTTAAACATATGATTAATTAGGTTATATGCAATTTTTTGATACGGCGAATAATTTAGTAGCAAAAGATTCATATTTAAGTCAAAATAGTCAAAAAAGTCAAAGTTATTTAATATCTGAATAACGACCAACAAAATGGGCAAATAAATTTTTTACATCAAATTTAATTTTACATAACTTTTATTTATAAGGTTTCCTATTACAAAGAAAGATAAGTCTAAAAATTAGTTAAATAAAGTTGAAAATGCTTAAATCGTGTTATACTGTTATCGATATTTTACGGAAACGGGCGGTTTTGGATTTTTTTAAAGTTAGCATCTATATGTCTATTAACGTCTATCTGACAAAGTTTTAAACATCCATCTGATAGATTATTCGTTTTGTTTTTACAATGTTGCCTATTTTGTTATGAATATTAAAAAAGAGGTTGCACTATTATCCTAATTTTCCAATGTTTTATGTTCTATTCAGTTTTTAACGTTTATCTTATTCCACATTTAAAAATTTACTTGCGTTAACCATAGCTAATTGGCGACTTAGCCTTGTCAAAGCCAACTTGATGAAATTCAGACTCAAAAATAAAATTTGAAAGTACTCGAAAACTAAGAGAGATAGGGAACCCTAATACAATTTGGCAGGTAATAAGATTTTCATTTACAACCTATCATTATCTACAGTGCGTTCTATTTAAAATAACGAAGTTAACGCTAAATAAATGTTATAGAACTTGTACAATGCTTTTTTATCACCCAGCATAGCTTTACGGTGCAAATTTCGTTTTATTTCACAACTTAACAGTTTCCCTGACAACTCACGATAATTATGTTTGTTCACAGTGAATTTGTATAGGGAAGAAAATAATAATTAGACTGTACTCTAATTTCATGTATTTCAAAATATAGGATTTGGATATAAGGAATATTATAGTAACTTACTCTAGCTTTATCCATATAATTGAAAAATAGAATAAAATACGCGGTGTTTTGTTAAAAAATATTTTACTCTGATAGGGATTTTTTTTGGAACACTTGGCATAATTCAAATGTGCTTTTACATACCGTATGTTTGAGCTATCTAAGAAAAACATAAACGAATTTTCATGCATTGACTGACTCCTTTGTGCTGCTCCCCCTGTATTTTTAGGATCCTTTTTTAAATTTGGTATGGCCAATATTTTTTGTCTAGGAAGTAGTATTACTTTATCTTCTTTGCGTTCGTCAACAAGGTCACCTGTACATCCCAAACAGTGCTTGATAGTTCACCGTCATATATACGCTTGAGAGCTTTATGAAAATGTAAACTTTCACCATTAACACTCATAATAAAATACTTATCTTTTTTGGGATTTTTTAATGGTGTACTTTAAATTATACAATCTAAACGTTTCGATAACACTTACAGTTATCTTCGTCAGTAGTAATGTTTGTTAAAAATTGTTAAAGATGTAGTAAACAATTTTGTCAAATTTGAAAAATTAAAACATAAACATAAGCCTGCTATTAGTATAACAGTTTGGGAAACATAAAGCCAGCTATAACATTTTTAGTAAAGAATAACTAAGTCATAAAATTAAATATTATTAAACTGCCTCAAAGATGACAAACCAGAACACTCTCTACGACGAAAGCTAACAATGAAATTTGCCAGCCAAAAAACACATTTAACAAAATTTAATCGAGTTGTGATGTAACTGTAAAGTTGTGAAAAACTTCAATTTTAAAATGATAGAAGCATTCACAAATCCAAACATTACATCAAACAAAATAACCCAGTTAAATCTAACAAAGAGATATCTTTATCAATAATTGGAAGTGTTATTAACAATGAAAAGCACAATGCAGAACGTTATTTGTAATTTTTAATTTCAATTTAATTTCAACTACTTATGTTAAATTATAGTGCTGTGGTAATTTAACATATAATTGGTAAAGCATTTGCTTCAAGGTCTAGGAAAAACACAGCAAAAACCTAGACATACCAAAAGTTGAAAACAAATTAAAATCAAGGCGTATCATTATGCTCTTTTTAATTATAAGATGCCAAAACCTATTTAAACGGAGATTTTCTTCTTGTCTATTAAAATTATTCGGGTGTTTATATATTTCAATAGCTTCACGTTGCAAACGAACATAATAATGGGTTTGTCTTGACAATATTTCCATATTGTCAAATTGAATGTCATGATTTAGATTATTCAGGGCATGGTCAGCCACAGCAGACCTCTCTGGTTGACCCAATCTACAAAATCTCATATGTTCTTTGCGTCTTGTATCAAAGCTACGTTTTGTGGTCCCGATGTATACTTTTCCACATGAACAAGATAACTTATACACTCCGGAAGATGATAAAGGGTTTGACACATCTTTAGGTGATCTTAAATGTTCTTTAATTTTTCTTGTAGGTTTAAAAATAGTCCTAATGCCATATTTGATTAGGATTTTTCAATTCTATTTGTAACATTAGCTATAAAAGGAAGAAAAGCAGTACCAACATTAAGAACTGGTTTTTCTTTAAGGTTACGCCTAGAAGGTGTAATAACATTATTAATATCTGTAAGTGAATATCTATTATCTTGTAAGGATTTTCTAAATATTTATATTCATCATTCAAAATTCAGGGTCACAAATTCGTTTTGCTCGATCAACTAAAGATTTAATTACACTAATTTTTTGACGTGGATGGTGGTTGGATAATTTATGAAGGTATCTATCAGTGTGTGTCGGCATTCTGTAAACCTTAAAAGATAGTGAATTATTATTTTTAGATATTAATATGTCAAGAAATGGTAAACTTCCATTAGTTTCTTTTTCCATGGTAAACTGAATACCAGGATGTATACCATTTATAAAACCAAAAACTCATGCAGTGCTTCTTCTCCATGTCTCCAATTAACAAATGTGTCATCTACATATCTATATCAAACTGAAGGTTTTTTAGGTATATTTCGTAACGTTAACGTTTCAAATGTAGCAATGGGTAATCCCCTTAGTCCTGTTATAGCTAATTTTTATATGGAAAAATTTGAAACATCAACGTTACAAAATACACTTAAAAAACTTTCACCATTAAAAAATCCCAAAAAAGATAAGTATTTTAGCTTGAGACCTTGTTCACTATTTTCAAATTTTGTATTTGTGTGCCAAGTTGTTTAGTAAGAAGGCCAAACGTATTTCATTGAACTAAAATTATTGATTTTGTTGTGTTAATTATTATTTTGAATCAGTAATTTTCAACATCTATATTTATGCATTAAGTACGGAAACTGTATTCCCTCAATGGCAAATAATATTTTCTTTATGGACTAGTAGTTCCCAATAGATTTATTCATTTATCAGCTGCGATTCGAACAAGAACTAATTTTTTTGTCTTAAAGCGTTATCCGCTACTTAGGATCCGTGATGTTCAAAATTGTTAGTGATACAATTTCGTTGAGAAAACAGTCAAATGTATCGTCTTGATGGGCAAGAACTAGAATTAAGACTAGTACAAGTTGCACGTAAATGCGTAAATGTGGGTAACGCCAGGATTACTTTAATTCCTGGATTAAGATATGTGATTGGTCCTTTTTTGACAGGCTGACGTAATCAACAGACATTTACACCGATCATTTCCCTAACTCTTGGGATTGTGTATATATTATTATTAGGTGTAAAAATTGTCGAAACTGTGGTACTCTGGTACCTAATGTACAATTCTCTGGTATTTTACAAATGAGGAGAATGAAATCGAAATGTAATATTCTGTTATGATAAGCATTTTGTACTTCAGAGATTACGTCTTTGATCAAGGCTATCTATTTACAGAATGGAGTTCCAATTTTGCTATGGTAATTAGAAATTTACAAAACTGAATTTTTTACATGTTCAAAACCATTTGTTAAACCATACTTTTCATAATGTATTTGCTTCTGAAACATTCTTATTATTCTTTTAAAATATGCACTGGATTAACTTCCATTGACATATTTTTTGCCGAAAAACACCATTTACCAAACATTTATAGTTAATTTAAAATAAAGGTACTCGTATGGTGTCTTTCTTTTGTATTTTTATTGAGAAACGCATATTATAAAACTTATTTGCATTAAAACATTTCCATTTATCAGAAATTATTTGTTTTGATTACGTTTGTTTTGAAATCTGTCTATTTTAATGCCAATGTTATTTGTGTAGGTAATAAAGGAATTTTTTTCGAGCGTAAGAATGTAAAATTTTCGTGTTGCCCTTTTGTTCAGGCATTTAATTTATACTCGCTTAGAATACACCTGTTTTAGAGGTTTGAGGGAGCCTACGAAATTTTATCCTTTATGGTTGACTTCGGTTGCTGTAACTCTTTTTGGCACTGTTTGGCGAATAAATACAATATAATATTAGATGTAGTCATAAATCTCGTTGTGAAAATTTCTTTCATAATGCGCAAGGAGAGATATTTTGATTACATACATTATCATAATTTAAATAGAAACAGATGTACTCTTAATTTTGTATACGAAAGATAGTTCTTACCTCGTTTCACAAATGATAAGTAAATCTTATATATTAAAGTTGCATAACAATGAAAATAATGTAAATATTCTCACCAACTCATTTAAATACACTCAGGCGCTAATCCACACATTTTTACATAAGACAAATTACAAAACATATGTTGTGAAAGTGAAATGGTGCATACAAATATTTTTGTATGCAAGGCAAAATGTACATGACCATTTTTGGTGCATTCAAATGGTTATTGCTTAACATAGTGTTGTATATTGTTGTATTCCTTTGGTCGAAAATTATTTTCATACACAGACATACAGACGCTGTTACTGTGTAATTTACTTCTAAATAAGATGCCACGTTTTCATAATATTTCAGAATTGTACGAATACCCAGGCAACTGTATAGAATGTAATTTACCTTTTGTTGTAGTGTAAAAACTGGTTTGACCTTGAGCAATAGCCCTGTGATACTTGTCTGAGACGTATTACACTGTTATCTCTTCCATAAAATTTGATTAAAAATATTACATTTGTAGTGGTTTTTGATAGTTTTTGTACTAATATTATTCCCGTTTTGTCGATTCACCTATTTTACCTATTTAGTTCCTCGTTTTAGACAGAGTTGGAAGTCGTTAATTCCCGTTCCCGTTTTAGTCCAGTCACGAGAGCTTAAAAAGGGGATCTACCTTGCGATTTATACAACAAACGATTTTAGTTTTGGGTGTTCTCAGGCATGGTTAGGAGGTGTCAAACCAAGTTTGTGACTTCAATACAGGACGGGAAAATTTTGGTAGACTAAAAACCATGATTTTTACACTTTTTCGTTTATTACTTCTAAACAGCTGCTTTTATTAAAATATTCAAAATTAAAGGGCACAAAACTTTATTCCATGTAGATTAGTCAAAAGTGTTTCTACTTCCGTTTTTACCTGTTCTACAGAACTTGGGAAATTTACCAAAATCAAAAGAAAATGCGTTTCTTCAAACACGAAATCTAGCTAGCTGGCGAACAGATTTTCATGGCCATGTATGGCACTAAGATATGAATAAGGGATCGACTAATTGAGATAGACCAGAGAGTGGTCCTGACTCACTCGTCCCTCAAGCCTGGTCCACCCACTGCTAAGAAAGCAAGGAACGAATGAACATCAAGGTGAGGCCCCTTTCCAAGTTTGCTAATGTGTACAGTAACATTGTAAGTAATAAGATTAATTAATTTCATAACATGGTTTTCATAATTTCAATCTACCCTACGTTACATTTATGTAAACAAATCTGTAAATATAGTTTGATTCAAATAAAGTTGCATATGACTTAATCTTAAAATTACACGAACTAAAATTTAGGCGACGTAAGTCTTCATTAACTTAGCAAAGTATCTTTTACTTAATATTTTTATCGGCAGATGTCTCCACATAAACTACCATAAAATGTTAAAGAGAGTTGAAAACTATAGAATGTGTTTTATATTTTAAACTAGAAAAATTAACCATTATATTCACTTATTTTGTTGATAGAGTCAAAATATTTTGCTGCGACAGTGATTTGTTATAATTTAGGACATAGTTTGATTATAATTACATGTCATCATAATACATAACCCTTCTAGAAGCATAATTATTGCTTTGTGATCGATATAATTCTTGTAGATACTTTACGATAACATAAATATCCATACATTTGTGATTATTTCATTATTGTAGAAGAAAGTTAGTACAGTGTAATGTAGTTCGAAGTTCAGGGAAATTATAGATGTTTAATATTTGAATTTAGAATAGTTTAAATAGATTTCATATTGCTCCAAGTTAAATGAAAAGCAATTTACATAAATCAGTACATGTATTCAGTCCACTTATTGTAGAATTATCAATATGTTATGTAAAAATTAGAATATTTATATTGCATTGGAATTAAAACGTTTAAATTAAAAAAAAATTAATCACTATCAGTGTCGCTCTCAGAAGTGGAATTGTTAACAGATATAATTAATGGTTGCACAACCCCAAAATGTTTTTCAATTTCCCACCACTCTAACATAGACACTGCGGCATGTTAATGCATTTCTGCCAATATGTCCCATCAATTCGTTGCAAGGGTTGCATCCATATGGTCATCGTTAAATTTGGAATTATGTCTTCCTATATTTCTGTTGTAGTGTTCTTTGCAGTTTGCCCACACCAGTTCAGGATTAAATTTACAGTGATATGGTGGTAACCTTAATACTCTATGTCCACACTTGTGTGCTATATCATCTTACACCTTTGGTATCGCATTATCTGCAGCTAGTTGCAGTAATTATTTTTTAAACATGCTAGGTTCATAAGATGTGTTTTGCTTTAATAGAAAATTACATATGTATTCCTTCTTGGATGAATTATTTGCAATTTTTCTACAAGAAATTATTTTCAAACCATTTTGTAAACAATTCCGCAGATATATCCGTGATAGTCTGCACTTTGTGACTTTGTAGAAAAGAAAAGTGAAGTATCGGAAATAAATCCATCTTCATTACCTGCATGAATAACTTTAAATCTAAAAAATACTGTTATTTATTAGGAATTATAATGTAATAACTAAATTACAACAAACCTTTTTCCTTCGCCCATTGGCTTCTTCTTCACGCTTTCCTTAGATTTATCATGCCTGCTTTTTCTGTGTGATCCTCGACTGAAAATCTAAGTTTCATCTAAGAATATACCACTGTATAATTTTTCTTCTTTATTTTTATAATATTTTCTTAAGAATCGTACACGATTGGCAGCAATATGTGATTGTTGCAGTAAACCTCTCCTATCATCATCTACTTTAGATGAAAAGACAATGGAATGTAAGAAACCTCTTATACTTGACCTACTTAAATCGAAAACTTTACTATTGCTTAATTCTTTCATGTTTCATGTATACCTACTAAAACATTTCATACATTTTTCTCTTTACATCATCCTTCACATAGTCATTAACTTCAATGGACTTCGATTTCGTACGTTTTCTCCGCTTAGCTGGTGACTGTAGAGGTTTATTTTCTTTTTGGGCTTCTGTAACCGTTTTTTTAGCACTAACTGCATTTATACTAATCCGACATGCTTCAGACGTGCGCTAAAAGTAGTCCTTCCATGTATCATATTTTACACAATAATGTATAACAGATTCAAATGGAACGTTCCCGTTCTAAATAATTAAGCACGTTCATAACTACGAGCGGCGCTTGTGATTCAAGGTGCTTATTACGTAGCATATCAGAAATTTATGTAAATTAGGTAAAAATATTACCAAATTACAGATAATTCACTGTACAAGTTGTAGATAGTTTTGAAAAAAATTGTTTTTTTATAAAAAGCAAAGCAAAAACGCATAAACAATAATTTCAAAAAATGACAAGAGTGACAGACGCTGCTCGTTATCACGACACACGTATTAGGGCGCTGATATGAATTGTACAGCAGATTTATGTTTCTATGGCCATCCTTCTCTAATAGTTGTAGTTGAGGGAGACAGAGATAAAAATATGTAATTTTATTATAAAGTTTTACATCGATGAGTCATACCCAACTTTATTTGAATCAAACTTTGTAAATTAGTTTACTCATTTTCTAGAAAGTTCTTACTTTTTTCCCGATACCTCTAATGTAATTATGTGTCATAACATTAGTCAAAGGGAACACCCCCACACCCTCTTACCCACCATTGAAATTTGAATTTGGAAATGCTTAAACCCACGTAACGTTTTCCTTTTTGGAAAATTTTGGCGACGTTCCAAGTACTAAAATCGTTTTAGCCCATCAAAACTTTCCCGCATTGTTTTAGAGGTCGCAAACATGCCTGACGGCACAAAAAAATAAAATTGTTTCTGGCATAAAACGCCAGGTGGACTTCTCCTCGTGACTACTAATTCGTCGCCTAACTTATTATGACATTTACTATGTTTAAGATCGGTGTGTAGTACAAAAACCAAAAAAAAAAAAAGGAAGAAAACATTCTAATTCCTGGAAGCATCGGGAAGAAGTGTTAAAGGCAAAGATTTAAATTTTGTGACAATTAAATATTTATTACATCGGGAAATGGTAGTAAATCATGTATACGGCTTCGTTTTCAGTTTTAATTTAAAATTTCATTTTCCGAAAAGACTTCATAGCTTGTTCCATTTCATCTACTGTTTATTGTTAATAGCATCGCGTTGCAGAAATATGTATTTCGTTATTGATTTAAATGCATTGTAATTTTGAGACATTCAATATAAAAGGAGTGTCAAGCGATTAAAATGTTACATTGTAAAATGAAATTATTTCAATGCTATACAGTATTGGTTAACAATCGTTTTAAGTAAACACTTTACATTTTTTAATTATTACATTTTAAAAATGTGTTTACATGTAACAACTTATTGTTTTGTACTATAAGGAGCATTCGTAACCGTTAACATGATTTATTCCACTATACAAATTCACGTTTAGTGAATTACCTCTAATGATATCAAATTTTGTTTACAATTTTATGGACTAATAAAATTTTATTACATTCACTAGTATTTCTATACTTAATATTATATAATTTGTACCTTTATTAATGTTTTTCTCTGTGTGCTTAATAGAATAATTTAATGTTAGGAGACCGACATTCGAAAACATTTTTCAATTTTTTTTTTCAATTTAATCCCAATCATATTCATTATTTTTAACAATAATTATAGTAGTACTTACTAATTATAATGACAAATTACCTCTGAAAGTACCTTTAAACATAACAACCATGCTCTGTTCAATCACTATTATTAACAAATTACTAAATAGTAATTCTGTACTTAATACTTGAACATACCATCAATTTAAGTAAAATTTTAAATAATTACGTAGATATGCATCTGTGTAATTGTTTTGAATTGCCGAAAAAACTTGATTTACAAAAAGTAGTATCTGATCTTATTTCACCGCCTAAGATAATTTTGATCCGTTTAATTTTTTGCTAAAGTTTACATTATATCTTTAATGTTATACATTTTCTTAAAAATGTATCCACTCTAAAGTGAATCACTTATTAATTTGAAGGTGTGTCTAATAGATCTTTGTACAAGATAAATTTTCTTGATATTAAGTTAAATGTCGCGTTTTAACAATATTTTAGAAACTAGCTAAAGATTAGTAGAATAACGAATGAAAATCATTAATTATAGATAATTAAAATGTGATAATAAGCATCACTAAGGGGTTATGATTTTACATCATTTCTGTACTTCCTTAAATAACGTAATGTTTTATCATATTATTTGAAATACCCATTATCATCATAATTTATAAGTAATATGTAGATTGATATCAGCTCAAATATTTTTAAAATACATACGTGACGTATCAGTATTTAGTTGGAAGTATTTAACTATGTCAAGGTATAATATAAATATTATGCATCTGCTTAAATGCGTTTTATCCTCGTTTTTGACACTTATGTATAGTGCTCTATAACAATATAAACATGTACATGTTTATGAAGTTTCACTACAATTATTTACTAAAATTTAATACGAACGTGGTGCTATACGTGCAGATTCCAGAAGTCAATATTGAACGAGTTTTATTTTATTTAATGTTTACTTATTAGTTTACAATGTCTAGTAATTATACCTAATAAATTGTTATTCAATTTATCCAGTAGAAAGTAGCCTTCATATATTATTCCTAATTGTGGAGTTTTCGAGTTTTATCTTGATGTTTTTCGTTCTTTAAGTGAGAAAAATTCCTATTAGACGAAACAAGAAATTTTCAGATTACAGTAGTTTGTTTTTATTTAGATAATATTTCGAAATTATTATCTTAATTACAATTTTCATTTTTCAAAGTTGAATAATAAAAGTATTTCAAGTACCTCATCAAGCCAAGTCGCACGACTTATGAACTTAAAAATGCGGTTTTATTCTAATCGAACACGTTGTACTTTACCATGTACCTACAATTTATTTATTTAGTGCATTAAATTAAATTACTCTAAATTTAATTTAATTACCTACCTTTTTTTTTCGCTTCTCTTCATATAATTGGGGCCAATGAAACTAAACATTATTACCTTAGACCAGTTTTACGAAGCAAACATCTTTGGGAGCTTAAGTGGAATTTTTCTGAGATCATAAAATCGAGATTATTCTATTTCAATTGTTACAGGTCAAATACTCGTTAGACCATAAGCAATTTTAGCTCAGTGGTGTGGGCGGGGTTCCTACTTAATGCTGAAAAAGGGCAAAAATGTCAAAAAGGCGCCACCTGTTACAAACATTTATAGCGGGGAAACGTCAGGAACTAAATCTAACAATGGCCTCACAGGAAGCCATAATGTTCACTCAAAATAGAACCCACACCTCTACTAAAATTCTACTCCCAAAATATTTACGTAAAGTTCATTCACACCTCAATAAAATCTTAAGCTTCATATAAAAGCCGTGAAATTGCGATAATAAAACTAAAAAACTCATTAAATATTTCCATAAACTTAGCACCAAAATCATTGGCTCAAATACCCAAAGATAACTGGTCAAAACGGTAAATAATTACTCAATTTCAAACGAAATAAATACGTCATAACAAAACTAAAAACGATAAAAAAAACTTGATAAACGACGAAATCGGATGAACAAGCATGCTAAAAGGCCTGAAGGGCTCTTATAAAACAGTTTACATGAAAGCAAGCATTTCCATCCCCCACGCTAACATTAAAAAAACACACTTTATTGATATCAACATCGAATCAAGGGAAAAATTTAGTTTAACTGACATTACGATCAACAATAGACCGCATAGAATACTCTCCCTCCTCTGGACTACGATAAAATAGGTCATGCAACTGGTCTACCAGGTACGGAATCTGTAGGTCTCCTCAGTTAATTCAACCAAAAGCGCACAAGTAACTAATTTTTCATATGATTTAACGTAAATGTACAAATATTTATCCGTACTAGCGAGCATTGCTGTATTTATAAAGCGTTTCTTAACGTTAAGCTATTTACTCTAAACTTTACTAAAACGGCACTATATACAGCAAGTTTGTACTTCATTTGTTTGAGATGTACGGTGTACGCTAAACTACCTCTTTAACCAGGAACTCATCAACATTAATCCGCACAAAAATTGTCACTGTTGACAAAACGAAACACAACGATATAATAAACCAAATTAGTAAAAGGAATTCCAATACGTAACCCAAATCTTAATTCAAACTTCCATCTAAATTTGATAAACAAACCAAAAATTATATTTCGTTTTCAGAATAAAGATTCTATATGCGATTACCATTTGTAAGAATTTCGAATACTTTCCAAATACGTAAAAGACAAAAAACGTTACAATCTAAAAGCTTCCCAAAAGCATTATGCGTTAAGTTCAATTTCATGAACTTATACTACATTTATAGAAGTCCGGTATTAATACATAATTCATAATTTTGAAACTAACGGCAAATAATCGATAAAATCACGACCACGTGACACAATAGGCTGTCGTAGTGCCGCGTCTGAACATTTACTGTTTAAATTCATAGGAGGGTTCAATTTCACTTAAAATAACTTTCGTTCAAATCATATACTGTAATCTATTTTGGAAAATTTGTTCGAAATCTCTCTTTTACAAGCGACAGTGACCATGTATTCAGCAAAAATGCAATAGGCGCCACAGCAAAACAATTAGCTACATAAACAACATACACGTAGACACTGAATCTCGAAAGAGTCAAATATAACAACACTACTGATAATGGGTTATGTGTATAAATAATAATAATTGAATGAATAAAATAAATAAATAAAAGTTTTATAAGGAAACACTAAACATACGTACTTTGTTAATAAATTAATAACGCGGATAAATATTTAACATCTTCCATCATATATGATTTGACAAAGTGAGTTCCGTCACAAGTTGTTGCACAAGCACAAGATTTTGCGTAAACGTAATTAAACATAAGTGTCCAGAAAAGAACCGCTAAGAAACCAGAGAGATTAAAATCATTAAAAAATACAGTTATATCATAAAAAGGGACCCTTTGACAAGAAGTACGTACAGAGTTAAAACGCAAAGGAAATTAGTTTGACTAATATAAAAATGAGGTGGTTGAAATAAAAGAAAAAACGAGACACTTAAATTACATGCAAAGTAAATTACGAAAAAAATCACCTTTGTACATAATACATACGTAATACATGTTCAATCACACCAAGTACGTTTTAAAAGAATTCAGTTCGATTATATATATATATATATATATATATATATATATATATATATATGTGATATATATATGTATATATATGTATATATATGTATATATATATATATATATATATATATATATATATATATATATATATATATATATATATAGGTGTATTTTAAAATCACCGACAAACGAAAACCAGAGATTTTATGATTCAAAATAAGACAAAAATGATCATAAACGCTTTTCCGAAAATGCTTCCTAACCGAGATACAGGTTGATTAAAAAATAATTTTTTTAAGATTCCTCCAAAACTACAAAAGATATTACACTGAGATTTGGTACACCTAAATGTCTAATGAAGTACAATTAATCAGGTGAGTTTGAGTTAACTGGCTCCATCCAGTGACGTAGAATATGATAAGTTAATCACTTTAAGTAAAAAAAAAACCCACGTCCCTGCTTTTTTTGAAGAAATATTTTTTGTTAAATTCAACATTTAATTCTGCAAATAAAATCATACTTAGTATTTTTCGATTCGGCACCCGTTTTGAAATATTTTGCATTAACATAAACGACTACATTATTCAGTAATAACCAAATTAAATAAATCAGAGATTGCTTTGCATTTGACAGTTACGTATTGTATGTTTGCTAAAATAGTTGCATTTACGCGTGTTTTGTAATTCATTGTTCGAGAACTGGTCGATATGCATTTATGTTATAGTAATACTAATTGCAATGCTCGTGCAGCTGCTCGACTTTATGAACAAAGATTTCAAAATAGAAGACATCCTCATCATACAACGTTTAGAACCGTTCATCGTAACTTGTTAGAGTATGGAAGTTTAAAAGGAAAGAAAAATTCCGGACGAAATGCTCGTGTACCAGTTGAAATTGAGGAACAAATTTTAGATAGAGTTTATGAAAATTCATCAATAAGTACGCGTGAGTTAGGTTTAGAATTTGGTGTGTCGCATAGCAAGTCTTGGAAAGTTTTACGAAAACAAAATTTACATCCCTTTCACTACAAAAGTGCATGCATTATTGCCTGCTGACCATCCTCGTCGAATGAATTTTTGTGAATGGTTTCTAAATAAAAATGCCGAAGATGTACAATTTGTTAGAAACTTATTGACCACTGATGAGTGTATTTTTCCCGAAATGGAATAATAAACTTGCATAATTCCCACAAATGGTTAGATGAAAATCAGTATCCAACTGTAGTTACAGCTCACCAACATAGATTTAGCGAAAATATTTGGATAGGTATACTAGACGATCGCCTAATCGGACCTATCCGTTTTCCTCAAAGACTTACTGGCAAATTCTATTTTTGAGAGAAGATTTGCCAGAATTGTTTGACGACGTACCCTTATATGTTAGAGTGAACATGTATTTCATATATGATGGTGCACCACCACATTCTACACGAAACGTCAGTGAATTTTTAAATGCATGGTTCCCTGGACGCTGGATTGGACGAGGAAGTGAAGTACCGTGGCCGGCACGATCGCAAGATTTAAACCCATTGGATTTTTTTGTGTGGGGGTATCTGAAAACTCGTGTCTATTCTGTTCAAATTGATAATCGAGAGCAACTTTCGAATCGCATACAGATGGCATGCGATGAGATCAGGGCTATGCCACAAATTTTTCAGCGTGTTAGGTTTCATTTGCTAAGAAGAATACAAGTTTACATTCAAAAGGAAGGAGGACATTTTGAACAATATGTATAAAAATAATTATTATTTTGTTTTGGATTCCTTCAATATCTCTTTAATAATGTACCTAATAGATAACTGCGTTATTTTTAGTAAAATAAAACAAATTTTGATTTTTATTGAATAATGTGGTCGTTTATGTTGAATGCAAAATATTTCAATAACGGGGTGCCGAATCGAAAAAATACTAAATATGATTTTATTTGCAGAATTAAATGTTGAATCTGTCGAAAAAATATTTCTTCAAAAAACCAGGGCGTGCGTTTTTTTACTTAAACTGATTAACTTGAAATATTCTACGCTACTGGATGGAGTCAGTTGACTCAAACTCACCTGATTAATTGTATTTAATTAGATATTTAGGTGTACCAAATCTCAGTGTAATATCTTTTGTAGTTTTTGAGGAATCTTAAAAAAACCTTAAAAAAAGTATTTTTTAATCAACCTGTATTTCGGTTAGGAAGCATTTTCGGAAAAGCGTTTATGATAATTTTTGTCTCATTTTGAATCATAGAATCTCCAGTTTTCGTTTGTCGGTGATTTAAAAATACACCCTGTATATACATTTGGAGCCCACGGTTTAATGAATTCGCATTTATTGTTGTAGTATATACAGGGTGGTCCTTTTAAAGTGTTACAAAGCGATATTGAGAAAATGGCTGAATGAAAGTAAATGAAATATCTAGGGATACAATGGGTCGTTGGGGGATACTTTTTGACAGAGTAAGTAATGTTTTAATCCTTTCCACTTTTTAGGGGTGGGGGGTAACTTTTAAATGTTAAATGGAAAGGTGCAGTTTTCTTTCCAGATTCGTAATCTCCAGAAAAAACTACGTTACAATCAATGAATAATTTAATGCCAATCTCAATGTCACTACGCTAAATTTAACAAAATTAAAAATAAAATCAACTAAAAAAAAGCTGATATTAGGTACATTATTTTATTATAATACATAGATTATTGGGCTCAAAAAAATCCACACTGGATGCGAACAGTCGCTAATCAACACCCTTGGTCTATAAATACCTGGTGTGGGATATTTGGCGATGTTGTTATTGGACCTCATGTTTTCAATGGTAATCATAATGGACAGCGATACTGCGATTTCCTTCGAAATGACTTGCAAAGATTGATGCCAAATATTCCAGAGCAACAACGTGAAGCAATTTGGTTCCAGCAAGACGGCGCACCACCACATTTCTGTCGAGAAGCACGTCCTATATTGAATGACACTTACCCTAACAGATGGATTGGACGTGGGGGACCAGTAAATTGGCCTGCAAGATCGCCAGACTTAACCCCTCTTGATTTTTTCTTGTGGGGTTTCGTCAAAGAAAAAATCATGGTGACTGCTCCAACTACAGCCGAAGACATGTGAGAAAGGATTACGCGTGTAGTTCGTGAAATCACCCCAGATATGTTATTCAGAGTGCGGAATTCTTTTCGAAAGAGGGTTGATAAATGTTTAGAACAAAATGATCGTCATTTTGAACACCTATTATAATAAAATAATGTACCTAATATCAGTTTTTTCTTTAGTTGATTTTATTTTTAATTTTGTTAAGTTTAGCGTAGTGACATTGACATTGGCATTAAATTGTTCATCGATTATAACGTAGCTTTTTCTGGAGATTACGAATCTGGAAAGAAAACTGCACCTTTTCATTTAACATTTAAAAGTTACCCCCCACCCCTAAAAAGTGGAAAGGGTTAAAACATTACTTACTCTGTCAAAAAGTGTCCCCCAACGACCCATTGTATCCCTAGATATTTCATTTATTTTCATTCAGCCGTTTTCTCAATATCGCTTTGTAACGCTTTAAAAGGACCACCCTGTATAGTAAAATGTTATATTTAATACAAACATAAAAATATTTTCCTGGAATGGGATTCGAACGCATGCCCTCGTATTATTTAGACACGTGCGCTACCAACTGCGCCACCGAGAAACTGAACACCGTTCGATTCAAATCTTATTTTGTTATATTAATAGTTATTTAACCGTCAAGTGCATTAATGAAGGCGATTAACGATGAGACGTGTTAACGCGTGAGCAACGCGTTAAAAATGTGAGGATCGTTAATTGTGCATTAATATACGAGTTTGTTACAATATTTTTTGCGAAACGAAAATTTCATTGTCAACCAGGCTGCCACCTCGTAATGAAAGTACAGATCATCTGAGAGTTCTCATTCATTGACGCAATACATTCATTATTAGATGTTTCATACAATCAGTACACCGACTCCTATCAACTTCATTTAAAACGTTTAACAGGTCCTATTAGTGCATGATTTGGAGCTGCTTACTAATTACCATTATTATTACTATTTTACTTTTGCTGTTTTGTTAAATTAATATAACAACAAAATTAAAGTAATAAATAAACAATGAGATTTAAATGGTGTTCAGTCTCTCGGCGGCGTAGTTGGTAGCGCACGTGCCTAGATAACACGAGGCATATTTGCATATGCCGAATGCAACGAGTATTCCAATAGTTAGTAAATTGCATAATGTATATCACAGTTACATAATCAGTTATTATGTTCAAATTTTTCATCATCATAAACTGGTGTTCAAAAAAAAATGTTTATTTTTTATTTTTTGTATTTTGAAAAAGGCAACCAGTATGGCGAAACTTAAATAAACATAAGCTTCATAATTAATTATAAATCTAGTAATCATAATTCAGTGTTTATCATTCTTCATCTTTTACTAATTTATTTATTATTATTATATATTTTTTTTACTTACTAACATTCAGAGCCGTATTGGAAGTTTTGATAGAAACTGAAAAAAAATTTCCAATTTTCGCAGAAAATTTGATAAAGTTTATATTGTTTATGGGTATTATGCTTCCAGATGATCAAAAAAGTAAAGAATCCTGGCCGTATTTAATAAAATTTGACGACAGTATTGTGGACCATTAAAAAGTACCCTAATAATGTGCTGTGTTTTTTGATAAATTTAAAAGCAAAAGCGTAAAAAAAATGAAAACGAAAATTGAAATTTTCGTTTTTTCCGATACACTTCGGAATACTTAAATTTTCAAAGATGCATTTGGTCATTGAAACGATTCCTCAATCAACGATTTGGTTGAGTATCGGATTACGCAACTTTGCCCCAATTCAACCAACTTCGTATATCTTACCGTTGCCGTAACTGGAAGTTATGACATCATGTATATATGTATATATGTATATTTGTGTATATAAGTTCGAGGGTTAAACAGTCATGCGATGAACGATATTTTTTTCTACTCATAATTTTATTTATTTGTAATTGTATTTTTAAGTTAATATAAGTTAACATGAATAACAAGCGTTTTTGTGCTGAAATTATTGTGAATCAAAGAAAATGAACTTGCTGGTTTACTTAAGAAAAAAAACTATGTGCTTGCATTCATATTTTGTTCTTGTGTGCGTCTCAATATGCAACGATTGTTGATTTTATATTGAAGCGGGGCAAGCATTTATCTACTTACTATACTAATATTTTTCTGATCACATGTCGTGTTACTGACCTGGTACAATTACTTTAATTAAATGTGTACGTAACTGTTGTCAGAATAAATATTCAAAATGGGGTAGAGCAATCAAATGTATGAATTAAATACACCTTCCCATAGAATTCTATGTGGAAAGTTTTGTGTATTTAATTCATAAATTTGACAATTATTTTATTTCAGATGTGACGCATATAACAATATAATACAATAAATAATACTCAAACTATCGAACACAGTTTTTTTTATTAATAGCTGAATTTTCATTGCAAATTTCTATCATTTGCATTAGCAAAAATTTGTGCAATATTCAGCCAAAGCGCAAGCTAATGGTTTTCTTAAAATTTACAACCACTTTTGTGTGAATTTACTTTGAAATCTAAATTACGTGATGTTTGCTCTATGTAACCTGAATCACAATTTAAACAATTAAATTTATAAACGATATTTGATTTTTTTTAAACAGAAGTATCTTTTAATTTTGAAAAAAATGCATTTTAAGTGTTTTCAGCTTAAAAACCTAAGTGAATTGGTTGATTTTATGTACCAATCTACAATTATAACATTATCAGAATTTCTGATGACTTTAGTGCCTAAGAACTTTTTCTTGAATTGTAAATTGAAAATTTGGATCATACGAGTTGAACATTTGTCAAAAGGAATACTACAAATTATGCCAACAAATATTTTATCCCAAACAGAAAATAGAAAGCTAATTTTGGAATAACAAATGAAAGTAAATCATCTTAGACATGTTAAACCCGTAGGATCCAAATCTGCAGTTTACAATTCGAGAAGAAATTGTGGCATCATCATCACAAGGTAGGGTAGTAGAATATGTATCAAAATTTTCACACCTTATCACTTTCAAAATTGAACTACATCTAGTTCCTGAGATTAACTTGTACTTCATTAGTATTTTCACTGCGTCACTGCTTATAAAATTTTTTTTTCTAATAAGTTACTTTTTCTTTAATTAGGTATATAACGTGTGGACACTGCATTTTTGTATTTCTTACGGTTGCATTATATTACAATGAGTACTGCGTTTACATTAAAGGTAACTACATTTCACTAGGGTTTGACTTAGAACACATAATTATAGTAATACAGGTTGTTCTTATTTACCGCCGCTTACACTCTGCAGGGGTTTAAAATACGAAATAATTTAAATTCCTCATACCAAAAAACCTCCGAATGCCAAATTTGATGATATTTCTAAATACCTGTCAAAAGTTAGATAAAAAAAAAGAAAAAAAAATCCAACTTTAACACCCTGTATCTCTGTTATTATCAACTTTTGACATAGGCAAGTTGACCCATATCGGCCCAATTTTAGCTAAGGAGTTTCCCATTAAGCGTTGATCCAATATTTTCCGGACACCAATGATAACTTAAGAAATGCCATGCTGCAACAAAGAAATAAATTAAAATGTGGTTATGTGTGACGACGTTAAAATACTTATGAGAAAAAAAAAGTAATTAATTAAAATTGGTAAAAAAGTTAAACGTTAACAATTTTGACAAAACCAAAAACATCCCTGAAGGGAATGTTTGTATTAATAAAATATAAAGCGATTAACAAATCACATCTAATCCTGAGTGACTGCAGTGGAAAAGAAACTAAATTAACCTAAAACCAACTATTGCCAACCTAAAGACAAGTTAACGTTACAAGTCAAATTATTTGTTCAAAACTAAAAGATTTTTTATTTAAGTTTAACATTTCGTTTAGTGAATGATCAGGGTTTTGGTCATAATGTTGTACTACTTCTTTAATCTCCAACAAGTCTAATTCCACACCTTTGTCACAAACACGATGAATATAAAAATTTTGGTTCGGATCGAACGAGTGACCGGTTTCTAAAATATGGTTAGCAAAGGAGGATTTGAAGCAGACAACTTACCGACGATTTTAGATACGTTTACTCTAGCTTGCTTTCAATCAGACTTAGGTCAGTTCCAGTAGGGGAAGCCAGATTGTCCTTTCAGTGCATTCAGCCCTGAAGGTCTTTTCTGTGGTGGTAGGGGAGACTACAAGCTGGAACCAATTTAAATTCTTCTAATTATTATAATCATACTCGATTTGGTTGCTTTTACTTCAGAAGTGCTATTGAAGTTGCCGACCTTTTACTTTTGTGCCTTAAGCATACTAGTTCCTGAGTCGTAGTAACAGGGGAGGCTACAGTTCTCCTTTTATTTATTTTGCCGGTTTCCTTTTCAAAATTTAGTATTAATTTGTAAGTATTATGCCAGTTCCTTTTTGGAGATTTTAATTATATATTTTTCAGTAATATTTAACTTGTTAAAACTTTATAACCTCCATTGTGTTATGGTTTCGATAGCATTAAATTTTTTCGATGTCAGTACTTTAGTTGCTAGCTTTATGTTGAATTAACTGTTATATTATTTTAGTAGCCTGATGATGACAAGTATTTTGTCGCAGTTTAAAGTTAATTTAGATGTCAACTTTCTGTTAATAAAAAATTTTCATGGGGAAGGTTTTGTGTATTTAATCCACATAGTTTATCATTCCTTCCAACTTCAAACTAAAACGATAACAAAACGTTTTTTACTGAAACAATTTATAAAAATTCATCACATTCACACTTTTCATGATAGTGATATTTATCTACTTTCAAGAGTAACGGCACAGACGCGAAATTTTAAGTAAAATGTATAAATGATACAAAACGATAGTAACGCATAGATGTTTGAACCCAGAATTGTACCACGCTTTGAAAATAAAGTAATAGAAACAAATTTAAACATTGGTAAATTTACCGGTGTTTGTGCACGTGTAGTACTTAAATGAATGTTTGCTCTACTACGAAATCGCTAACAGGTTTATTATAACACTATAACAGAGTATGCCTATTGTTTTATGATTCTGTGCGTGTACTATACATTTTTAAAATATAGGTTCAGTTTGGCCAATTGTGTTTAAATAGAAATAATAATTGTGAATTGTGAATATTGCCATGCAGGGAATAAAGAAATACCATTGATCTCAACTTATTAATCAATGGAAATACGTTATTTAAAAAATAGGGGTTAGCATAAGGATACAAAATTCGGTACGTTTTTTTAATATGTTGTTCCTCGTTCAGATTTTTTTCTTTATCTTCATACTTTATCTGGGTTTTAATAAATTTAAAACACTATTTGTATTAATATTGTGAATGACAGTGTACATTTAATAAATAAATGCATATTATTAATAATAATGCATATTCCTAATCTGTGTGTATGTATGAGATTGTTAAGTGACATTGAACAAGGTAATAAACATTAACTTGTACTAGAGCCATCTTTATCGACATGCCATTTAATAATCATCATTATGCCAAAATAGATGAAGGTCTTTATAAGTAATAAAGGTTTTTGCGCGGAGATATTAAAAAAAATGAGTGGGTTTAGAAAACACCATTGGAATGGCGCCCAAATACCTCATTTTCTCATTTATTCGTAAAACAATAGATATAAATATAATATTTACGTTTCCACAATGATTTCATGGCGCCTATTTTTAACATAAAATAAATTTTTTTGAATGAATATAAAGTATTATTGGTTTTGTGGCACGGCGACAGGACGTAAGATAGACTGTCAGGTATTTATATGTAGTTAAACATAACATTTACAACTGAGTTCTGTATAATTTTAATTATGGTCATAAATTAGCGCTGATTAATTTGGTAAATCATAGATCTTCACTTACGGATTTAATATTAATTTATTAAGTACGTATAATCCTGTTTATCAATTTGTTGTGTCCTGTCTTTCTCTCTCTTAAAATATTTGTTTACATATAAGCGTGAAACGCTTACCTTTAATTATAATTAATTGATCAATTAACAATCACTACGTAATCATAAAAAACGATCATATATCAAATTATGTATTAAGTTGTACATTTGGTTAATTTATTAAATTTTATGGGACATCGCGCCCCACTTATTTTTAATAGAAAACAATTATTTAAATGTAAATTTCCAACTTTACAGATGTAGGCGAAGAATAAAGTTCGTTTATAATTATTGAGTGTACATTGAACTAAATTAAATACTATAGTAACCAATCTTCAATTGCATCGTAATATAGAATGTACAGGCAAGTATAAATTTTGTGTTTTATTTATAAGTACTCTATATTACTTTTACTGCGACCGAAATTATCCATTTTTACAATAATTAAATTTTTAAATGTTTTGATAAATGCACGTTTTCCAAAGTACACCCATACAAGATTTTACATTTTCTTATTTTGTTTTTATTTTGGTATCTTTTGTCAAAAAGCAGAATTTTCAGTTCAACTAAGGCTCTGCAGTAGAAGATAATGAAATGCTTTTTTTAAGTTGCGCTTTCATCTTCGTATCCTTTAGACACAGAACATTCTTATCTATCTTTCACGCATATATTTCAGGTATTTACACATAATCCAGCATAATTTGTTTTTGATTAGAGTGGGTTTTGGAAATCTAGGGAGGTCATCTTAACGCCTTATTGAAAAAGAAATGTTAGCGAATCGGTGTACTTTGAGGTTATCTTTTATACTAATTATTATTAATTAATTATTATTGTTAATTATTATCTCATTTGTCTTTTTGACAAATTTAAATGCCATTACAGAAAAAATTCAAAGCATACCCTAATCAAACACAAGTTGAAATGGACTACATGTGTTCTGTTTTAAGAATAAAGCAATATGATAATTATCTATTGAGGCATTATTAATATAAAAACTGAGTGAAATAAATTAACTAATAATACCTTTGCGCCAATATACAAAACGTTTACCTTAGTATGGAATATATTTTTCAATCAAAGAATAATTACATTTATTAGTAACTACTGTTAACGACAACTAAGTAACGTTCGCGTATTTAAAAATATGATTATTTAATTTTTTCTTGTTTTTGTTAGAATAGCTAGAAACATCGAAATGCGAATATCTCACTTACCACATTTTTTGTTACATACTGTCAATCCACTATCTAAAAGTATATATTGTATATATTGTATGGAAAGTTGTATTTATTAAATATTTTCAGTCCATTTTGTGTTTTATATTATAATTTGCTCTTAATATTACAAAAAATAAGTGTAGAAATTAATAATTACGATTTAATGAACGATCAACCATTGAGTATTTTAACAAACCTATGAAGTTTAGATTAAAACGTATCTTTTACATTTGTTTGCCAAATTACTTGAATACAACTTCAGGTTGTTTATATATTGCTGTTCGTACGAGTGTTCCTCGTTATTAATCAAAGATATACAAATGTGCATTTATCTAGCGTAAGGCACATAAACTAAGTAATTCATTTAGATTGACTCACTTTCTTAAAATATTGTATTATCCGGAAAAATGTTACCTTTTAACGTATGACACCATAATTATTTACTATTTTAGCTATTACTCTTTATTGTTACAAAGTCTGTCACTTTCTTTATTTGTTTAATATTGTAAAATATTGTTTTGTATGATTTCTCATAGTTGACATAACTTATTATGAAATTCCAACCCAAACCATAAATATATAGAGGCAAATATCATGAAATAGGTATAGCTTGAGAAAAGTAATTAAAATTATCTTAGAAAGTGGGTTAAGTAACTAAACATGTAGATGTTTTGAATTCAACCAAAATTTGATAATCTAATGTTCAAATATTTATATATTCCACTTTAGTGTCGAGCTATAACATTAATTAATCTCATTTAAATATAAATATATGGTTAGGTGGGGCTATTATACGTCTACAAATTAATTTTTAAATCAAATTAATGGATATGTTAATTACTCCAATAACAATTTGCTTACATTCCTATGTTTTACATAGAATATTTTGTTATACAAATTCGATTAGACATATTTCTCATTTCCTTTTCAAAATTATTAATTTAATTATCTTTAATTGTAGAAAACCCCAGTGAATTAATAGCAAAATTAGGAGAAAGAGTGCATGTATAACTGGAATATATTTATGTCTGCAGGTATCTCTTACAACACTGGCTGACATGTAGCATGAGAAATATCCACAAATCATTTGTTAGTATAATGAAGTTTTATAAACTCTTTTGTTAATCACCGTATCAATTTATATTATGGTAAGAAGAATTAATACTTTATTTTATTATCATAAACACGTTAATGTTTGTTTGTCTGGTTTATCTTACGGCTTAACGTTTGTAGTAAACTATGAAATTACTTTATGGGCGTTTTTACAATATCTTAGGGTATTCCTTCTTATGTTTACTTGACAAAATGTCCCCTTTTTATTACGTCCACAAATTGATATTTACATGGAATTTAAATGATACATCTATTATGTATAGTGACTAAATAATTTCCACACTTAAAATTTTTACTACTTGCCTCCAACAACTAATTTTCATAGTAATCAATAAGTAGTATCGTTTATTTTTATTGTATGCTTTTATATCTAGAGTGCCTTTTAGAAATATTTCTTAAGTATACATTTATCTAGGAAATTTGCCCCTACTTATTATATATGTGTGCACAAAGTACAAGTGCAGGGTTATGGTCTATGGAATGCGTAAAACGTTTCCCTAGGATGCAAACATTTATTTATCGCCTATATAGAAACAAAGTATATTAGCAATCTATATGCTGCTCTCTGTAAGTTAAGAATCGCTTTAGGTGCCGATACTTCATCAACTATAAATTAAAGGTTACATCTTCTATTATTAACTTACACAACGCACTTAACAGAATGTAATATAATTTAGCTTTCTTAGAATAACAACGTTTAGTTTTAGTAAACGTCATGTAAAACAAAACAAAATTGTACGCATAATAAGTAGACATTAACTTATTTATAAAATAAATATTTATTTTGGTATATAACTGACCTGTAATTTTCATCATTTTTTTTTTTTGGAAAATTAGTTTAAGATTGTTTAGTAACTTACTTATCTTACAAATGAATCTAGACAAATCGAGTTGGTCTTCCAACATTTTAAACATACGCGCAGTCAGAAGATTTTGCCAGTTTTGCTAAATTGCAGCTGCTAAAATTAATTAAAAGTAGCTGCTATTTTCATCGATAATGTTGTGAACAGTTTAAACTAAATCGGTAAACCCGAATGTTTTAAAAATTTTTCACGTTTTACTAAAGCCTAAATTTTGATTCATAACTTTTGACCTGAGCGGTTTGGAATTATATTCAATAGTGATCAACTAAAATGTATAAGGCACCAGCGTAGATTTGGCGCAAATTGGGCAATGGATTTCGGGGATTTGCTTGCTAATTCATCACATGGACGGATGGACAGACATAATCGTACGTAAATACCTCAAACATACACTGCTTAATAAGTAATCATTAGGTGTGTATTGATAAAAACAATTGATTACCCAGGGTATAATGGTATAATTGTCTTAAACAATTAGCGTATAAAGAAATAATTGCGTGTTTGTAGGTGTTTTAAAGATCTTCATAACGAATATTTTCTATTTGTATTTTGAATATGAAAAGATTTCTCGAACAAAATTATTAGAACACAGGCAACATTTACTAATGGAAATAGTGTAATTGATCTTTAGGTGTTCATGCAGTTGAAGATATAACGCCAAATATGATTTTCAAAAAATTTTTTTTGCTGACATATTTCCAAAATAAGTTTGAATTATAAAAATGCACACTTTTTCCACATTAAAATACTTATCTTTTTGGATTTTTTAAAAATCTCAAAAAAGATAAGTATTTTAATATGTGTAATTATGGTGAAAGTTTACATTTTCATTTTTCAATTTCCGTTTATGATTAAAAATACTTATTATTTATGGTTCAAAATTGTATATTTATATTTATATTAATTTATTCGCGTCTTCTTAACTGACGAAGTAACTGCAATTGTTATCAAACTGTTTAATGATTGTAAAATATAAATGCCCAATTATTTACCCAAAAATATGAGCATTTGTATGCTTAAATTATGTCTCTGAATTATAAAAAATTGAATGTTTCTGTTTTACTATTTTAATACGTCATATACAATAAACAGTATTGTAGCAAGTCTTTGCTTGTTTTCACTTTTCTCACACCACTGAATCGACTATTCTCTGCTAGGGTGAAAACATTAGCATATGTAGACACAAGTATATGCCCGACAAATTGGCGGCACAATTTCTGGTCTCAACACTAATTCGGAAGAACACCAAAAACGTTTTTCCCAGATTAGAGTAAGTGGACCCTATTTACATATACGATAAAAGAAAATTGTAAAAAGGTATTGCGATAGGTTTGAAATACCAGCCTTTAAAGGTTGCTCAACGAATTATATTACGTACGGTTCCAAGGTTCTATTTGTGTATAACCATGGGTTCATCCCATACCTGGCACGAAATACTTAA